>JAUBOD010001095.1:280765-322567 GCA_032353885.1 Nothura maculosa
GGAACAATATCTTACTAAAGAAACAACAATGTAGTACAGCTGATAGAACAATGAGTGTATTTTAGCCAGCAAACTACAAATCAGAAACCAGTTCAGAGATATTCTCAAGTATAAAATGTCATATAAAATATAATTGCCTGAAAATGTAGCTGAGGAGCAATAAAACAGCTGCTCTTGCGCTAAAAGCGGACAGTGCAAGTTGTCAGTAATGTTTTACCAAAGCCTGAACTTATACCAGCAGTTTCCCAGTTGCTGCTCTGCAGTTCCCTCACATTCAGTTGACAGGAAAGATGAGCTTTTTCCTCAGTGTGAAACTGGGCTGTGGCATCTGCTTCCCTGCATTCTGCGTGTCAAGCTTTCTGCTCACCTCTTCGTTCACTGCTGTCAGGATGGTGAGAATATCTTCTCCTCTGCAAAAATACAGGTATGTTTTGTATTAGAAAAGTGGTTAATACATGAGAATGCATTAAGTTCTCTGGTATCTCGAGCCCTATGCCAGCCCAAATCAATCCTGTTTTAAAGGCTTCAGCATTGAGGTAAATGGTTTTTAGCAATCTGTTTATCTTGTTGCTCTGTCTAAAACTGCTGTTTTCAGTCTGAGCAAACACTCCCTACCAAACATCATCTGCCTCCGCATCCAAAGCAAATTCCCTGCATCCAAACTAATTCATTCGGAAGGAAAACCCAGGTGTAGCCTATGGAAACATAGTTACCGAGGACAGCTCTTCTCTAAGTGCTGGCACAGTGACTGTATATACCAGCTGCCATGGCTTGGGCTTCTGTAGGAGACGTAGTCCTGCAGAGTCGCCATGCCCAGGAGGAAGTCTGCTTCTGAGGGGATGAAGTCCAGCTGCAGTCTCCCATCTGTTTCTACAGAAGAATCTTGCTCTGCAGAATCCATTTCAACAACTACACCTTGCTGGCGAGTATCTCCTTGGCAGGCCTGAACAAAGAAGACTTTTGGTTTTCCCGCAAGTGAGCGGCAATTCTGCCCACTGTAAGAAGTGGTCAGTTCCTGGATAGGTACTTCCTGACCGTCAACACCATATATAATGCCTTTTTTTCCATGAGAGAGGATGCAGCAAACAAAGCAGTCCCTGTCCTTGTGGTCCTCCTGCTGGTACTTTTTCACAACGTTACGGATTTCCTTTGCGGTGAGGTCTTTATATTCTGCTATTTTAAAGTGAAGCTTGCTAAAGACTTTCCTTAGAGCCGCTAGAAAGTAAAAAGAAAAAAACAAAGAGAACTGGACTAGAGTTTCATAAAGCTTTTTCTTTCTTTTTTTATTCCCTCCAAAATTACTTTAGTATAGATAACCCAGATGTTTCTTAATCCTGCTTGACTTCTGTAACTGGTAGTTACATTCTTGCTTTGAAAAAAATCATCTAGTGCTCTGACTGCTAGTCATATCATTAAGTCCCCCCAGTTCTCATTACAAGGCTTCCATGCCATGTTGCTGTTTATTATTTCCTCTGTCTGGAAGTGTACAGCTATTAAGAAAGCCTTATTTTCTAATTTACTACACAGCTAACCTTGCTGCTAAATATTGCAGAAAACTAAGTAAAATGCTAGTGAGCTGCTTTTACTGAGCCAGAGAAGCCCCTGATGCATTGCTTAGGGTTTGTCAAGACAGGGAGCAGACCTGAATCTGTTGCTACAAAGAAAGGTGCCTAGAGAGGGGAGCTTGACATTTACCCATTTAGTGCGGATTAAGGAATGCATTTTCTATCCTTAAACTAGTCCACTTTCCATTAAGTGACACTATACAAACTCATCTTAAAAGTTCACAGTACCTGCATCCACCTCTGTCCCCTTCCGATCCTTCAGCTTATGTCCAGCCACTTCTGCCCCCACTCTCTCAAAATTGTGGTTATTGAGGATGAGGCACACTCCCCGAGGGCGGCTCGTCATTTTGTAAACCTCGAGCTGTTGGACCAAAACCATGCTGGTGAAACCCCTGCATTGTCCCCTGGTGCTTCTCAGCCCTGGACTTTTCTGGCCAGCCTTCCCCAGCCACCCCTGCTCCATGGGCATGGCGAGACATTGCCCCTCTGAGCACAGGGGTCTGTGCTCTGTGCCCAGCATGACCTGCCCCCATCATGAAGCTCAGCCCATCAGGGATATTGCTAATATGCTCAGCAAACTGCAAATTGCCTGGAATCAGGACATATCTTGCTTCACTTTCAAAGGTTTCTGAAGCTTTTTGCAGCGGTTGCTGCCTCTGATTCAGTTCCAGAAAAAGCTAATTACACAAGTGATGCCTTTTTCTATTCTAGACACAGACTTTTAACAGCTGTGCTTGTTGTAACTGTTCACCTCAGGGAGGGATGACTCCTTCTCACACAAGATGATGATCATGATGTTTCTAGGAAACAAACTGACTTACCTGTGTATATTCCCAGTGTCTGGCAGGAGAGTCAGATGCCAGAAATGAGGCCGGCCGTCTGGTATGGTCTGAACCTACACAAAGAAAAAGGTATGTGTAAGTAACGTAGGTAGTGCTACAGAAAGGAGAGAAGCCTTTTTATTATACTCCTTCTCAACAAGTATTTCCAGAGATAACTCATCTTTGAAAATACTAAGTTGTGGTTTTTTGATGTTTCTGTTAGTTATAAATCATACAAAAAGTTAAAACAGAAGTATTTTGATAGTTAGTTAAGTGGGTAATGGTCACTATTTAAGCAGTCACCTTTGTAAAGTGAGCTGAGAGTGGCATACAGAATCCAAAAGCTTGAGAAAAATAAAAGGCCTAAGGAAATTTTTGGAGGTGTTACCTGCAGTGACTCCTAGGATCATAGAGCTACTCTGTCCCTCTGTGCAGAGCATCTCTTCCTCACCTGAAAAGCATTCATCATTAGTCCTGCATGACACTTATTGGTCACTTCAAAAGTAACTGATGTCAAAGAGGTCTGTTTGTGTTGCTTTTTTGTTTCGTTTTTGTTTTTTTTACCACATAGGCTTAATTCATACTCTTCAATTTTCTTCACGAGGCTCTTGTCAACTTTTTCACAAAGACTCTTCAAGACATTTAGGTTGTCTTCTCTCAAAATCCCCTTCTTCTCCATCTCAGTGAAAACGTCGATCATTGTCTGGGCAATCAGAAAGGCAGTTTCTCCTTAGGGCACATTCATGCTGCCAAGGGGAGGGAAGCTGCTGCACGTATAGATGTACCCAAGCCTGCTTTAAATGTATGGACAGCCCAAGTGACCTCCCCCTGCCCCACAACACACACTAAGAGTCAGTCTTGCTAATGGGTACCCTGCTTGGTAACTCAGCTAAGCAACTTCTTCAAGACATTATTGGCTTTATTTCCCTCCTGTTCTTCAGAGATGCTGATCACCACTCTATCTAGATCATACAAGAATATGCCCTATTTTTTGCTCTCTAACTCATTTTTACACTTGACTCTTGCTTACAGTCAGCTGCTTTCCAGTGGCAGTTTCAGGCACTGAACTAAAGATTAGAGTAGAGATTAGTCTCTGAAGCGAGAGAGGACCCCATGGTCCTGAGTTCACACCAAAGAGCAAGTGGCAAAGTGCTCTGGTCACCCCCAAGCTTTACTAGAATGGCTTCCGAATGTCCAGTCTCTCCTCTGAGCAAGGACAAGTACCCAGCAGTCAGGACTATAGCTGAGATAGCATAAGAGCAGCTGGATTTCCATGGGCCATAAATGAAACCCGTGCTCTTCTGCCCTAGCTCTGTTAAGAATCTGCTTCTTAGTTCTGTTTTTTCTCATTTTGAAAACATAAAACGGATAAGCTGTGCATTCAATAAGGGTCTAGAAAGCAGCCAAAAGAATGTTGGGAAAGATGAGTCCACGTGCTAATCGCCACTGATTTCCACTTTTTATGAAAAGCCACTGAGTCCCTATAGCCCTGTATTAAGCTTGAGCACTAAGGCCTCAGTGTCTGTCACAGGAACAGCCCAACCTCCCTGGCCTGTAGCACTGTTACAGAGGCTACAAGCAACACTAGCACAGACCGAGTCCCATAGTCATGGGAGGCCAACTCCACATACCCTTTCCTGATATTCCTCAGTATCAGTGGCATTCACTCCCAGAAGTAACACCAAAACACATCTCTAGGTTAAAATAATGATTAAAAATGGGATTAAAGTCATTCTTACATTCTCAGTAGTCAGCTTGGACTTTGGTAGTTCTTTTCCCAAAAGAAATTTGAAACACTTGAGTTCCTCGGTGGTGATGTTTTCAAACAACTGAAAGAGCAGGTACCTTGAAAGGGAGTAGAGGACACAATTTCCTTTAGTGCAATTTAACAGTGTACTCTTGAACTGAGCTCTGCCCACATCCTAAACAATATCTATAGCCACATTTTCCTTTTTTACCCGTGGAACTTTAGTGCCAGGAGACACTCCAGAGTCAAATTGTCTATCAGATGTGATTAGCAAGACGTGCCTTTTCTATGAACTGTTTTGAAACTCTCTGGAACTAACAGCCACACTGCCATGACTAATAACAACTCCTCACATCACTCAGTTCCTTAGAAGCAGCAAAATTTCTGCCAGCTATACAATCAATGCAGTGAGATGCACAGGTAGAGCTGGACTGCATCGACACTGGGAGAGAACGTGTCCGAACAAGCTTGAACTGCTGTTTGCAAGCCACTGTGCAGAACCAAGGTAGAACTGAAAAAGTATTTCACCAAGGTGAAGCTTACTTTTCTCCCCTTTACAGAAATTTTACTAGAATAATTCTTCACAGCTTGCACCTGCGTTCCCTCTGGAAGCTATAGAAACCTGTGTGTGCTTCCCAGCTTAGCCTGGCGTTCAGGTCTGTGGAAAAACTTACACTGACACATATGAAAAACGAAACTGTTCTGAAAAAGACACCTCCCAGGTAAGAGGCAGCCTGGCTGCTAGTGCCTGTGTAGCGCTCGCACTCCTGCCCTCCCGGCTGCCGGGGAAAGCCGTGGCTCCAGGTACTCACCTGTACGGAGATACCTTCGCCCTGCCCGGGATCTGAAGCTCTCTCTCCATCTCCTCCCGGCTGGAGCCCAAGTGGGAAACCAGGATGTCCATGCGATTGATGCGGTAGAACAGCTCCTTCAGGAAGCTCTGATCACTGTCGCTGATCAGGCCTTTCTCCTGCAGTGCTTGGAAGAAGGCCTTGGGATCCTGGATGGTTTCCTGCTTCCTTAAAGGAATGTGCTCCAGGCAGAGGAACTTGAGAGCCGCCAGGTCATCCGTGGCCAGTGACTCGCTGATAAGGTAGAGGCGCCTGGAGAATTCCATTGTCCCCCACTGCCCCCGGGGGAGGTTTCAGGCCTAAGGAAGGAGAGGCAGGCAACGTTTTTCCGGCTACCCCTGCACTTCCGCGCTCGGGAGGCGGGCCTGGGCGCTGGGAGCTGCAGTTCAGCGCGCAGCCTCACAGGCGGGTAGGAACACACCAAGTCCCAGGAGGAGGACGGCAATGGACAGGCACATGGGAGCCACCAGGCCCACCCTTGGCGCTCTCTGTGGGACTGTCTGGGCTCCACGAACCCTGGTCCCTCCCTCCAGCTACGTAGTGTTCACGTGGCTCCCGACAGCTCAAGTTGCCTCTAGTCAAGCTCTCCAGTCACCTCTAACTCTCCATGATCAGGACAAAAACAAACCAAAACAAGCAACCAACTAAAATGTGTCTACCCTGCATGACTTCTTCCAGGCATGGTTTAGGCCCTCCCAGTTTGCAGTTATGAATCACTGAGAAGTGAAAAGAGGTAGAAAATTCTTACTGCTTAGGTTTACGCAACACTGTGAAGGACGTGGTTCTGTGGCTGCTGCTGATCAGATCAGAAACCTCCTCCAATGACTAACTTGCCAGAATCCATTTCTTCTGAGAAAAAAATACCTGCGTAACCACAAGTCACTTCCTTCGGTTTGGCCGAGGAAGCCACTTTTCTTTTTTCAAAATTCTTATTCAATTACCATGAAATAATATTACACCCCACTTTGCTGCAAAAAGGGGGCTACTAGCAGAAGTGATACTGAAGTACCATGGTTGACTTCATACCACATGCAAAGCGTGATGTGCTGCAGGCTTTTTAAAGTATGAAGTGCACCCTGCTTTTCTGAACTCTTATCTTTTTGTTTCGAGTAATTCACACAACCTTTCACTAAGAGCAGTAAGCGGAAACTAGTGGGGGAGGCAAATGAAGGCCTTTTAGCTGTATTTTGATATAGTTCATAAAAAAGGAAAAAAAATGAGCTGAGACCATTTCAAAACTAATTGTTAGTGTGGTGTTCTAAGGTTTGAGCAGATAAAACAAATTATCTCAAATCTTCATCTCCAATCAAACTTAAAATAAATAAAAGCTTTTCTTGGCCACATGCATCCCAAGGATATTTTTGATAGGAACGAAAGAATTACAAGTCCACTTGTGTAAACTAAATTTACTTCTGTAGGTATGAAGTCATTTTTCTGCTTGGCTTTTGCAGCAAATGTTTCTAGTTTATAGGCATTAACAATTAATTCTCATTTTAATATAAGATAGAATCATTATGATTGGAAAAGACCTTCAAGATTGATTTCATCCATAAATCTATCACCACTGTGTCCCTAAGTGCCTCATCTACGCGTTCTCTGCACACTGCCAGGGATGGCGACTTCACCACTTTCCTGGAGAGCCTGTTCCAAGGCTTCATCACCCTTTCCATGTAGAAATTCTTACTAATATCCAACCTGAACATCCCGTGCCGCAATTTGAGGCCATTTCCTCTTGTCCTATCAGTATTTATTCTGGAGAAGAGTCCGAGCCCTGCCTCGCTATAACCTCCTTTTGAGTACTTGTAGAGAGCGATAAGGTCTCCCCTGAGCCTCCTCCAGACTAAATAATCCCAGCTGCCCCTCGTAAGGGCTGTGCTGCAGTCCCTCCATCAGCTTCGCTGCACTTCTTTGGACATGTCAGAAAGCAATTTTTTTTGATTTCCTTCTTGTGAGCAGTCTACAGGCTGCTGGCAGGAAGTGCAGCACATTTATGCCAGGTATTTGATTCTGTACCCCAACAAACACTGACTGCTGTGTTGTCTCCTTCTCAATCCTCAAGATTCATTCAAGAACCTTTTAGCAGGATAGACTTTCTGAGCAGGGCAGCAATGTGTGCCATGGCACACAGTGTTTTCGCCTCTGCTTTGCCATCCATGGGATTTCACTATGGGAGGGAGGAGATCATATTCCTACTCACAAGGAGCTCCAGCCCTCTGAAACCAAACATCAAAACATTAGCGCTCACTATGAGCAGGAGAGTCACCCTAAAGCTACCCATACTTCCCAAATAAACGGTGTTCTCACTGAGTGCCATTAAAAACAGTCTCAGTTCCCCAAGAAACACAGCTTAGTCTAGCAATATATTAAGAGGACATATTTATACTGCTATCAGCAAAAACTACTTAAAAAAAACTGACATGTTAAAACAGCTCATGATTTAACTGGCCTCAAGAAATGTAGTTACAAAAAAAGCTTTTTTTCTATAGTAATGAGTCTGAAGGGGGTATGGCTCTGACATGGGCTGTATAAATCAGGCCTGAACATGGAAGCAGTTGCCAAACGCAAAACCACTGTAAAAGCCACATATCAAGCTCAGAAGCAACGAGCAGAGCCACTTTCCACCTAGTTAGACCGCACTGCATTTTGCACTCACAACTGCCTGTCACCCCAGGGGCCGGGAAATTCCTATGACTGTCAATAATAGAACGGATAAAGTGATAAATAAAGGCTTAAGTACAGAGAGAAAACACAGAAATGACTATATGGGACTTCCCAAAGACCTAAACCACAGATTTTTAGTGCATTGCACAGAAGTCATTTCAGACTGAGCTCTCTGTTCAGATTTTGATAGATCTCTTTCTCTCTAGCTAGAAAAATATTGAGCTGAATAATTTCTGGTCACCATCTTACTTAAGCCAAAAACAAACAGAAGAGTCACATGCAAGGGCTGAGCATGGAACATTTCTCAAGAAAATCTAGCTTTCTGTTGAACAGCTACACCTAAACTGAGGGTATTTTGTTTCAACTCCTTCTCTGGGGTTCAAGACTTCCTGCAGGAGATCTTGCAGACCAGAGATACAAGCAACATTTTAATCAAAACTCTGCAGTTTTAGCTCAACTCTTCGCCGATTTGAGAGTGAATCCTCATACAGGCAGTGAGAAACAGGAGGAAAAAACTTACGTTTTTCAGTAGCCAGTGCCCCGAGGGGAAGCAGGCAGCATCCAAAACACAAGCAGGCTCCTCACACATGCCAGGGTCCCATCCTGCCAGCAGCTGATGAACAGCAGGTCTCAAAAGACCTTTCCAATGGAGAGAGAGAGACAAACTCACCAGGGAAGGAAGACGGCTCTCCGGGAAACGGATGTTAGACTGCAAATATGAGGGCAATTATGCAAATACCGCCCCACTCCCCACCCCGGAAACTTGCTTCTGCCTTTGCTGTAGTCCTCCCTAAAACTCTTATAGTCATCTTCCCCTTTCAAACAACTTTACTTTCATCTTGTCTGATTTTCAGTTTAAGTCTGTAGTTCTTTAACTCACCAGTCCTACCAGCTTTGTGAATCCACTTTCTAGTGGTGTTTCTGCTGCTGGCTGCAAACACACGCAGCCCTAAGTGTCAGCATCTTCTTACTATTGCATCTGGTCTTCCAGCCAGGAGTCAAAAGAAAAAATCAAGACAGGCTGGATAACTGTAGGGAGAGCCATGAGCTGTAGAACCAGTGTCCTTCTTGCCTCTCTGGAGGGTCACAAATAGGTGCAGCACAGCGGACATGTGAATTCCCAGTACGGCTACTTCCTGCTGCTGCTTGTAGCCATCAGAATGTATCCTTAAGAGGTGCTTTCAACTCACGTGGTAAAGGTGACATACTGATCTTATCAGTAGCACAGCTTAAAGCCTGTCAGAATCAACACTCCTGATTTTTGTTGCTGTGTCAACAACAGCTGAATTGAGACTACCAGCCTCCTTCTCTGCCACCAGTTCTTGTCTGTGTGACCACCATCTTTCTCTGTCCTTCGGAAAACAATGCAATAGTCAGTGGCACAAGCCAATGTAAAAAAAAATATATCTGCAAGAATGTCTTCAGTACAAGCTAGAAATGCCTTCCAAGACATTAATGAAATTAATGCAAGTATTAACCTGGGCACTTTCAGAGATAAACCACTCTACTACTTGCTCATTTGGGCTTGCTTACTTCTTGATAGCAACTCACAAGTTTCCTGTGAGGCAACAGGCTATGGGCACAAGAGGAATACTGCATTAGAGTATTTTGATTGGGTTTTATCTTTCAGTAACTCTTCACGAGCAGGCAATAACACTGGCTGTGGAGATAAGTGGCCCCAGTTTAATAGGTAGAACAAACTACTATGCAAAGCTGGTGATGGGGACAGCAGCATGAGGAAAAAGAAATAACACAGATGTACAAGTTCACTGCTACCAATGATGTTCTCTCCCAAGCTTAACAGAGTAGCTGTCATCTTTTAGCATGTCATCAGACAGTTACTTTAAGATATATTTCTGTAGCGTAAAGCAACATTCACAATTCTAACTACTAACTTCCTAAAAGGACCTCATTAATGAAAACACTATTAAAAGGTAAGTAAATTGATACCAGATTAACTACGTTTCATTACATGGGTAAACAACAGTCAACCACAAAGCTGTACTGTAACTAACAACACCTTTAGCAAACATGCCACAAACAGCACACTCATCCACATAGTGGTTTTAACTCCTGTAGGAAACCTCTAATTTTAAGAATGGACAATCTCCCTTTTACTTGGGAGGTGAAGAAGATAAGTGGAGGAAAACAGAGCATCCAATACATTGCTAGGAGTTGCCTGAACATACCTCAGTCCACTCGTCCAAGAGAGAGATATACCACAAACAAGCATCACATGGAAACCAGGAGTATTTATTACAAAAAGCCCAGGGGACTTGTAGTTAGTTGACAGGAGGGAGACATCTTAGAACTGTAGTTTTCTAAAGCAGTGATACCTTCCTTCCACATTTGACAGACTGCACAATACAGATTGCCCTCAAGGGCTCCAAGAAAAAAAAATCATGAATAAAAGAACCCTTATAAATCTCACTGCTTCTTTCTTTCAACCAAACTCCTTCTGGTTCTTCTTAGCAGGGATATTATTTTTTCAAGAATTCAGCTTCCAGATGGCTCATGATTATTTACTTCTGTTAAAATCTCTCACACACCCTCCCTGGGAAGGGATTCTTGCACCTTGCATCTAATGGCAGTTTTCTTCAGATTTCACAGATGAATTCTTTTAAGTATTTTCACTGGCATTTCCAACAATGCTTAAGAACAAGAGTGCTTGGGAATGTTTCCTCACTTGAAACGAGGTCTGTTTGATCCTCACAGCTTCTGTAGGACAGAAGGCAGCTCTGCCCTTCTCCTGTGCCCTATGACACTATGACAGATCCAGGTACCAGGGGACTGACTGAATAACCATGGGAATCAGATAATTGAGCACATGTGGGCCCTTGCAGGTCTGTAAATTAATTACATGGATTCAGACAATTTCTCTTGCAAATTCTCCTGAATTCCATCCACATTGGGGCCCATTCCAGAAGGATTCCTAATTGATGGTGTCTTTACTTTTTTTGTACTTTTCAGTTGACTGGGACTATGGAAATTGCAAGATCACATCTTTCCTTAGGCTTGTTGATATTACGGGCATCTGCTTCCATCCATTTATTTCTATGCTTGCCACTTTCTCGTTCACTGCTGTCAGGATGTGTACGATATCCTCGCGGCTTGAACAGAAACAAAAACAGAAGTACACTGAAATACACAGTACATTCAGCTAGGTCAAGACACTGACCTATGTTTGCTCCAATAACTCGACATCTCATGGAAAGCTGGCATCTTCCTGTCACCCTTTCTGTCACTGATATTGTGCACATTATTGTGTAACCACAATACGTACAACATACTGTGGAATAAAAGCAACCACTGTAGAATCACAAACAAACACAGCCCTCGGCTTTGCCTATGGTCAGAAGGCAGCACTAAAATGACACAGGATCAAATGTATGCATTTTCCAAGCCTCTTCTTTCTCTGGACTTGATGAGAAAGTGGTGTCTGCAGAGCAATCTTGTTTTCTAAAACAAGTTTAGGAAGGGAGGAGGAAAGTGGGTGAGGCAACAGGGAATTTTACAAATAAAAATGCATTTTTTTTCCTGTGAGCTCGGCCAACAAATTTACCTGTCATTAGGTGTTACTGAAAGATCCTTTGTCATTAAAAAATGTTAGAAAGCATGTATATACTTGATTTTGTGTACTACACACTTATCATTTCTTTTACATGCTTTTTGTCTTTTACACATATATATATAAACATGTTTGTATATATATTTGTACAAACATGTTTGTATGTTTGTATATATCCCACATTACAACCCTGGTTCTGCAACAAGACAAACTAGGTTAAGTTATTTTAACTTAGAAAAATAACAGTGCCCACTTCTGGGATAATTACTAGTAAGACACTGCTCTGGCAGGTGAAAAGCATTATAAAGAGCAAATGCAAAACAGCCATGTTCCAGCTCAGCATTGTTATGTGTGTACATCAGAAGTACACCGGTTGTACCTGGGTTAATGTACTTACAGTGGGCAAAGCTCCTCCAGCTTTTCACAGAGGCACTGGATGTAAATACTGCCAGTCATCCTGCTGCGGTAAGATTCAAAGCCTTCCATAGTAGACAAGCCAAGCAAAATATCAGTCCGATCGGGTACGGAACTCTGAGGGACAGCATCTGTCTCCAAAAAGAAGTCAGACAAATATTTTTCTAGCACGACACGTGGATGAGTTTCAGACCCTTGGCAAGCCTGGATGAAAAACAGCTTGGGTTTTCCAGCAAGAGAAGGACAGTTAGATCCAGTAAAGCATAAGAGTATATCTTCAATATTTATACACTCCTCATCAGTGCCTTTTATTTTGCCTTTTTCACCATGAGAAAGGATGAAGCAAACAAAACAGTCCATATTGCTATGATCTTTCTTGCTGTATTCTTCAACTTTTGCATACAACTGGTTTGCTTCTAGATCCATGTACTCAACTGTCTCAAACCGAAGCCTGTTAAAGACCCTCTTCACTCTCTCTGGCAAAAGAAAGACAGAAGAGACTTATTAACAGTGCTAAGGAACATGAGGAAACTCTAGCTTCTGTGTGGCACAACAGATATTGTCAGAAGCGGTCAGATCCTACCAATAAACTCATCTGCCTGACTCTCAGCCTGGTAAGTCCTAAGAAAACCTTAGATGCCTGATTTTTTTTTTTTTCTTTTTTCTTTTTTTACACAACAGAGTTAGACAGTCACACTGTCTGAAACAAACTGGATTTCAAATTGATTAATCAATTCAATCTAGTGAAGCTTAGTGTCTTCTGGAATGCAACTATCTGTACACGGCATAGCAAACAGCTTAAGAACAGTATAGCAATCCCAGGTGCTTAAGAACAGCCCCTTAGAGAGCTAAAGAAGAGATAATCCTGAGAAATTCTGTCACTCTGAAATGATGCTTTTTCTTTTAACCTTTCTTATCACCAAAACTGTTGGAAGAAGTGGCTTATTTCCAATTTTTGCAGTGACTCATTCCAGTCATTCTGGAGACTCATTCTGGAGGCAAAGGAGCTTGTCAAAGCAGACATTTTTCACTGGAAAGATTAAGTAGTTCTTTCAGAGGGAAACACAAAAAAAAACCAGTAAGTTGGATTTAAATAGTACTTACCTCCATCTTTAATTGTTCCTTCCCTGTTTAATTGGGGATTTTTAAAGCGGTAGTTGTTAAGAATCACACAGTAACCATGTGGGTTATTTTCCATCTTATAGGCTTCTCTAGACTGTAGTAACACAGAAATAAGTAAGACAGCAGTGCTAAACATCCAAGACACGTGTGCTAGACAGAGATATTTTCTATGCCATGCCCAAATATGAAAAACATGATGAGAGCCAAGATAAAAGGGAAAATCCCAAAACACAAATGTGCCCTGGGTACGAAAGCATGCTGGTTCCTCTCCCTGAAATCCATTCTGCTCTCTTTGCAGCTGAGATATAATTTTGGAATGAAAAGCAAATATCCTGACGTGTGCGGAGGAAAGGTTCCTGCACCGTATCGTATTTGCTGTGAGGCAGCAGATGCTGCTGGTCCCTCCCCATCTGTTCAGCTTGAGTTGGAAGAGGATGGGCTACTACTACCTTTGCCCATCCCAGTCTTGATCATTTTTAAGATTGATTTCTTCCCATGATAGATACTCCTTTGTTTTTTGTCGGGAAGGTTGCAACTGCCAGGTGCTTACCAAGGGAAAAGACTTGATCTTCTTTTGAAAATGGAAATTCTTCCAAAGCCTACATATAAATCCATGTTCCCTCCCCTTCACCCTTTTCCCCCTCAGTTTTAGGTAACCATGCTCCCAGGAGCTGGCTGAACACTTTAAAGACAATCTTGATTATTTCTTACCTGGCATGCCTGTGTTCCCCCCACTGCTCCTTCTTCTGCTTGATTCACAGATGTGCACATTGGAGAGAAGATTTGTTCTCCAGAAACATTCTCTAAGTGGAGGATAAACAGATCTCTTTAGGAATAAATAATAAATCTGTCATTTAGCATATTTCAGCACCTAAAGGACAACTAAGGAGTGAGCTAGTGTGTGGTTTCCATACTGTCAAAACACCACCCTTTTGGAGAGGTTGTATCAAGCAAGGTTCCAGTTTTGCAGACATCTTGCTGCAGAATGAAACTGCAGAATGAGGCAACAAAAAATACATTTGTGCTAGACTGCTAAACCTCTGTGTAAACACTGCCAAAATCGCAGTCCCTAATTAGGAAGAAGTGAATTTTGGCTCATAGACACAACCAGAAGCTTGAAACTGGAAGACATGCCCTACATTCCCACGGGATCAATCCTCGCTACAGCCCCCGCTGCCTTTGGCTGGCAGCAAGATGCAGGTAGTCTGAGTCTGGATACGAGTGCTCACGTCAGGTATGTCATTCACTAGCATCTCCACTAGGGGACGGAGAAGTGACAGAGAAGCCCCGTTTTTGTACAGTGACTACTACCCTCAGCCTATCCACTTCTGAGGCCATCATCTCTTTTCCAAAGTCTTGTCTTCAGAAACTCTTTCTTCTGCAAAAGCAAGCAGCCTGTCTGACAGCAAATAAGGCAGACAACCTCCCAGCACAAGGCTAGCTTCCTAAGGCATTGTCTGTCACTTCTGTTCTCCTTCAGTGACTGAAAAGCTGAGTGGGTGCAAAATCAGCATTGCACTCCTTGTTACGGAAGGAGACTGCTTTAAAGGCAAGGAGGAAGATCCAAAATATTTACACAGCAAAGAATATAATCCAGGGAGAGGTACAAGAAGATATGATGGGATGGTGAAGTAGCAGAAAACTTAGAACATCACAGGTACCAAAACCCTCCATACCTGTCCTAGGATACTATAAAGCGTCTCTCTCAATTCTGGACTCCTCAGCTCTGAAGAAGAGAGCCGAGAAATGACAAAATTTAGGCTTAGGCTAAATTAGCTGATTATATAATTTACCTTTTGTTTTTAATTCATAGATACCAATTTTTTTCTCCAGGTCAGCTCTAATTTCCTTTAATATACCCTTCAGCACTGTCAGATCATCTTTTGCAATTATGCCATTTCTTTCCATTTCCATTAAGACCATCAACATCGACTAGAAAAAGAAAAACAAACAATCCAAATTCATACATGACCTTCAGTGACTGCATCAAATAACACTCAAAATATCTGGCACTTCTGGACAGAGCAGAAGACAACATCCTCATTCTCAGAGACTGGTCAGGTAAAGACTGCTTTCTTTTTCCTTCAAACCTCTTTAGAAATGGATTAGGATGCCGTATAACTGAAGAAACATATCAGTAAGGTAAGACAGGATCTTTAGAAGCTGCCTGTGCCTCAGTTATACTGATTTCTTTCAGCAGTGCAAAACAGATATATGGAAACTAACGTGCCAATCCTTTTAAGTGACACTACATTCAGATTAATTATTAAGCCACTTAGCTGAAATGTTATTTATTTTCTAATACAGAAGAGGCCTTCAGGAAAAACATAAACCTGATTAGTCCATGAAATTGGAAGTAAATCTGCCAATTTTCTTGCAGGCACCACAACACAATTAGGACTGACAAATCAGAAGCATAACAATATCAAGCATTTTATGTTCATTATTTACAATGCAGCTATTCAGCTAGCTTACCAAACCTCTTAGTGCTTTTGAGGAGAAGTTAAGAAATGCACTGCTATCCTTTGCAATAAAGAAATATACCAGTGAACATTGGGAAAAACCTGTGATGGCGACTCCAAAAGTCTGTTTTTTAGCCTTTTTTTTAAACTCTAGTATCCATCACTTCTCCTGAATATAGCAATATAGCATATGGACAAATGCTTCTAAAAATGCCAAAGACAAAAGAGGAAAAGCTGGGGAGACAGAGTTGGGCTGCAGAGAAAATAAGAACAGGAGGGGGTAGAGAAAAGACAAAACAAAAAAGGTTTTATTCTGTCACAGAACAGTTGTCAACTAACAACGTAATTCTTTGAAAAAAGGATTTTTTTCAAGAATAAATTACTTCCTCTTTCCTCCCTCCCTATGAGGGGCAGATTCTAAACTAGCCTTGCATGGAAATTATCAAGACCACAATGCCTACAGCATCTTCCTGGAGCTTGCTCTTTGGTAATTGGTTATGCAAGTGGAATTTCACACTGTTGACATTGTCTGCCGTTAAGTCTTCTGCAATCTCATATAGCAGTTGTCTGGCAAAAGAAATATAGACAAAGACTTTTTAAGAAAGTTATGACAATTAACTAAAGGATATGAGACAAGTCTTTCTCATCTCCCCCTCCCAAATACCCATGAATATCTGAAATCTATCTGATAATAGCTCCAATCATTATGCAGAGCACCCATTAATATACCGAGGTCATCCAAGAAGAGCAGTGAGTGTGGTTAAAACTCACATTGTCACAGTTTTACAGAAAATTTAAGGAAAGAAAGAGTTTCACTCTGTGGTTCCAGTTGTTATGCAAGCCAAATACAAACAACCTTTCTAACACTAATAAACTCAAGAGAAGGGGGGAAAATTTTCTTCCCAAAACAAGAAAATCAGAGAACCTGTATCTGTCTCAGAAACACTCTAGCTTGAACTGAAGAAATGTAGAACCTGGTCTTAAAACTCACAAGGATAGATAGTTGTGCTGTAATAGTTAAACTGGGATACGCCTAAGATGACAGTGGAGACAGAAGGCTAGGACGGCACACAGCAGAACTGTTCTGCTTGAACCTTTTCCATGCAGAGATTTAACTACTCCTGTGCCTACCTGTACGGAGATACCTTCGCCCTGCCCAGGATCTGAAGCTCTCTCTCCATCTCCTCCCGGCTGGAGCCCAGGTGGGAAACCAGGATGTCTATGCGATTGATGCGGTAGAACAGCTCCTTCAGGAAGCTCTGATCACTGTCGCTGATCAGGCCTTTCTCCCGCAGTGCTTGGAAGAAGGCCTTGGGATCCTGGATGGCTTCCTGCTTTCTGAAGGGGATGTGCTCCAGGCAGAGGAACTTGAGAGCCGCCAGGTCATCCGTGGCCAGTGACTCAGAAATGTCAAAAAGGAGCCTGTTGTTATACATACTCATTTTACATCAGGATTGGATCTAAACAGACAGAAGTTGATCAATTTGTCAGTCACTAGTGAAAAAAAAAACAATTACAAAGGTATCACATTATGTAGAATTGCCCAAAATAAATATATGTAGTCAAAAACACTTCAATAGAAAGAAGATATTCTGCTATGATAGTTTAGATGCTTTGCTCCATCAGTTCATCAGACTCATGGCAAGCACAAGAAACTCTTTACACAAGTGTAAAGAAAGTAAGGGACAGAAAAAGTCTCAGACTGTTCTTGCTTTCTATGGTGTGTGCAAACAGTGGGGTGTCAGATGCACAGGGTGTGCAGTCCTGGCAGGTTGCAGGTGGCTTCACCTACCTGATCTCTCTTCCCTAGCACTGCTTTTTGAAGTTTGATCCAGTTTGGGAGCAGGAGACACCTACAGTCTCTGAAGTGTTATACTGGCTGCATAGTTAACCTGACACCAAGGTTTTGCACCATACCAAACACAAGGCCCTACATTAGTACACCTTTTCTTAAACTATATGGCTTCTGCTTTCTGTAATCCATGCTTCTGACACAAGCCAATATAACCAATGCACCTTTTTGTTTTGGTTTTTTTTTGCATCAAGTACAACCTAGTTGCCAGCTCTCAAATGAATAATTACTTGCTTGTAATTACTACAGTCAACACAGATTGTACCAACCCTTCAAAAAAATGCCAGAATTCTTGTCAGGCCACTTCCTTTTCACTGAGCATAGAATACATTGCTTTTCACTACACCTTCCATCAACACTTTAAATCTTAACTTTGGCATAGGTGCTCATCCCTCAAGTGTAAGAGAAAGTTTTAAAATATGAAGTGCAATCCTCCCATACTAACTCACCCTGATACTTGGCCTGTCTCCACTGTAGGAGACTCAGTTGATGTTTTGATCTCCCTGCTACAGAGCAAAGATGCCCAGGAATCCCTGAAATGAAACTGTCTAGGGAGGTAGTGGTGGAGGTCTCCTGCCTCACTGAATTCACTGTAAGCCTGAAAAGTTAAGAACAAATCAAGTCATGAAAGCAAATCTTCCCACATCAGCAGGATATTAGATGATCTGCTTTACTGTTATTGATTCTGCAAGTGGATTAATACTACAGCTAACAACACCAAAACAGCCCAGCAGACTGTTGAATAAAGCAGTATTACAGTAAATACTCCAGACAGTTGGAGGCACTTGTCCCATTCCCTGTTGGAGAAACATGTGGTAGCAGAGCACGCCTTGGAGGACCCGCTTCGAGTCAGTGTTTGTAGCAAGCAGGAGCGAACAGAAACACATCCTGGTGTAGCCAGAAACAAATCCAAACAGCTAAACAGTCTTCGTGATGTAGCAGGTATGACCTAAGCTCTGACCCCTGTATTGCTTCCTGTAAATCCGCTAAAAATTAACTTTCGAACAGATAAGCTGTATGATTCAGCTGAGATTAACACAAAACCAAGTTTCAAAATATGAATTATATCCACTTAGCCTCATAATTCAATGATCTCAGGTATTTGGATATATATTTTTATATCCGGACAAAGGATACTTCCTTTGTAGCTACTTAACAAGTTACCATCTTTCCCACATATATCATGCCTTCGGCTAAGGATACGAGGCATGTGCTCATGACAGTAAAGCTTGCTGGCACAAGAAATTTTCTTTCTCACTTCTCCAAAGCTCTGTGTTTCAAAACCACAAATTATTAAAATTGATGTGCCATGTACATGCTGTATTTAAGCCTCTCCGTTAATATAGCGAGTACATTAAAACAAAATTTAACTACTTTATCTAACACTTTACACAAACATTCAATGAAAATATAACTCCAATAAATAGTACCACAGTAAAAATAATTCATTTTACTTCACTTACATGGAAAGACAAGCCGAAGGACTGCTGAAATTCCTCCGAAAAAAAGTGAAAGAACGGACAGCCTGGAGCTCTGAAGTTCAGGAAAAGTTCTGGCTTTCCTGCCCCGCCTGCCTGTCACATGACTTCAACCACATCTATGCCAAGCAATAAACGGAGATGGTAAGGTCAGAGTTCCCTGCAATTTGTTGCTCCAGTTTCAATAAATGAATTAATATAGCAGGATAAAAAGGATAAAAAGGACTAAACAATCCACAGTCCCATGATTTCACTGGATCTTCCACATCCTCCTTTCTCTCAAATCCTTCTCCAAAACACCCTGCCCAATTCTAACATGCACTTCTGAAGAAACTTTTTCCAATATGAAAAAAATGAATTATCAGTAGTCGGAAATACAAGGAAGTGAGTTTAAACCTTGCGTTGTAATTATTTACTCCACACACTTCCCTTTTTACAAAAGAATTTAAGCAATATTTAACAGTTGACATGTTTAGATACTTAAACGCACAGAACTCTGCCTTCAGTGGGAAGACACCCACTACGATCTGCTTGTCACTGATAACTGTTCTTGCAGTAGGAAACATACTAAGTTATCAGTCCACCGTTTTAAGCTCAAAATGGTAACACACCCTCTGATACAATAAGGGATCTACAATGAAGCCTGCAGATTCCTCCGAAAAGATACACGTTCCTCTTCATAATAACAGTTCAGAAACGGCATTTGACTTGTTTTCACCAATGTAACTCCAGTTATCCAAAGGCAACAAAGGGCGCAGAGCGACACCGTAAGCATCCCTATTTAGTATCCAGGAACAGAAAAATTCTGTCTCCACGTCAGCCCATACCTCAGCATCTCTTGCCCTTTACCAGTTTCTCTGCATCTCAACCAAAATCAAGATTCCATGGCAAGCTGGAAGAAGAAACACACAGGTGGGTGTTTAAGCACTGTGTGAGAGCTGCTTATAGACAGCAAGGACCTAGGGTTGGCCCTTTAAGGCTGCCAGCTTCTCCCAACACAACCCCAGCTCCAAAGACCAGCCCTCCCAGCACGGTTCTTCCCCTTTTCTTTGTTAATCTTGTTTCTTCCTCTTTTGTCCTCTGAAATGTTCCTGTTTGTTAATTTGGGTATCTCCAGTTCTTATTCTCCTTCACCCAGGTTTTGTTCTGGCTTCCCCTAAAACCATCTCTGTCACCCACACATTTCCTTGTGAGAAGCCTGCAAATAGCTCTCTCTTAGAAAGGGTATGCCCTGGAAAGGGAAAATTCCTGAAGCTGGTTATTACTCCGCAACCGGCGTGACTGTTTGTGCAGGATGTTTGTATCCTGCACAAAAAATATTGGCAGGCAGGAGGGACATCAGACATTGAGTGAACAATGCAAATCCTGCTTTAAGCTCCCAGTCTTCTCCAGATAAAGCTTCCCTAACAGGAAGGCACTTTTTAGCTGTTTGCACTTAACTCTGTCTGAACAGGAGTTGTACAAGTGCCAATCATTCTTGAGCAGTGCAGCTAGAGCACATGCATATGCTCTTGTGCCTCTGTATGCCACCAATAAAACTTGACAGAAACCAACCATTTTTGACTTCAGGCTGATTCCTTTCTGTCACAGTGTATTACTACTACTTACATAGAAGGAGTGCAGGAAGCAGTGAACTTCAAGCTGGGTAAAACCCACCCGTGGTCTCTCACAACTGCTATCCTACCAGACACCACACAGGAGGTCAACGCTATACATACAAGCACAGACCAATATCCTGATGTGCAGTCACGTAAAGTAATCAAGTGCTCAAGAAAACAAAGATCACAATGCACTCAAGAAAAATATTCATACTGAAGAGTATAAATCACAGCACTGTCCCTTTGTTTGAGGAAGGCATTTAGAAATGAGGGAGATTTCACTATTCCAAGGCATAGGCTCTCTCCTGGGGAACTTGAGACAGAATTTAGTGTAGCTTCTACTAACTGCTATTATCGACTTTTACCATTTAATTAGAGACCACCCAAGCACTTAGAAATGTAGCCAAGATTCCCCCCAAAACAATATCAATTTTTTTGCCCATGTTTACTCCATACTAAAAGTACAACTGTTACCTGAACGTAACTGCAAGCTGCATGCTTGACAATTCTAACATGGAATGTATTCTACTAACAAATCCAATAGATTTTCTACTTGTGGCATAAATGTGATTTCAGATATGGTGGCCATGCTTAATTTAGAAGATTCAAAAGGGACACACAACTGTCAATTTATCATGGTCAAAAAAGACTGCTACCACTTTGGTATATTAGTTCTAATTGAATGCTTTGGATGATGCCAAAGCCTCTTCTTAAATATCTTGGATATTAAAAGCAAAAATTTGCTTTAGACATTACTCTCTTTCAAATCCTAACCCTAAAAGTTCTGTTTTAGGATAGGAAGTACAGAGAAGAGTTGGTATTCTGCTGCAATAACTTTCGTTTTTGTTTAAACTCTTTTTTTCATTTAAGATCCCACTGATTCACACAGCCCATCACTGATGGGGGACAGTAAACAAGGATAAAACTTAGCCCAGTGTATCATTTTTACGTCCCAGACTTTATAAAAGAAGTATAAATTTAATTCAGTAACAAACATGAAGGACACAGACACACACAATATAGGAAAATATTCATAACAAAACATGGCATAATTTCAGTTAAACTCAAATGTGAGTTTATCAGAACCTTGCTCAACAAGGACCAATTTCTCCCACCTTATTTTCACCCTTCTTATTTTACATCTTAAAACAAGAATTGATTTATCACAACATTTAATGCTTAGTAGTCAATCTGATAATCAAAGCAGATACACAGAGTACTGTGTTTCACAGTGAAAAACTCTTCGAAGTTTTCTTCCCAAAAGTGATGAGGATGATAGCTAGCAAGGAGGTTTCACAGAAGGAATACTCCACTGTGTTCCTGCAGTGCATTTTTTTTTCAGTTTTGGAAAGGATCTCATTGCAAATGAGGTAAATGAAAGCTGTTAGAAGATAAGTGTGCATTATGGAAATAAGCAGTAATTTCAATAGTCAGCTGATTCTCCATACAATTAAAAATAAGTTACAGATGGAAGAAATCTTTCTTCACCTAATACTTAAGCTTTCTCCCTTACCTTTTCTCCCTACAAAACTCTTCTATAGAGGTAGTGGTTCAGAGGCAAAAATCAGATTTTTAGCAAGCAAGCAATGAGGCTAAACCAGAATATTAACATTCTGGTTTAGATACACAAGGCTACATGCAATCCCTAGGCTGACACAAAAACACTTTACATACCTATAGCCTGCAAAAGTACAAAGAACATTTAACATGAAAGAAGCATACTTCTGCAAGTAGCCATCCCAATCCTAATTACTCGAAAAACAGAATTTGAACATTTGGCACACAGATTGTGTTAACTATGTCTCCTTAGCGTTCACATTTTCTTTGTCAAAAAAATGGGAGTTTTTGCCTCACATCACAACAGCCTCAGGAGTCTGGGTAATGGACTTAACCAGTTAGTGTGGAGAACTGCATTTAGATGAAATGTGCTCATGAGGGTATTCAGGAAGCTTCAGTGTTGTTGTGAGGGAGGAGGGTCTCTAGGCACAGGGAATATAAATTTTTTTCTTAAAGTGTAAGCTGGTTGAGGCATCTGCTTCTTTCTCCCCAAGCTGTCAGCACGCCTGCTTACATCTTCATTAACTTCTGTAAGAATGGACAAAATATCTTCACCCCTGCAGACAGAGTGAGCAAACAGAAAAATGGATTTATTACTGACCAAGTGGCACTGTTGCTCTGTAACACAACGTTTAGGAGATATATTCTAGACATTTAAAACACAAAAGAAAGAAAATCTGCAATTTTCCCAGAAATTCTCTTGTGTTCTTATTTAGGTCATGTTAAAAACAAGAGGCCTTTCCTAACTTTGCATTGCTTGATTCCATCAGTAGGGAAAATGACAAAGTATTTTTTACTTAAACTCACTCAAAAAACAGATGGACCTGTCTAACAGACAGAGGGGAGATTTAGAGTTTTTAAATTAAACTTTACATTCTCCAGACTGGCCCTACCTAGTGCTAGCAGTGTTACCATATTAACAGAGTCAGGCAGGCACATCATCTGTTTAACTAAGTTTGTCCAACTCAAAGTATGCATTTACTTTCTTATTTGAATTTAGCTTTGAATAAAAAAAATGGAGTGGGAGGAAAAGGGAAGTTCTTCCCATTTCTTCAATGATCAGCTAAATAAACTAGTCACGTTACCTGGGTACCAACAGCTGTAGCTTGCTGCACAGAGCCTGAATATACCAAGTGCCCTGCTCAACATGCCTGAAAGAGGCATAACCATCAATGGTGGCCATGCCCAGGAGGAAATCAGCTTCTTCTGGAATACTTTCAGAAGGAGAAATTTTCTCTTGCACAGAAAGCGATTCAGGAGCTTGTGCATCAGCTTCAACATAGACAGGACACTGTATCTTTTTGCCTTGGCATGCCTGAATAAAGAAGAGTTTGGGTTTTTCAGCAAGCGCTGGACATCGTTTGGCAGTGAAGTAGGACATGATTGTGCGGATTGATATAAGCTCCCCATCTTTCCCATAGATTGCTCCCGACTCTCCATGAGATAGAATACAGCAGATAAAACAGTCCCTGTTTATGTGTTTTTCTGAATCCTGCCAGATCTCCATGAGATCTTTCATTTCCTTAGCTGTTTGGTTTTGGTAAATCTTCACCTCTAGACCAAGCCAAGTGAATACTTGCTTCAACTCCCCTGTAGTTAAAAGAGAGATAAAAAGACAAATTGAGCATTAAAAAAAAACATTTTATGAAGTCACCATGTAAGCAAATCTGAAGTGTAAAAGAACCTCCCACCCTTGTGCCTCTGCAGATTCATAAGTATCAACTAGAGGCTAGCTGGTATAAATATGGAATCATCTTCAATACAGAGTCTTGGGATTTTTCTCAATAAGTTTCAGAAAATAGGACCTAAGGCACCTCCATAAGTCTGTGACAGATGCAGTATGGAAAATGACACTCTAAGTGAGCTCATGACTACTGGAAATATGAGGAATCTTCCCAAAGTTCAGGCTGGATTTCTTTCATAACCCGTTCTCAGGTCATTATTTTCCAACTGCAGTTATGACTACTACAGTTTCATAAACAAGACAGAAAGATCAAAACTAATGAATGAAAAAGTATACACAGATTGCAATTGGCAATTCCATAGACAATTCTGGATCACATTATGTAGAATGGTTGCTTAGTTTTATTTATTACAGCGCTAGATCTAGACTACATGAATAAAGACATTCTCAAAATGATTCAATAGTTCTTAAAATGATTCATGAATGATCCCACTGCATGGCAAGTTCAGGCCTTTTAGTCCTTCCCCTTCTAGAATATACAAGTGACATAATTTAACAAAGAAGACCAAAGCATGGCTGTTCAAGAGTATGAACTAAAACACGGACAATAAGGCAAAGAGAGAATGAATTCCTGAAGGGAAAACAGAGACTAACTAAAAAAAAAAAATCTCGCTGTAGAAACTTACCAGCATCTTTGCAAGAACCCTTCCTCTCCCCAAGATCGCCATCAAACTTAACATTATTAATAACAAGACAAAACCCTCTCTTTGGTCCATCCATTTTGTAGCTTGTTAACTTCTGTAGAAATGAAAAAGGAAAAAAAGCTTATAGTTTCAATGAATATATTAAAAAGTCAAAAACGGATAAATGTCTGATCTCCAGTACTCATATTGCCTTAACATATCTTAAAATGGCCATCCAAAATAATGGACAATCAAAAACAAAGGTTTGCTAAGATCCTCTTACACCTTAGTAAAGGTATTTTAAAATCTGAGAAGTCAAATCCAATGTCAGGTTAACAGCATCAAGTCCATTCTAATACCAGACCCTCAAGCTCCTCTCTGGTTACAAGAGAGAGCAACAAAGAAGCACCTAATTTGTGCATTTTAGTGGAACCAAATAAAAGGCAGCTGTCCACGTTCCTTCAGCAGCAGCAAACAATAGTTCTGCTACAGCAGCTTAGGCATCAGTAAAAACGTGCAGACTAGGCTTCAAAGAAGCAATCACACAAGAGGGAGCTTCTTCTGAACCAAGACCTCTGGATTATTATGATAGTCATGTGTCTGCAGTATCTTACTGAACATACTTGCCACCTTTAGCCTATGCTAAAACAACTTCCTTAAAAGGTCTCTTGATGCTACTGCTTAATTTTTTTAAATATTGCTATTATTATTATTTTAGTTAAGGATACACTAAAGCTTTTTCTAAGTCAGAGAGTGAAGCAGCTAAGCTGCTGCACCCACCTGCACATTCTACTGCCATGTCCAAAACATGCAACTTAAGATTTGCCTGCTTCAGGAAGATAAGCAGATGCACTGACATGAGAATAGCATGATAAGTATAATGCCCATTTCCCCTCCTCCATGCCTATCGATATTGATAAGTTTCTGGACTGCAAGATGCAAATACACTCTGAAATGTTTCAATTGATCCGACAACTCAAAAAAATGAATGAGAAGCACAAATATCTCACAAGTCCTTGCATGATAAATATCACTCAAGGGATGAAGATTCCACACTCTTGGTTATTCAAAAAGGATGAGACTGTCTCTAACCTTGGATTCATTTTTCGCACTGATGAATTCTGTGGGGAGCTCCGGGTTCAGGTTTACTTCAGAGATGCCTTGTATAACATTACCTGCTTTGTCATCTAGGAAAAAGACAGCGTAGGTATTTATGATGAGAAACTAACTGGTAGATGCAGCAAAGAGTGCTACAGTGCAGCACTTTTTTATTTTAAAAGCTACTATATGAAAAGCATAACTCCTCTGTATGAGATAGCACTGTCCTGTTCAAAGGATCTATTCAGGCCATGCCTCTAATACTCTTGGCGTGTACTTCTGTGGCAAAAGCAAGGCGTCTATTCATATGGGTTTGGTGGAACAGATATCTATGGTATCAGAACAGATTCTACCCGAGACAGTCAAATGAATTTTTCAATTGGAAATGCGCACAGAAATTAAATGAAATCTAAGAAGGATCTGTGATGTTACTATTGAATGTCCCATTTAAGAATCTTCTTTTGGTCCTGAACCATTTACAAAACCTCTCAGACAAACTTTCAAAATATGGCACCGATGGATCTCTGAAGTTGAACACAGCTGATGTTGTGTGGCTGCACTTTGCAGCTGTCCCATCTGATGTAGAGTCACAGAGGCAGATGCAGAAAAATCTGCTGCCACTTGTTCTGCAGTTGAGTTATGATCCAAAAGATTTTTTTTTCATTACTGAAGGAAACATTTTGCCTTCTGATAACCGTAAAGCTTTTGCTTTCTTCTGTACAAATCATTCACTATTTAATGTATTCAAAATACCAACACCTGAAAACTCTTAGATGGTAATTCTGGGATTGGCTTGGAAGATCAGACATAGGTCTTCATGATGTCCACTCTTACATAGAGAGACAGGAAGCCTCCTGCTTCCAGAGCTTTTTCTCATTTCCTCTTTAATGGTCCCTTGCAAAAAGGTCTCCAGCAACTGACTAGGCCCCTTAAGTAACTTACTAGACTCAAGGCAGTTGGAGATAAAAGAAACATTTAATATCAAAATCTTTAGAGAAAACAAACCTTGTCTGGTAGGTAAGGAGTACACATTTCCAACATGCTCCCATACGATACCAGACTCTTCACCATAATGACCTACACAGCAAAACAAGTCATAGTTAAAATGCTTTTCTGCACACACAAAAATGACAGTTAAGTTTTTGAAATAGTCACAGTGCCCCAGTCTCTTACCTTCTCCCGCCAGAGATACTCAAAGAGAAAAATTACTTTTCATTCACAGGAAAGAAAACAGTTTTTTTGCTTCTAATCAGACCAGCTCTCATTTCAGTTCCCAAAAAAACCCATTATTTAGTTTCTAGGTAATCACTGACAAAGTATACAGGATTTGTTGACTGTATTTTTTCTCTTTGATATAGGAAAAAGTATCTTTCAAAGCAATTTCTACAGAAAGTGAAAGATCCTTCCAAGAAGACTGCAAGGTAACTTTGTTGCATTAAATGTCAGAAATTTCACAGAGTAAGTCAAGATAGTAATGCGTAGCATGAAGTATAGAGGCCTATAAAAAGAAAAATACACTTTCCAGAAAGCCTTACCATTCATTTTAGAACTCACAGATTTGATAGATGTCTCCTATTTTTCGGGTGAGGGAAAAAAAAAATCCATGCTAAAAATCACTGTGTTTTTTTCATAACAATAAGCAAAACAAGGTTACTAAATACATAGCTGCTGGAGCAGTGGGAGGAAAAGCACTGAGTTTTTAGTGTAGCAAAACATATAATAATGAACTACAAAACACTTCCTCACTTAAAGCAAATCTTATGGAGATAGAAACAACTACACTTTCTCTTAAGGAGAAATTAAAATAATAAAGAATTCTCTTACACTTCCAAATGATCCTTTCACTACAAGGGATGGGAAGTCACTATATACAAAACTGCAATATAGCCCAGTATCAGTTCATTTGGATGATCAATTATTTGATTCTAACTCATTGTACCTACCTAGTCTTGCCTAGGTGACCTCAGTCAGCACTAAGTGTCAATGGTTTATTACACAGAATGCAAAAAGCGGGTAATTTTTCATTTTTATCGTTTTTCACATCTCAGGCAAATGAAACAGGATTGTGGAAGCAGATGTGGGTACGGAGCTGTTTTTTGTTTTTTAAGAAACAATCTATGTTTTTCTTAGAACAAGTGCATTCATTCTCTACCATGTCAAGTGCCAAATCCTCTATACAGATAGAGCAAGTATAGCTTAAGCAGCAATACAAGCCCTTCTGATACTAAAGGTCCTATTTTCCTCAGCTCTTGTCTACTAGGACTGTACTTCTGAAAACTATCTTAAAGAAGATCACTGGCTTTACACATTTAGAAATGATATGGATTAAAACTCCCTCTCTTACTCTCCTTTTCCTTTAAAAAAAAACAACAAAAAGGAGGTTATAGACCACATAAACTCCCCAATCTGACTCATCATGCAACTAAAGGAAGATCCACGATCTTCCTTTAGTTGCATGATGAGTCAGATGGGCAAAGTGAGATCACTTCCTTTAGCAGCAGCAAACTGACCTTTAAACTGTTGTTTAGATCATCTGAAACTGTGAGAATCAGCACCTGCTGACTGACTCACTCTCTAAAATGTACCTTTCTCATTCTAACGCAATTTCTTTTGCCAATTGCACATGACCAACAGGGATATTTTTTACTTTCATTATTAAATGTTGATGTATTTCATACAAGCTGAAAAAATATGTTTGCTCTCTTCCTAAATCAGATCAGAAGATTTAGCAAAAGATCTCACAGTGCAATATCAAAACAAAGGTAATAAAATAAAATAAAATCCCCAAACTACTAAAACTCAAGAAGGCAGCAGGCACTCCAGTGTACCTGGGAGGAACTGAACACTTTGGTACTTCCAGGCCATGCAGATTCCTTGATTGGCAGAGTCTTCTCTTGCCGAGGTAGAGATACTAAGAGCAGAAAGAGATAATATATGAGAGAAGCCAAAAGTTTTTAGGTTAAACATATATGAATTTGCACATTAAGGCAAACGTGGCTCTAAACTTAGAAATGGATTAAAAAAGAAAGCCACTTTGAAACACACCCAGGAAGTAAGCCCTTCTCCTGGCTGGAAAAAGTAGTAGTATTGCATTTCCCAGAATTGTTTCCCAGTGACTAAGTAAATGAAACTAAAACTCTTTCCCAGTATGTTCATAATTTCTCCACAGGACATTATATGAAGTTAGTTTACAAATTACATCTAACCTCACAGAAAGCGAACCACTTTTTTAATAACAAAGCTTATCATATACATACGCACATACAACTTGCACTGCTAGCTTATTAGCAGATACAACGCCTCTCAGCAGCTTAGTATATAGGACCATACATCTGTAAATGACAAAGTGTATTTTACAGTATAGTTGCACATCCTTAGGAGAAACCAGCTGGGAGGCAATGCAAACTGAAGAGAGCTCTGATAAATCTGTGTGTTTAAACCTGTTTGAGTGAACCTACTCTACCTTTTGCTGCCACAGTGCATCACTGGACCACCAGGTGCCATTTCCAGTTGCCCAGACCCTCCCAGAGCTTCCTGCTAAAATGCAAACTCTCACTCTGGAATTCTCACCTTTTTCCCTTTTATAGCTGTTTACTCTTTCTAGGAGATCAGGTGAAACACTCGTACATATTTCCTCCAGCATTTTTACATTGCTTTCAGTTAAAAGGCCCTGTTTTTCCAATAAAATGAGCAACTTCAAAGCAGACTGACAGCAAAAAAAAAAGAAAAAAGAGAGAATAAAATGCACTTATTATTTCTCAGAACTTAAATCAATGGCCTAGACCTTCTCTCCCTCACATAATTACATTATCATCTGCTTTGTTTCTTGCTAATGAGTTCTGAACAGTTAATTTTATATCACCAGATACAGGGGAAATGCTGCACCACAGAAAGCCACTGATAGAATTATAAATCAGTATGTTCTTACTTCAACAGATTTGCTCACACCAGATTAATGAATCTGGGCCTTGAGAAGGCTTTATTGCTGTGAAATATTACAAAATACACATGGGCATGAATGTCCTTTGTTTATGGCTTTAGTAGGATAAAGAAAGAATGAGATGTCATCCTGTTATGGTCTAATGCAAGACAGTAGAGCACCCACGACTGTTCTTGACACAAAGCAGCACTAAATTCCACTCTAACTGTGCTATGAGGATTTTTTTCTCTACGCCCTTCCTCAACGCCATTCTTCCTTCCCTTTTATTTACACAATTGTCCTTTTCCCCACATACAAAGATTGGCTGTCGTTTCGGCAGGTGGTCCCTCAGGAGGAAAATGATTTCCTTCAACATGTCGCTGGTAATGTTTTCTGCCAATTCATACAGCATCTGCCTGTAACAGAGACCCAGTGAGATCAAAACAGAAAACAGTGCAGAAACACAAGGTGATTTGAGAATTTAAAAAAAATATATGGAAAGGGATGTAGCAGGTAACAGAGCAGCAACTGGGCTAGCAGAATCCTATTAAAAGCTCACCTGTAAGGAGACACTCTCCCCTTCTCTGGTAGATATTCTTGCACTCTCTCCTTGGTATAGTTAAGTTTTTGGAGCAAAAAGTGACATTTCATTAGGTACAAAAGTTCAGCTAATAGAAAAGTATCTTCCTCATTCAGATACTCTTCAGCCATAAGAAGCTGAAAAACATCCAGTGCTGATTGTGCACCTTCCAATTTTTTGAAGGGAATCAGGTCAAGACACAGAAATTTTAAAGCGTCTACATCTTCGGTCCCCAAGTTGTCATCAATGAGTAGAAGCTTCTGACGAAAAGTCAAACTGATGTCATCCGCCATGTTGCTGAGACAGAGAACTCTGCATGGAAGCAAAAACCAAGCATTGGTAACACTGCAGTTTTCAATACAAAAATCCATGAAATAAGGATTTCATACAATAGCTAACTGGAAGTTCTGAATACTTTGCAGAAGAGAAATTTCCATTTGAATCCATTTAAAATTTACTTCCTTCTCCAAGATTCTCCAAAGGAAAAAAAATAATCAGAGATCTCATTTGGCAGCAGCTCTGGACAACCCAGTGTACCCTTGAAGTTAACCCTGTTCTGAGCAGAAAGCTGAGCTAGCTGACCTCAGGACACCTCTTCTCCCAACCTAAATTACTCTATATCATTGAAATAACTTTCATGTTCACAGGAAGGAGACCACCACTACCTTCTCTCCACTCTTCTCTCTCAGCTCTGTTCCTATACACTGTGGCTAGGAAGAGTCCCTGCATTTAATGTTATTAAAACTCTCAGTGGAGAGAGTGCAGTGGCAAGAACACTGGTGCAGCAAGGTGGACCACTTTCAACTCTGACATCCAGGCCGAAGACTGCAAATCCACCTATACACTGCCAGTTAAATCCCACAACCATCTCCTATTTGGCACAGGAAAACTCTAAATCTATCCTTAGAGGAGTGTCTAATAAAATGTGGCAAGAGATCAATCTAAAGGTGGTCTGTACAAGCAACTCAACACTACTGAAATGCAAGAGATCAACCATGCTGCTGCTAAACCGACTTCCTCCATGCAGCTTAGGCAGCTTTCTTCTACCTGAGTGAGGCTATGCAGGGAAACATGTTTTGATTTGTAAGAAAATGCTCATTTTTAAGAGAGATGCCTTCTGCCGAAAGAGCCAGGTAGATCATATAGTGCAGCTGAAAGTAGCAAAGCTATCTACATGAGAAGAATCAGAAAAAAAAAAAAAGTGATGTGAAGGTATGGACAGAAACTCTCAATTTAAAGCCTATGAAGCATCTGGGAGGACAGGTCAGCAAATAAGCCACAAAGAATATTCTAACATGTGGACGGTGCCAGAAGGAGACCAGTTTTGTGTTTAGGGGCATGTAGCAAATAGAATCTCAAATCCTGACACCGTGAGAATGATGCAAGAAGCAATTCTTATTTCAAACAACTGCTTTGATAGAACCCTGGAATCCTGAAGCCTCTATTGCCTCTTTCACTCAAAATCCTTCCAGAGTTCCAATACCTTCACAGACACTGAACCTGGGCTGCATTGTTTAGCGTCTGCGACCTCTCTTCCCTCTCCTCTGCACTGTGGGCAGGCAGGGCTGCTGCTGCCTGCTGGCACTGCTGCGAAAGGAGACAGTGCAGATTTACAGCTCCAAGGCAGAGCTCACCTTATTGTTGCTGTGTTTCTAGAACACTCTACTGCTTTATGCATTTCACAGGCATTTTCAAAAACATTGTGGTGCAAAACTGCTAAAGAAAAAAAAACCTACCAAACTCTCCCTGTTCCCGTAAAACTATTTGTTAAATTGTAAGACAAATGCTATCTATCCACTCAACATTAAAACACATAGTGGGAAGACACGCAGACAGGTCATAGATCAATGCCTGTAATGCGTGTTTATAACATATCCAATTCCTCCAGGAAGAAGAAAGAAAAAGGGGGAAAAAAAAAACAAAAACAAAAAAAAAGGTTATGTAATGTTAAGAGCTAAGGATCATCGAATTACTAGTTTTTCCTTTTAACGTTTTATCCACCAAAGCGCCCAGTTTCGACGTTTAAGACAAAGCAAAAGCGCGGGGCCCGGGGCCGGTGCTGCGGCTCACAGGCGCAAGGCCAGGGACGCCAGGCCCCAGCTCGCCGCCTTCCCCTTGCCATGCCAGCAGGAAGGAGGAAGAAGAGGAGGAGGAAAGAAAGACGGAAGGCGGGGAGGAAGGAGGGGGCTCCGGCTGCGGCGCCGGCCCCCGCGACCGCTTACCTGCGCAGCGCGCCCCGCCGCCGCCGCCCGCGCGCTCCGGCCGTGCTGAGTCACGGCACGGCCCGGCCACGCGGCGCCCGTGGGGAGGCGGCATCGCGCGGGGCGGCGGGAACCGGGGCGGCGGGAACCAGGGCGGTGGGAACGGGGCCGGCGCCAGCAGTGGGAGCGCTGCGAGCGGCAGGGACAGGGAGGAAAGCAGCCAACAGCAGGTGCTCTACGCAAGCTGAAACCCCAATGTTTATGATTTAGGAGCAAAAGCGTTTCCTTTTGTTGGCATTTTTTTATCTCTAACAAAAGAGGTGAAGATATTTTTGATAGAGGCACGGGAATACGCTCTTAAATAATTTGGTACGGGAGATAAAGCTTTAAAGGGACATAATTAGAAATGCAGCAGGCAAGACCACACAAGGCTACCCACAGAGGAGTTTTTTTCAGAACACCACCACATTGTGTGTCAAAAATGTAACGCTATGCATATTGGAAAATAATGCATAGGTAGTGTCACGTAAAGCTGGTAGTGACCCAAGTGTGTGGTAGTGACCGCTGGTAGTGACCCAGTGCTACTTCTAAGGAAGAGCTGAAAGGGGCTCGTGCAGCAGACACGGTGTGCGGCGTGCACACATGTACACACCACAACATCATGTTGAAAGCCACAGAGCCTCATGTTCCGCATACTAACAATTCAGGGTAGAGGAGAGTGGCTTACTTTATTTTGTTCAAGGGCAGGTTCAGAAAACTACACATTTTAGCTCACAACCATGAGAACTCTCCACTATTTTTTGCTTATATTGTGGTCTAACACCTTAGGTTTAGTTTTGGATGTATCATGAAGGGTTTTTTTCCTTTTCTTCTGACTACTGAAAGGGAGCTAACAATTGCACCAGTAACAGATCTGTGCTATGTGTACAGCTTGATGCCATCCAGGTCCTGCACCAGTCTGTGTCCAAACCGAAAGTGCAGGTACACAGTAAAACAAAACCAGACAGTCCCTACCGTATACACCAGTGGGCACAGAAAGCAATGGGGGGAACGACTGGCAACAACTGTCATCACAAAATTTCTGCATGTTAGCAAATACTAACGTTATCACTGTTAATTTTTACAGTACTGTTAGTCCATATGCCACTGTTGGAAAAAGCATCAAGACAATAAATACTGCCTAGGACATGTATGATTACAGAATAAGTACTGTAATCTACTGGGCTAAGCATCTACTGAGAATCAAGATATGTGTGTTGAAATTCAGTATCTGACATAGATGAACGCATGACACATGGAATGTCCCCACAAATTTGGGGAACTATAATCACCAATACATCTAAGCAGACACAGAAACTTCTAGCTTTCTTATTGCCATAATTATTTAGGATAGTCTTTTTTCCCTTTCATTTCTTAAAGGATAAGACACAGACCTTACTTACACTGTCATAAATGGAATAGGTATACTTTGAATCCCTCTCTCCAACTTACACTATTGTAAAACTATCATCCTATCACTGGTATTTAGTGGTTACTTATCACACACACAGAAAGTTGTTGGATCCTGTAAGAATATCCACTATATATTATTTTTACTTCATTTCTCCTTTTTTTTCTGTCTTCCTCCTCTTTCCATTTTTTTAATTTTCCAAAATTCTTTTACAATTTTTCACAAATTTCCAAATTTTGATTTTTCCACAAAATTCTTTCCCCCCCCCCAATTTTCTCCTACACATCTTACTTCCCCTACCTTTTCTTCTTTTGGTTCTTCCTACCATGTCCCTTCTTGTTCCTGCTTTCAGTACTCTTTTCCCTCAACTCTCTGACTCCTCTTGGTTCCATTCTCCCTGCTTTTGGGTCCACAAGGCAGCAAAACGCTCATCGTATGAAAATGCTAACAAGGGAAAGCGAAGAAACATTAGGTTAATCTGTGAAAAAATAATATTTATTATCATGTTGCTGTACAAACATTAGATTAATCTGTGAAAAAATATTTATTATCATGTAGGTGCTTCTATAGCCACAGAACAGACTCTATTTGTTTTATATGATCAGCTTCATTTACCAGATACTATAGGAACTAACTTTTCAGTCATGTTACCGATTTTCCTCTTAACCCATGGAACATGAGCAAGGTAAATTTTCATAGTTACATTGGCTGTATTTTATTCCAAGCTAGGTAGCATATTAAATACTAGAGGCTAGAAATGAATGCCATTTTTATTATCTATAACATAAAATACAGATCTTTCTGGTGCTGCAAAGCACCAAGTTCTTTAGTTGGGTCTCTGGAATACTTACAATCTCAATTTTAAGATACAAAATATTTTGAAAGACAGAAATAATAATATGGTGTTAGTTTAGAAGAACCACCAATTTGAAGGGCCATTTTTATTTACAAAGTAAGCAATAGGATGTAAGAATTGAATTCCTCCATACCACTACTACTATGATACCTTTGTATCTAGATCAATAACCATGAAACAGGATTTAGCATTTTAACATTTATAGAGACCAAACTTTTAAAGAATGTCTGGATTTTGCAAAAGCCATTTTTCTATCATTTTTCTTCTTATGCTTGTGCCCGCACAGAATTATACCGAATAGCACCTGTAACTATGATTTAACATAAAATTGGGTTATATTTCCCATTTCTAAGTTTCTATATACTTTTATTAAAAAGGCACACTGGCCTATGAACTTGAAAGACACCAAAAAAGTACTGTATGCAGGGGCTTGTAACATAGGGGAAGTATTTTTCTAAACTGTGTGAAAACAAAATCTAACCATAACTATGATTTCACTTCCTGTATTTAACATATCAATAAAATTCTAAAAAGGTATAACAAGACTGAAAATTTAAAATTAATGATATAAAATACTCAGTCAATGTATTATACAAACATAAATAAATACACATATATATATATATAGATGCTCAATCTTAAAATTGTATATGGTGGCTTAAAGAAAGAATATAGGGTACTGGCTTTCTTCTCTCAGTACACTCAGTCATCCATCAGCAGTCCGAGAATCTCTTAGACCAGGAAGAAACTGGACTTGTATTACATAAAAAGGAAACACTTATCAGACACTGATCAAAAATACGTGTCAGATTATGCTCATCAGATATAGCTGAAGCACTAAAAGTTCCACAGGAACTTAAGGAAATATTTCTGGACAGTGAGGGTGACAGAGCACTGGAAGGGGTTGTCAAGAGAGGTTGTGGAGCCTCCTTCTCTGGAGATTGTCCAGACTCACTTGGACACAATCCTATGCCAAGTGCTCTAGGTGACCCTGCGTGTGCAGGGGGATTGGACTAGGTGACCTCCAGTGTATACATCCTCCAGAGGTCCTTCCAACCTTAAGGATTCTCTGATTCTATCTGCTCTTTGCCAAATAAAAGTGAGTGCTAGTTTCCATTTTGAAAACTACTTTAAAATTCTTTTTTTTTTCCTGAAACTTGAGAAATATGGTTTCCACTGCTACCAGAATCAATTTAATTGCTCTGCCATCATAATTAGCATATACCATTATACTGATAGCTGCCTGTAAGACTTGGTGGGCAATAGAATGCATTGTTGGTAAAATTATATAGATAAGGACATCTGAGTTTTGCTCAAATCCAATGCAGCTGTATAGTAAAACACTGTGGTTTTTGCATTTTTTTAACTCAACAAACTCACATATAATAAACTATCAAAGAATATTTTTCTTTTTGCATACATGAAATACATATGTGCCTCAAGGATGCATGGCATAACTACACCAGAAATGAAGAAGGGCAAGCCAAGGTCTTCAAATTTCTTCCTGGACAGGAAACTGTAAGACTATTGAAATTCCACAAGTGGCTTGATTTAGGAAGGAGCAATATGCCATAAATTCAGCAACATACATCTCAAAACATCTCACGTAAGCTGTAGTGTTATATAGCGTTCAGATCAACTGAACTCTGGATGTTCACATTTGTGAATTTCAATGTAATCTGAGAAAAGACTGCTACATTGTAGGCAATTTTCTATCATGGCTTTTTCAGGAGAAAAATAACCCACTCCCCCCCAAAAAGACTGTCCCTTTTAGAAACATGTAGAAACATGGGAAGTACTGAGGACACAGGATTCTTGATTAATCAAAATCTCTAATGCAGCAGGCAGATGGAATCTGAATTATTTAAAAGATAATTTTTCTCCTTACTGCACTTTTGCTACAGTCTGTGGAGGCATGCACACCTGAACTACTTTACTACAGAGGAATAGGACTTGTTAGGAAGCCATAGTAGGTGCTGAGCGTGTATCAGTGGTTTGCATGGTAGTCTCCTTTAAATATAAAAAGAGTCCTCATCAGTGCACTGCTACTAGGTATACTTAAAACAAAACGAAACAAAAACCCACAGACCTTGAAAAAATCCAACAGGAGGGATTTTCCAATAGCAATGGTTTAAATGGTTTAGAGTTCTTTCACACTGTTTAGCTGTTGCATTTGGCACAGATCTGTTGCAGTTCAATACTGCATTCTTAGCTGCCATTCATATCCATGTTTTCTGAGACTTTTCTATTAAAATACTGAATCTAGTGCCTTACACCCCTCAAAATGCTTCTGAACTCCCATGTTCAGAAGCAACATGCAGCTGAGGTAGAAAGGCAGGTAACACTACTCAAAGTATGTATGAAGGTGTATTTAGGGTATTTCAGACATGTACTTTCCAAAAACAATTAAGTAGGAGAAAGAAAAAGCTTTTTCCTCAATGTGTGTTGGAGCAGAAGTGAGTATTGCTGGCTTGGGTCAACGGTCCTGTTCCATTCATAGACTTCTCTGTTCAGTTCTGTATGGATGTCTAAAATAGAGAGTTTCCTGCAGAAAAGGAAACAAAATATTTCTTTAGAGAAGAAGCTGAACAACCCACAAGATCAAAGACTTTCAAACTCAGTAATAAGAAAGTTTTTGAGTTTTAGTCTTTACACAGATGTTACATTTATAAATTTTTAAAGGTTGAATATGCATTTCTGAGAGTATGTTATATCCCAAATCACTATGATATCTGTTATTCTCTCCATTCCTGCTGACTTGTGATATGGTCACAAGATTTTAAGATTGTGAAAAGGTACTAACTGATGACCTGCAGCTACCTTGAAAAAACACAGCAGCAAGCTGAGGGGTAGACCAAATGTACAATGAAAAGTTTTGCTGGTAAGTTATATATGCAAATATAACTGATTTTTACTCAAATCTCTTTTAATAATATCTTTGGATAATCACTTTTTAGAGTTTCAACTCAAGATTCAAACTGTCAATCTTGCAGATCCTGAAGGGAAAGCGAATTACATCTCAAGAAAATAATAATAAAAAGTCCTTCTGTTTCAACAATCATTCTCCCACAGATTGAGGCTTTTTATATTTGCAAGCTGGGCCCTTCTTAATGGCTTAAGAACCAGTGCTCAATCTGACAATTGCCATGCATGCACTTGGCTTTTTGGAGAAAAAGATTCTGAGTGCTTGTCTAAAGCACTGAAGTCTAGAGAACTGACACAGATTGTCCAGGTCAGGTCCCTCTCTTCACATTCTGCAAGTCACAGTCCCATAACACGCTTTCATTTTACAATCCAGAACGAGAAGCTTCACTCTTACTCTATAGTACCTTCCTGTGTCATCATTCCAGAATGAGGTCTTTTATCTTATGACACAGCGTAAGGATACTTCAGGATCAGAAGGTAAAAAAGTTAACACAGTTCTTCCCCTATGACAGTAGTCTGTTCTAGAAAAAGAGTTCTTTTATTTACCTTTTATGGGGATTGCGGAGTAGCCCAGCCAGACAACGTAGGTAATATGAGGATGAACTTTGAGACCTTTCTAGTGTAGACACGTCCACTTTGCACTGACTCCAAAAGATGTCTGCCACTTGGGGGATAGTAACTTTCCATGGTGCTTTTGCATTAGAAATGATTTTATTATCATTCCCATCTATTTCCAACAGACTAGTACCTCCTTGCTCATTTTCTGGCACAATATAACTTTGAATGAAGAAGAGCTTTGGTTTTCCTAGAAGTTCAGGACAGGAGTCTGCAGTGAAGTATTTCTTTACTCGTTCCAGTGGGAATCCAGAGGAGGTCTCATCTGTACAGAACACGCTCTGAGGGCTACCACGGCTGATCAATATGCAGATGAAACTGTCACAGTTTCTGTGCTTCTGCAACCTTGCAAATTCACGCAATTTTTCTTCCATGGTGGCGATACTTAAATGTTTGAAACAATGAACATCATAGCCTAAGTCTCTGAAGGTCTCTTCTAAAATATCTGGAGAAAAGCAAGACATAATTAAATCAAGGCTCAATCTCAACTCTCCTGAAGAAAAACAGTATTTATAGTTGATCACTACTGGAAATAAGATGTTCATTTCATCGCAACATCTGAAAACCCAGAGTAGATACTTATGGTACTATAAGCATTGCATCTTTCATAAGAGTTATATACTTCATGACAACAGACATATGTGGCACATAATTCCATCATTTTTTGCACATTTTTGTTTGCTGGTAGTATCTCAGGGAACTAATTTTAGGACTTAAAATATCAGAGAAGAGAAGACACTAGAAAACTCTTCACAGAGAACAGGCTTGGAAAGGAAAGGAATGGGTAGGATAGGAATCTTTCACTTTAACTTGTCAAAATTAATCTGAATGCTAATTATCACAGAATGGATAGAAAAAAATAACAGGCTGTCTTTCAGTCTAAAAGGAACCTTCAGCAGTCATTAATACTTACTATTAAATAAAATTGACTTTAAGTGAAGAGTTAATGGACCCTAAACTGTGACAAACCTTGACAGGATGAAATTTTTAGCAACAAAAAGCTGAACACTGTTGATGATCCATTTCAAATGTTTTAGAAAACAAAACTGTAGATAGCCAAAATCAAAATTTAACATAGTTGCATTTCTATTAACATGTACTGCAGGAAAGCACGTTATGCTCTCAGTAACTCACTGGTCAAGGTGGACTTAGGCCAACTGCCCACCCATAAATCTATGCGCCCAGACGGGATGTTCCCAAGAGTGCTCAAGGAACTGACAGGGGTTATTGCTCAGCTGCTCTCCATCATTTTTGAGAAGTCATGGAGAGTAGATGAGGTGCCAGAGGACTGGAAGAAAGCCAACATCACTGCAGTCTTCAGAAAGGGCAAGAGGGAGGAGCTGGGCAACTACAGGCTGGTCAGCCTCACCTCCAATCCTGGAAAGGTGATGGAGCAGCTCATCTTAGAGAGCATCTCTAGGCATGTGAAAGTGGTGACCAAGAGTAGACAGCATGGATTCACCAAGGGGAAGTCATGTCTGATGAACCTAATAACCTTCTATAATGGGATGACTGGCTGGCTGGATGAGGGGAGAGCCATGGATATTGTCTACCTTGACTTCAGCAAGGCTTTCGACACTGTCTCCCGTAATATTCTCGTGGGGAAGCCCCATATGTGTGGACTGGACAGTGAGGTGCACAGTGAGGGGGACTGAGAACTGGATGGATGGCAGAGTACAGAGGGCGGTGATAAATGGGGCTGAGTCCAGTTGGAGGCCTGTGGCCACTGGTGTCCCCCAGGGCTCAGTCCTGGGCCCAGTGCTGTTCAACTTGTTCATCAATGACCTGGACGAGGGCACAGAAGGCATCCTGAGCAAGTTTGTGAATGACACCAAGCTGGGTGGAGTAGCTGACACTCCGGAGGGCTGTGCTGCCATTCAGAGGGACCTGGATAGGCTGGACAGTTGGGCAGAGAGGAACCTCACGAGGTTCAACAAGGACAAGTGCATGGTCCTGCGCCTGGGGAGGAGCAATCCTTGATATCAGTACAGATTAGGGGTCGCCCTGCTGGAAAGCAGCTCCATGAAGAGAGACCTGGGAGTCCTGGTTGACAAGTTAACCATGAGGCAGCAGTGCCCTCATGGCCAGGAAGGACAATAGGATCATGGTCTACATTAGGAAGTTGCCAGCAGGTGGAGGTGATCCTGCCCCTCTACTCAGCTCTGGTGAGGCTACACCTGGAGCCCTAGGCTCTCCAGTATAAGAGGAATGTGGAGCTTCTAGAGGGGGGTCTAGCAGAGAGTGATGAAGATGGTGAAGGCACTGAAGCATCTCTTGTATGAGGAGAGTCTGAGTTGGGCCTGTTCAGCTTGGAGAAGAGAAGGCTGAGAGGTGATCTGGTTAATATGTGTAAGTATATGAATGGGGAATGTAGGGAGGAAGGGGTCAAGCTCTTCTTATTGGTGGCCAGTGATAGGACAAGGGGCAATGGATATAAGTTGAAACACAGGCAGTTTCCTCTGCATGTGAGGAAGAACTTCTTTCCTGTGAGGGTGACAGAGCCCTGGCACAGGCTGCCCAGGGAGGTTGTGGAGTCTCCTTCTCTGGAGGTCTTCAAAACCTGCCTGGATGCCATGCTGTGCCACATGTTCTAGGTGTCCCTGCTGGAGCAGGAGGAGTTTGAACTAGAGGTCCCTTCCAACCTCAACCATTCTGTGATTCTGTAACTAGTTTAAATGTTCATTGATTTGGGAATGAAACAAAAAATTCATGGTGGTTAGAACAACACACATTTAAGTGTTCTGTGGAACTACAAGCTGCCACTCTTAAAACTTGAGCATCATATCTTTATTATAAATTGTGTGTGTGTGTGTGTATCTATCTATATCCCAAACAGTTTCTAGTAAAATGACAGGAGAAAAATGCTGTAGAGACACTGGAAACAAGTCTTTTTCCTTGATTCCAGAACTTCAGCAATCCCTAACTAGCAGAGACAAAGGACTGTGCTACTGCAGAGGTAACTGGTAGCAAAGTAACAGCTCTGCTACCATGGTGTTCTCTTTGAGACACATGCAGTGAAAATGGAGAACAGAACTCAAATGTGCTCAGCAAAAACAAAGGAGAGACAGTAATTCTGCAAACTCTACCACTACAGTTACATAATGAACAAGGATTGCAGAATTTTCTTGCTGTTTTCTTCAGTATACTTTCTTGACATTTTTGTTTGTTTCCTAACTAAGCAGGAAAAGCTGCCCTATCTACAACAATAAAATAGGTCTTCAAAATTCCTGTGGAGGAGAGGATTTGGTCCTGAGCTGGTTTTGCCCAAGATCTACTTCGTATTAGTACTATTTAGCAAATATGTAGTAGCTGAGGCACTTAATCCATTAGAGGGCAGTCATGCATTCAGAAAGCATGTGTTACATAACGTAGTGCTTCTGTAACTTAAATTGCTGGCGCATACATTATGCACAGGAAGATGCAAACTCTTGTATCATCTTAAAATCGTCATTATAAAATAGCAAGCAGTATTTCAGTTTGAACTTTATCCGTATCTACTTTGACTGGTTTGTACTGGGCATCACTTTCAAAGTTTGCAGTCCCTAATCCTACAATGCTAGTTCTGCTTCCTCGTATTAAATCTAGAGACAGCTACTGACTCGATGCAGATTACCCACTTACTCATCTGCACATTGCAGATATAATTCCTAATGTATTCTCTGCTCTCTTATCTTTTATATTTTCAGACCTCAGAAGTAGCATGGAAAAACTCTAAAATAGTCGATGACTTTATCTAAAGACTCCTTTAAAGAATATGATATGCTTCTTCGTTCTCACAAGAATAGGAATGAATTTCAGTGAAAGTCTGGCTTTCTATCAGACGGTTAAAATGCTGACAATGCCCCAGTGACGTTAAAAATCGGAGACCTATGTATAGGGAATAAGAAACACGAGAATTTGCTTTGGGCTCAAATGAGCACACCAGTAGCTGGACTGTAATTTTCAGGTGCATCTGATATGCCAGATGCTGAATAATTAAACCATTTTTGTCTCTTCTAGTCAACAGAATCTTCCTTCATCACACCTGTTATTTCTGTTCTTTAACAAATACTGAGTTACTACATAAGCACATAAAGAGCACATCTACTGATTTTT
>JAUBOD010001095.1:322667-341187 GCA_032353885.1 Nothura maculosa
TCACACCTGTTATTTCTGTTCTTTAACAAATACTGAGTTACTACATAAGCACATAAAGAGCACATCTACTGATTTTTAAATAATGTATTCATGTTTTAAGTTTAGTAGCAATTACTATTATAAAGCAGTGTATACACTGCAAAGAAACCCATGCCTAAGGAAGTGCAGATCTAAATTTATGCAGCTGTGACTGATGTGACTTGGCAATTTGTTCTTCCTGTCTACTCAAGCCTATGCACTTTGCTTACTTCTCATACTTACCGGTTCATTTAAGCGCTCAGGCTTGGCTCAACTAAACACTGTGGCTCAATAAGGCTGATGAGCACATGCTCATATGTCATTAAAGACCAAGCTATTTCAAACCTTGGGTCCTCTTCTACTCTTTACAACTGCATTTTTTCTAGAAATGTAGAAATGCTTCCCTGCCAGCCCCAGTAGCAGACCAAAACTTGTAGCAAGTGTGATGAGATCCCATCTTTGACATGTGTAACTCCAGTCACCTCCGACAGCACTCATTCTATGACCGCAAGTATCTTGGTATTGGACAAGACCCTATCATGCTGCCTTCCAGATAAAGGCTGTATGAATTAATTTCTTGCATCAAAAAAACAGTTGTGCCCTAACTCTAGCATGACAGACAGAAGAGCTAGGAGGTAAAGCAGGAGCCAAAACATCAAAAGAAAGGTTCAATCTCGAGAGAATGGGGGAGGGGGAGAAGAGAGTACAAGTAGCGTCATCTATATTGGCATGAACAATTTAGTTTCCACGTTTTCTTTAGGGTTTTTTTTCCTTTTCTTGTATTTTTCTTTTATTTTTGCCAGAGATAGTTCATGAACCTGACAGGACAGAGAGAAAAAGAGATCGTAGAGAATGCTGCTCAGTTGCATATAGCTGAGCTCAGTGCTTTCTTCTGTCCCTCTTCCCTACTCAAAGCAGGACTGTGAATTTTTCTGGTTGCCGGCACCCTCCTAGAAAGCTAAGTATCGTGTTTTATGTATAGTTCTAAAATGTATTGTTAAAATTTTCTTGCTGTGTGTCATCTGCATCTACTCTCTGACTACAGTATTAAGAACTGTAGGTTGGTCTGTGTGGGCCATTAGTTACAAGAAATATAAAAGACATGACTTTTCCCCAATATCTCCTAGCATATTACGGAACTGACTGCAAGCTTTCTCATTCTCTCCATTTTTATTTTTAGCACCAAGTGCTCCACTGACTAAAGAGGTTTCGGCTTACGCAAGAGCTTTCAATTCTAAAATTGCAAACAGAAAAATTTAAACTTTAACCAAATCACCTTTAATTCTTTCTGGCAAATTTTAACTTAAACTAACCTTTTCCTCGCCCTCTAGCACTGTGATGACAGGTTTCGATTAAACTCTACAAGATAGAATACAGGCCTAGTTGTGTTACATATTGTCAGCTACGCAAAATCTGTGGTATCCGCAAAGCTTACACTTCAAGTGCAACTGCATTTATTTTTAAATAGTGTGAAACATCCTGTTTACCATACCTGGCAATAATCTGCTGTATGAGTGTAGCTGAACTACTTCACTGATCTCTCTGAAAACCATTTATTTCCCCTTCTCTGAATATCAGTTTCCCACCCAAATTCTTTTGTTTAGAGCTCCTTAACCTATAAAAAAAACTCCTCTCTCTGCCCTTCCCCCCCAATAGTTAGGAGTTTCAGATTGGGCCTTTCAATTCTCTAGTTTAGAAGACTTGCTATAAATAACAGACTGGCTGAGTAAAACAACATGACCCTAGTATGACTGATAGATTTACATCATATTCTTTAAGTCATTTAAATCACTTCAGATTAACAATAAAAGGAACTTCAATTTCCAGATACTTACATGAGTCGTTGCCAATACAGTCTATGATCAGGCATATTCCTAAAGGCTGACTTTGCATTCTGTATTGATCATCGGACGCCTAAAAGTGAAAGGGCAAATACAAATTTGGTGAAACTCCTTGTTTCTCACAAGAATCAGACTCACAGACTTGTTTCCTGCATGTATCTTTTTGCACACAAAGAAACCTTGCCATTTCTAACAGATGAAAAAGATCTGACTTCCAATGAGTTTTGATTTAGCTTCTACTTATGAACATACATGTTCTGCATTCATATCATTTATGCATGCTTTCTGCAGTTTTGATCACCTATTAGCATCTAATATTTGATTATAAAGCTATATTCTAAAAGCAATTCACACAACCTGTTTAAGGCACAGGAAAATAATGATTTACACATTCTGTTTGCATGCAATCACAGAAAATCTCAAACTCAATGAAAACTAATGGAAATATATAGGGAGGCTTATAAATAAGCACATATACATACCTTGTGTGACATTGGTTCTGATTCCTGAATTGATATATGGACTGGTTCTGCTGTGGTTAAAACATACATATTTAATCTCCATATGTAGGCATCAGTGACACCTCTCTGAGATGAAATGATTTAGAAAGATGTTGCTTGGAACACAGTCTACATTACTTGTGATGACAACAACAACCATCTCTCTTCTATGTTGAGAAATTCAGCTAATTACTTTTTAAAAATCACCATACTTGAGAGTTATAATTAATTTCCAGAAAGAACACAATACTCGTGGTTAGGAAGCTGACGCTAACTAGACAACATGCTGGCTGGCCTGGTGGAGATGTCCATAATTAAACTGACAGAAAAACTCCCTAGGATAGACAATTGTATGGCAGACAAAATGGACACAAATTTTGTCTGTGTTCTGGTGGGGACAACACACCTGCACTACACTGGCCACCAGGGCTGGCTAGTCTCTATCTTCAGTAACCCTTTGCACAAATAAATTATGTAATCCATTAAATAGTTATGAAAGTGAAAGCCCTAGATTTCAAGAAATTTTAAAGATAGGGCACTCCCCGCAAAACAAATACAAGAGAACAACAAGATGGGGATTAGATATATCAAATACTCAGAAACTCCTATTAAAACATGTAAACACAGCTATTACCTAACGCAATACAATGGAATGCCCCATTTGCTTCTTTTTGATGACTACAACTCAGACGGATTGTGCTTACCATGAATAAGGCTTTGCCTGTTTTGTGTTTTCTCTTGGTTCACACCTTGGATCTAAAATAAATAAAAAGCTTTTAGATACTAGTATATATTACAAAATAAAAATACTATTTTGTTGTATTCATCAATAAAAAGATTACATATTGTTTCCTACATGCTACCAAGGACAAATTTGCATGAATTCAAGAGGAAGTTCAAATAGTATTAGAACATTATGGAAAGCCAAAATAAATTCTTTCCCATTACCAGTTTGGAAAACAAAGCTGTTATGGCTGTGCTAGTGGAGACAAACTGAGCCGTGAGTTTGTATGTAAGCTTTACACATGCGTATCTACTGGAAACATGAAGAAAACATTTCTCTGCAAGGCTAAAAAGAGGTCACATTATCACAACATCAGATCAAGCCCAAACACAGGAAGTTTTGCATGCAGTAAAATTTGATTCAAAATAATCTAGTGGATGACTTTTGACGTATTCAGAGATCTTTGCGAAAATGAAATTAAAACAGAAAAAGTTTTCCTAAAAAAAAGGAAACCATAACTTTCAACTTCCAAAGCTGAAATCCCGACAGGAAAAAGGAGTTTTCTCAGTGTCAGAAAATTTAGATCAGGTCCTAATATCAGCAAGTAACAAACACTAGAGAACTAAACCAAGTAACCTTCTGGTTGCTAGGAATCTCTCATTCCTTAGGTCCCAGGAAGATATAACTTCTTTTAATGTTGGGCAATATTTACAGACAAATAAAGGATCTGTTCATTTATTTTATACTTACCCCTGAATTGTAAAGGGGATCAATCAGACTGAGATTAGGGAGAGATGCCTGAAGTGCATTTACATATACTGGCTGAGAATGAACGGAGGACATTATAGCTGAAAATTTAACAGAAACACACTGAAAAATACACTGATTTATTAACCATTTTAAAGCCTAATCCTTGAAGCATGAAAGTACTTTGACATACAACTCAAAAGTTTTGTTTTAGTAAAAAGTCACCTAATCCTTACCATAAGGACTATTTAGTTAAACAAACAGACAGACAAATAAATAAATTTATTTTGGAAAGCATTTTACCTTCTTGTTTGTATTTCTGAATCTTCCTAATCAGGTCGATTCTGTGAATGTTTTGAAAACAGTCTTCTAACAAATTCAGTTGATTAGGAGCCACCAAATTTAGTTTTTCTAGGTCAACCACAAGGGCTATAAAACTCTAGAACAGCAACAGAGAAAAAAAATACTACTACAAACTGTCCTACCAGTAATTTGCTTTCTAGCAAAAACTCTGGGAAAAGTAAGCCCACTAGGTTAACAAAGCAACGCAGGAAATAACGTGATGAGGTAGTAAGGATTGTATATCCAGGAATTACACACATAACCCTTTCTTAGACAAGAAGAACAACTTTAAAAGAAGGAATTTTGCCTTTGTCTCTCTCTCCTGTGCTCAGTGGACAAGTTTTCTGAATCCTCTCTACTGAAGTGTTTATTTCTCAGAGTTCCCAGAAGCAGACATTTAGAATGCAAGTAGGCTGAGAATGACTTAGTTAAAACTGTTCTTTAGTAAATGAAACACAGCACAAACAAAAAGTGGTAAGTCAGGGTATATTTGAGATCCCATATACGCGAACATGCAGATCGTAAATACCGAAGAAACACTATGTCTTCCACCTGTGAGATTCATGGGATACATGGTAATACCATGAATCACTATAGCAGCTCTACCCTGCTCTGCCTTACTGCTTTTCTAGCTTGTAGCACCAAAAAAAAAAAAAAAAAAGAAAAAAACCCAGCCACATTCCTTTTTACTTGAATTTCTCATTGTTCTAGAGCTGAAAGCTAGGAGGGAGAAGTTACCTTATCTTTTCCCATTTTCATACGAGGAACATAATCTCTGAGTAGGAAAACAAGAGAATCGACCTCTTCTTTTTCCAGATTCTCATTAATCTCTGCCATTAACACTCTGAAATGAAATTGAGACACTTCTAAAACATTAGCTTCCACCCAGATCCCACCCTTGCCCATCTCCCCATCTTCCCTCAAGTTCCAGTTTCAATGCACCATTCCTAATTAAAAAGCAGGAACAAACTGCACTGTTACAATCCATTTAACAAAACACCTACTCTTCCTCATCTGCTCCTGTGTCTTTCTATAACTATTTTTAAACAGGAGGGTTCAAGGCTGGAAATTAAGACACATAATTTCTGTTCCTGTCTCTCCTTACGTGTTGAGATAGAATGTCATGACTTATGAGAAGATACCAAAGCTTACTTTAGGGATTAAACTTTAAATATTCTTGTCATTATAACATTATAACTTTTACATATGATGCCCTTTTCTTCTTCCATCACTACCTGACAATTTCTAAAGCAAAGAAAAAGGAGGGAGGGGGACCAAAAAAAAAGCATTTGGAATAAAAGAATAGCTTTGAAATCTGAAAAAGATACATTACCTGTAATCAGAAATAAGTCTGGGACACCTGGCAAGGTTAGCTTCCACTGTTGCCTTCTCAGTCTTCAGGATTCTCCTCAGCATGTCAAACCTCTTAATTCTGTACAACAACTCAGACAAGCCAAACAGAGACAGTTTCTCCCTGTCATTCAAAGCCACCAACAGCTCTCTAAGGTTTGCAGTAGCTAAGTCAGGAGCAAGGTCTCGGCATAAGAAAACCATTAGCTCATCTTCTTCTTTATCCAATTCTTGTTCAATCTGGTGAATAAGGGCAGATGGCACTTGGCACTTTGTCATCACTTTGTTGCTGTCCCTTTAAAATTATCTTCTTCCTTTTTTTTTTTTTTTTTTTAAATAGGAAGCCAACATGACACAAAGCCCATTTCCACAGCAGTGCTTCTCCGGTGTTCAGTCTTAACTAGATGTGCTAGGAAAGTAGCTCTGAGGGAGAGAATTAAAAGGTTCTAATCAGTGACCTACAGTCTAAGCTAAAACTTCTTTCTAGAGATATCCACTAACAACTAAAACGTCAACTTAGACTATAAAGACCTACTCTTATCGAAGGGGTTCTCCCAGCTGTTCATTACAGAACAAAAAGTAGTTGGTAGGTCATAAGAACTTCAATTTTTTTGAGTCGTAAGTAAAATTACCTTAGTACAAGCCTGTAAATTCCATAGGAAGTGAAACAACCAACCAGAAAATGTCATCAGCCTGCTGATAAGCAGTTACATTTTAAGTGCTTCTGGAAATAAGAGTTAAGTTGCACAGCATTTTTAATCTAAAATTCCAACCTCTTTCCACCAACCCACCATCCCTTATTTTGACCCAGAAGTCTCAAGGCATTTTTCATGAAGTTTCTTGAGTGCCAAGATGTAGTGTAATGCCATGTCATAGACAGAAGTACTTAAAATATATATATAAATGATACTATTAGGTATTTGTAATGTGCTTTATCTTAAATCAAAATAAAGGAAGTATTCACAATATAATAGTTTTCAGCAATCACCTTGAATTTTAGAGCACAAGATGGGTTGTCTTATTTGCTAGCATCTTCTCAAGTGATTAAACCATGCAAAGGACAAAAAAAGTCCAATCTTCATTATGCTGTTTTATTATCTCTGAAGGAACAAATAAGCCACAGGCTGTCTTTTCTTTCACTGTGACATTTATGTTTCACAATACTAAAAACTGAAATTAAATTCAAAACTAGGGAAAAAAAAGAATAAACTCTTGGAATTAAGAGTATTTAGGTTCAAATTCTGCTGTCACTACCATAACTACTTATTTTCATTAACTCCCTTCATGTAAGGGAGAGATCACACATCACTGTAGAAAAATGCTGAGCAGGACTTCCAGTGCTGAATCTCTTACCTGTATGCAATTCTACCAACAGAAACATAGAAAGACAGGCATGTGATCATGGTTGTCTTACTGATTTACACATTCAGATCCAGCACACATTGGTTTTCATCCAGTATTTTCCAAGGATGGTCCATATACAGAATTGATGACCTCAGCTCATTTTCTGTCAGGAAAATATCAAAATTATAAATTGCAGCTGGGGGTTATTGCTAAGATTAATGGGAGAAACTATGAAAAAAACTGTTCTAATCACACATTCTTTTGCTTGATTTCAGATGTTGTTCTGAACAGGGACATCAGGGAGAATATCCAAGCCTATAGTCAGTGGCCAAGGGTACACTCTTGCAGAGTTTGGAGAACGTAATTTGTCATTATTGCTACAAGAAAATACTTTTAAAGACTTTCCTCTTTTGTTCGGTGTTGCACACACCAAGCAACAATTTCAGCACAAAGGTTACAGAGCAGGAAGATGGTTAATACTAACCAAACACCGTGTCTTGTAAATGAAAACATACAAAAATCAGCTGTGCCTCTCTGAGGTACTACACTTAATTACATTCTCAACTTCAAAGAGATCCAAAATCACTGCAAATACCAGAAATCTTAACACAACCACTGGCATCAGTGTATCCAAGGGTACTGCAAGACTGTCTCAGCAATGTTAGAGGCAGTGAGTAAAAGGGGCAGGCCTATATACACAACAAAGAATCATACTTCCTGTAATCAAAGGATCAGGAAAGCCCCGGGTACAATGAGGGAGGATGACTGCAGACAGGTTTTTTTTTTTTTTGTAAGTCTGGCTATTTCAGTTCACAATCACACCAAATTTTCACAGGATTTTGTGGAGAAAAAAATAAGTCATAAGGTCTCTGAAAAAAAATGACTCATCAGTGATCCTGTGACCCCAAAAGAGGACTGACAGAAAATCATGTCTCACGGGGATTACTACCAAAGCACACCTAAATGCAAGTTTCTGCTTTTATTAAACTTTCAGGCTTTCCTTAACAAAGTGGAAGGTTTTAAAGCTGATCGGACATTCCCATGATGAATTTCTCACCTACAGCTATGAGAAAGCACCCTTGTCAAGGGTATATTTAATGTAAGCTTGCATTGACTTTGGATATTGCACTGTAAGTAAAATTTATTAAAATGAACACCTTAGGAATAAGACAATAAGAAAATGTATTTATTTTTCAGACCACATTAGCCATTTTCATTCCATACTAGGAAAGTAGCTAGGAAAACATCAGTGTATTAACTGCCTTCTATGCAAATACTAAAATTAATTATAATCTTGTTTTCTGTAGTTTTACACTGCCTGTGGTCCACGTGGCATGCACCCAAAATCAAGGGCCAGTATCACATTAAGAAGCTGAAATCTTTCAAGACAAGCAGGGAATCCTTTTGCACTTTAATGATCATGTACAATTACAACCTGCAAGGCGAGGCTGCATATCTTCCTTGGGTGTTTCATAAATGCAGTAAGCATCTCTACAGCAGCAAAAACAGGATCTACCATGAGCAGTTGCAGTTCCTGCTTGGAAAGCCCTCTGTTTCACAGGATGAGTTGAACAGAAGCCCTTCACCAGGGGGTGAGTGGAGGTCACTAGCTACAAGGCAGTCCATTTTGTGCCCCTCCATGCTACTTTGATAAAAGTAGTTGGATCATACACTGCTCGTTTTCATCATATATCATCTGACTTTTTTTTTTTTAAGTGCTGAATATTTCAGGGCATTTTCCACAAGTTTCAAATTTACCCGTAAAGAAAGATCATCTGGTATGAGGCTATCGGGGAAAGCCCACTGTAACTTCCAGCTTGCTCATCCTTGTATTAGCCCTAAATGCTTTGCTCTCTGTGTAAACCAGCTGAGAACACATTAGTTTCCCTCTAAGAGTGAGCTAGTTTAACATTTCAGTGTTCCTAATAAAAAAATGCCCCAAAAACAAACCAAAACAAAAAAGAAAAACCCAATACACTGGTTTTACCCAGGGGAATTTCAAGGATTTCTGCCCGATTTTAACTGCGTCACTTCAAGCTGAACGAAAAGCAGCGAGAAGAAAACTCGGCCCTTCATGGCGAGGCGCCGGGTTTCGTTTCTCCTCGCGAGCACGGGCGGCTCGCGCCTCGCTGGCGCCAGGCCGCCCACCCCATCGCTGTCGCCAGCGCGGCTCGGAGCCCCTCCGGAGCGGATCGCGGCGGCACGATGGCCCCATCGAGGAGCAGGCCGTGCGGGGGCGCCTATCCTAAGGGCTCGGGGAGGGGGAAAAGGAAAAGGAGAGGCATAACGCACCCAGGCGCGCCCAGAGCGTCTCGTCCGCCGCGGCGGGGACAGGTCCGGAGCTGGCAGCAGTGGGGCGGAGGGAGGAGAGGGGGCGGTGTCGAAACCGGTGCCGGGCGTGGTTTGGAGGCACGGTGCAATATAAGGCGAGGCCTTCTTTCTCATGCGAGCTTTGGGATGAGGGACCCGAGGATCTTCCTGTGCCTCTAACGGTGCTGGGAGCAAAACCGCCTCTGGGCGCCGGGGACAACGGCCGCCGCTTAGGGCAGAGAGCTGCCCTCGCTGAGGGGTGAAGGGACTCGGTACAGTTGCCTCCCCCTCCTTAGGCAGCTGCGGGACCGCAGCCGCCACCCCTTACCGCCACTGCGGGTGGCTATTAGGTGTTCTGAGGGGCGGCTATCTGCCGCTCTTTTTCCGTTGTGCAGGTGGGACTTTAGCGTGTCTCAGTATGGGGAATGTTCAACTCTTCCTTGCGTTGCTCCGACCGCGGGACACTCGCAAAATGGCAGCGAGACGCCCCCTCCGCCGCGCCACCTGCTGGCGAAGCTCGCGCACAAAATGGCGGCCGGCGCTGAGGGGAGGGAGGCGCGGGAAAAAAGGCGGGAAGAGCGGCCGTTAGGTCTGTGTGGGAGGGGGCTAAGATGGCGCCCGGCAGGGGGTTGGGAGCGTTTCGCCTATGTCGGGAGGGACTTGTGGGGCTGCTGGTTACAGCCCGCGAAGCGAAGGACGGAAGTTGCCTCAGCAGATAGCTGTGCGTGTAGACACGAGTGTGTCATCTATATATGAATAGACCGCAGACCTTTTAGAACGGTTTTCAGATGATTAAGGTCCAGTTCGGGAACCCTTTGGTGGTAGATTCCGCAATTGGTTTCAGTAAGGAAATGCAGACTCTGGTGAATAAATACTCCCCATAGTAGGGTGTTTCAGTGAGGTTGTTATACAAAATTTTTTTTCCAGTGTACATGTCTTGGTGTATCTTCCTGAATTCACTTGCAGTAAGGAAAATAATTGTGCAGATTTGTGAGAGTTTTAAGCTTCCATTTGTGTAATCTTCAATATTTCACCCCTCTAAACTGGGTTTTGCCATTTCTATGATCTGAATGACAAGTCCCATCAAGCTATTTACTTTGAGATGGTTAATATCACAGAGCTGCTCTCTCCAAGTATAAAATTACGGATTTTGTTGGCTAAACTAGAGAAAAGCCTCACCCATATGTGAATTTGTATATAGTGTGTGTGTGTGTGTGTGTGTGTGTGTGTGTGTGTGTGTGTGTGTGTATATTTTATATATATATATAAAAAGTTCCAAGTCCAAAGGGCTTAGAAGTATTTACAAGACAGCAAACCATTCTATGCCCTGTGCAAAAAGAGAGGAGAAAATTGAAGCAGAGTTTTCTCTGGAATAACACCTGCAAAAAAGTAATGTTCCCCTTGTAAGAGCAAGGAAAACTCGCTACTCAAACTAGAAATTGGTCAGATTTCATATAAAGCATTCCAGTAAGATAAGATGTGATTGAGAAGAGATAGTCTTATTTGTTATATTTCTGCCTGTCTCTCAATCTACTTTAATCAGTGTTGTTCTAGTTTGTTTTCTAGATTGTCCTAGTCAAGTAAAACAAAAGAAAATTATGTAAGAAGTTATGCTTTCCAAAACTCTATATATTTAAAAGTAGGATTTTTCTTTGGTGTGAGTGTAAGATATCCATATGGCATGTTGATAATATCATTCATTGCATTTTATTTATTTTTAATTTATTTTTAAGCAAACTCTGTAAGGAAGTATTGTGGTGGTGGGTTTTTTTTGTTTTTTTTTTTTTTTTTAAACCATTTCCTTTACCATGGGAAAAACCATGGCTCCCATCTATGCCTCACAAAGCTGTGACCATCACCAATTCTGTTTTTCAAAATTTAGGAACAAAATGAGTTTCCTGACTGTGCTATTAGCATCATACTTTTTTCTTTTCACCTGCGGGTGGCCCCCTGCGGGGTGTGTGTGTGTGTGTGTGTGTGTGTGTGTGTGTGTGTGTGTGTTTTGTTTAAACTCTGTAAAATTATCTTGTGTGCTGTTAGGAAGGTTGCTTTAATTTTAGGATATCATTGCTAGGATTACAGTGAAGACAGGTTTGGTACTTATGAAATAGCCTATTTCCAGGAAGGATTAGTATTACTAAAGTAAATGTGAAATAAAAATCTTAAGAGTACTGTATGTATAAGGAGTAATACAACAGTCTACATCAATACAATCTACATCTGCTGTAGAAAATATATGAAGAGACATTTTTATATTCCATAGTATTGCTATGGTAAATTCATCATAAATGTAGACAACCATTGATGGTAGTAGCTGAAATGCTTTGTAGCTATTACTGAATTACACCCTCTTAATCCATAAATTTGTCATTTTCACCTAAATTTGTATAGTTCTAATTAACAGTTAAAGATGTAGACTGGGCATAGCTTTTAATGTAGATTGCTTGTAAGGCTGTTTCTTAAGATTTTTCCCTAACTTAAACAGGAATTTATGGAAGAACTATATTAATTTGGGATGACTTGCTTTTAAGTTTTCTGAAAGCTTTGGCTGAAGTTAATGATGCATAAGATTCCAGCTGACTAATTCTTAACTTTATCCATATACCACAGTTCATAACAAACGAAAATCTGGATAAATCTGGAGTTTTTGTTTAAGTTTTCAGAAACCTCTAAAGAGAACACATGTAGAAGAACATGTAAACATAGTTTCCAACAGGAAACTAAATGAAATGGCAACTATTGAATAATGTTATATTAAGGCTTATGCTTCTGGAAAAGAAAGGACAGAGTTAGAGGGCAGGGAACCAATCAATCAGTCTGCACATACATCAGTCACGTGTACCAAACAGTAACTACAAAAGAGCAGAAGTGAACAGCACATACCTGAAGTGCAAGATTAATCAATCCCATGTGTAATGTTAATCATGTACTTAGGAACAGCCATCTAAAATTCAGCTTTCCTAAGCAGTTTAATTTTAGATCCAGTTAGAACAAGCAGTACTACCAGCCTTTGCAAATGTGTATCCTGGGTAGGACTGCCTAAGGGACAATGTGGAAATGTTTGGTTGCAACAGACTTCACACAGTATGTTCTTGATTTGTTTTTCATGGAATGATGCAATAGCATATGGATACTTGAGAAATAATTAAGCAAGAAAACAATTTCAGTAAAGCAACCATTTGACCAATGAACAAGGCCTTAGGCAATGCCATGCAGAGATGTAAAATTCTGTAGATATGCACCTCCTGTTTGAATAGTGTTATGTACTGGCTTGAAAAATAAAACTCTGGTATAGCCTTACTGAAATAGCAATGTGGTGTGTGTGTGTGTATATATCTACATGTGTAGGCATTTTACCTATTACTTGATAATTTGGCTATGTGAAATTTAAAGCACAACTTATAAAGAGTAGCTATGAAAATTCTATACTATTACAGATTCAGTTAAGTTCTTTATTGAGCAAAGAAAAATCAACTGCCTTTCCCCATCTTTTATTAACTGGAATTTGTATTAGGGTGAGGTACAGTTATTGCTGAGTGAAACACGCTACTTTGTTTAGACACTGTGACAACAATGAGAAGTTTAATTTCTGGATATGACACTAAGAGCAGATCTTGATGCCTGGAGTCTAACAAATCAGTAAACATTTTAATAGGGTTAATCGTAAAATTTAGTATTTTCATATAGTTTAAGGCAGTTTAGTTTTTTTAAAGCTTTATCATAATGTTTATTTACTATGATCCATTCCTGCATGTCTCCAGAAGTTAAATCCTTAAGAAATGCCAAACAGTTCATTGCCATTTTACCAATGAATAACTGTTATTAAAACTATCAATGATACAGTATTTTTAAAAAAGTAAACCTGATGCAACATATTGCGGTGCTTAAAAGAGCACTGCTGAGACTTCTGATAGTACTCCTTCTAGTCTGAAGTTGGATTTGAATTTAGAAGTTGCTCCAGCTAAGTTTTTAATCCTTCCACAAACATAATAAAGTCAAAGAAACGTGATTTTGTCTGTGATGGATTTTAATATGTATAGTACAGATATAGAATGAGCAGCAGGTTATTGTACACTTTTCTTTAGAATAAATTCTCATACTTGGTGTTCAGTGATGACCTCCATTCTTCTTTGGAGGAAACAAGGCATATTCAATGCCAAGAGCTATGACGAAAGCTGCAAATCCCCACTTGAATCCTTTAGTAAGGACTTCTGTTAAGGTGACAGGCTTTGCAAAGCCACCCATATACCTCCAGGCTTCATTACTAGGAGAAAGAATAAAACAAGATCAGTGCAACCACAGTGATTAGATATGGAAGGGAAGGAAGATGCTTGAGAGATTTCTAGGAGATCGACTTCAAGACTGTAACATTTCTCTAGTTCAAGTGTTAAAGGAAGAGGAATTGCCACAGAGGAATGATCTGACCTCTAACTCGTTATGTGTGTGTCATGAACTACATGTAACACAAACAGCATCTAGTAAAATATTCACCACATCAAGTGTTATACTGTACACAAACTGTTAGGTTTCTGTGACTCGAGATGAAGGCATATTAGCACAGAAGAGCATCTTGTTGCTAGTGAAGAGTCTTTGTTGGTAAGGTTTTCAAATATATCATCTTTTACAGAGATAACCTGTATGGAATGTGTACGGTGCTACAAAGGTATAATGTTGATCCCCTGTTAGAAGGAACTTAATATATATATTTACTAAAGGAAGTTGTGCTAAAGAGGATTACTATTTCAAGATTTCTAATGCAAGATGGTTATAACTTGTTCTTTTCCTCAGATTTTTGAAACAAATAACTTGGTACTTTAATTTCTCCTTTATAAAGGAATACAGCCTTATATATTGTTTATAAAGGATAATAGCTTATCCTTCTCTGCAACTGAAATATTGCATTAGGCAGGATTCCTTAGAAGGAATTATCTCGTGCTTTAACAGTTGCACTTTGTTCCTGATTTCAGCTTCTCATGACCTTTGGCTCAGTTCCCTTCTTTCACATTTTTTTTTCCACTAGGAGAGGGAACAAGCAGTACATAAGTCCTTTTCCACTTTCTTATTTTGCAGCACTTTCTGAACATTGTACTTGGAAAAGTATGCACGAAAAGTCATATACTAATTTACACTTAATTTATGATACTGAACTGTGTACATTTTTTTTTTCTGGGAATAAGACAATTTCATCTAAATCATGGGGAAAAAAACTTAAAAAAAGTCTAAGGCTGCATGTGTTCTATAGGCTGAGAGGCAACACACCTGAAAGAAGTGCCAGAAAAGTTGGGTGGTAGCTGGTTAGCCTAAGAACTTGTACCTCAAATGACTCTTAGCATCATTAAAACTGTATGTTTTACTCTATAGCCTTAAACTGTTTCAAAGGAAGGAAAAAAATGCTTTCAACACTAAATCCATCCAGGGGTTATGGCATGTAACATAGCAACTTAAACAGATTACATTTTTCTGTTCTTGTGATGTGATGCAAGAGGAAACAAGTGAAGCTCTTAGCTTTGTGAAAGCTCCTAGAATAGCTGCTGTTGCAGCTTTTATCTTACAGAAGGACTGTACAATACAGCACAAGGCATTTAATGTTCATAGTCTCCCAGGTTAAAGAGTACTTAAGCAAGGTATTACATAATTCATGCTGGCAGAAAGTATGTTAAACTCTGTTTTAACAGCTGCCTAAACAGTCCAGAGTCAGTTTGGTGAAGAAAGGAGGTATTTACTGTAGATCAGGACAACTTACAGGTAAAAACCCTGATCTTCCATGACTTAATTCACCCCGTTTTCTATGTTATATGTGCTGCTTAGCAAAAAGAAATGCAGAATTAAATTAAATTCTGCATTATAAATTAGCACATTTCTTCATTTCAGTAAGGGCCTCCACTGTATGCGAATACTCTTAGTCCTACTCAGGACATCAATGTAAGTTCCACTGACTCCAGCAAGATCTGAGCATGGAACCTCCTTGCTGAAAACAGAAAGGGTTACTCAAGTGCAAGACCTGATGTTACTTTCGTGTTTTTGGTGGCCACTGTTCCCCATCGGGATCCACCACAGCATTGTGATGTACAAAGGTGCCTTGTAACCTGAGGAAGCTGGTCCAAATAATGCAATGGTACTAACCTACACACACAAGTAAACAAAAACCGAACTAATTTATTCTACGTGCATTTTCCTTTTTTTTTTTTTTAAAAAAAAAACCAAAAACCTAAAGAAAGTGTCCTCTGCATGACGTGTGTAGGCTGATGGTACTGTCAGGATTGTTTCTAAGGCTCATGCACCTACCGAGCCCATGGGTCTCTCAGACCCCGCTTAGCCAGCCTTTCCTGGACTTGCTCGAGCGGCGTTCCTTCTATCTTCCATTGCCTATAGTCAGGGAGCTCCATTTTGCTGGGGCCGTGGCCATGGCCGTGTTCATTTCCATGCCCCATACCTACAGGAAAAGAGAGAGCATTTTTATTTCTCAGAGTATCAGTTTATTCTCACACACTTACGAAGACCAATATCCTGTACAGGGCGAAGAGAGAGGTTAGAGGCAATATTCTAAACCAGTATGTTTTAGTATGTTCACAAACTGCATGTGAAGCATCTTCTGCAGTATGCACCAACTGTGCACCTTAGAGCAGAAAACAAAGAAACAGGATGCTTCATGCTACGTTTCAGAAGTTGGTGATTAAGCACAGTAAGACAAACTGCTTATTGCAAACTGCAAACTTATTTCTGCTAAAAAACAATTCGCTAATTGTTACGAATTCCTACGTGTTGGGTTAATATCAGCAATAACTGTTTGTCCAAAGGTAACTGCCTTAATAGATAATCACTGTAAAAAGATTAACACATTATGTCATTTTAAAAAGTGATCTTTTTGTTGTTGTTTTTTTGTTTTGTTTTTCCTAATAGAAACAATCACTTTAAGATATGCAGCTGAATATACAGATATACAGATATTGCTATGGAACGTGAACAATACTTACACCATTTAAACAGAAAACAAACACCTCAGAACACTATGATAACAGCTTGGTATCATAAGAGTCTTTTAATTCTTCTCACAGATGACTGATTTTGAAGACATTCTAGATTGTATTTCTGAAGTATGGCTTAAATAATCCAAACTGGATTTTTTATTTTTTAATGTCAGTTAAGAAACAGCACTACAAAATTTTCCTGAGTCAGTAAAATATTCTTAAGTTGGAAAAGTAAAAGAAAAAAAAAAAAAGGGAGTGCAGACCTTAAGCACACTAGTTAAAATGGTTCAGTGTTCAATCTGATAAGTCTGGGAACTGTCTAGACTTATTTTAATTTTTGCCTAGAAGTAGGGATGACCAAAGTGAGCTACAGAGAAACTATTTAACTTCTCACTGACATACTGACTGTCCATTGTTGGGATAAACAAGAAAGCACTGACTTAGATCTCGGATGCTGAAGCTTACTATTGAAAAAAAAGGATTAACAGAGGTCAGTATTTATTGTTACTGCAGTGGTACCTGTTTCGTGACACAGTAAGACAAGACTTCAGTGCTGCTGTAGTCTATCACAGGCCCTTTAATAATGAATTTAAAAAAGTTAGCTGGTGAGATCAGCTAAAACTTGGAATAAAAAGTTTGTTACCATTACTATGTGACTTAGAACAACTGGACAATACTGTAAGCACTGCGTATTTTTTTTTACTAACGTCTGATCTTTACAGTGTATTACATATTTCTGTCTTTCTAAAATTTGCTTTTCAAGGAGAAAAACTAGTTAATGACTGAAAGAGAAAGCATTTAAATTAAAAGTGTTATGTGCATTGATTGGTTCTCATACATGAGAGGCATCAGTTACGTTTGTCTTTCTTATGAGAAACATAAGAACGTGCAAAATATTTATCTGTGCCAGTAGGGTTATCTCAGAATAATAACAAATTCTTCAAGTCTTATGAGGTTAATGGTGTCCTACTGAAAGCATTTTCACACCCTGATTCAAATGAGAGTTTAATTCATTTTTCAGCTTAGAAATAATCTATTTGATAAGCTAAACAGGCACATTTTAGATCCAAGTGCCTTGTAGTCACCATTACCATTCATGAAGCAGCTCTATAAATTTTCTTACTTTAATACTAGAAGAAATACTTTTTTCCTGAGGTCTATAAATGCACTTTAGCAGCACCAGGGCCCATAATTTTCAAGCTCTCCAGAGCACCTCAAAAACCTCTGCGATCAGTTTGAAAAACCTCCAAATTTGATAAATTACCTTTTTAAATGATGCTTATTAGAAGACAACTTACAAACGATCACACTCCTAAGGTTTGATTAGCTAAACATTTTTAATTACAGATACCCATTTCCCCAGAGCCATAGCCCCTCTGGCTGCTTAGCGCAGCGAGAAGCGCGGAGCCGTGACAGCGAGAACCAAGCTCGGCGGGAACGCGTGTGTTTGTGGAGCCGGCGGCGGCTCCCGAGCTCCTGATAACCAAGCTCGGCGGGAACGCGCGTGTTCATGGAGGCGGCGGCGGCTCCCGAGCTGGGCGCGAGGCGCTGCCGCCCGAGGCCGCCGCGGCGGGGTGATGCCGGCGCGGGGTGCAGCGGCGGGAGGCGGGCGCCGCGCGGGGGCTCCCGGCACGCGGACAGTCCCGTTTTGCCCAGCGGCGCCCACAGAAGCGCTACGGAACCAACATGAAGGCCGCGCGTGACGGACCCACCAGCCCCGCTACCTGCCCGCTCCGCGACCCTCCTTCAGGACGCCACCCGGAAGCGGAAGCCGCGCGCAACACGGCCTCTGTGGAAAGCACAGCGCGGCACCAAGGTTCCGGGCAGCTTCCGTTCCGCCGCCTCCCGCTCCGTCCCACTGCAGCGCCCCCGAGGCCTCCCGGCCTCCCTCCCTCCCGCGCCGCTGGCGCCCCGCGCTGCGCGGCCCTGCCCTCCCGGTGTCGCTACGCTTTGACGGGACAGCTCACGAACCTGAACCGGAGCCGGCGACCGCGGCGGAGGCGGTGTGTGATGGGAGGGAGGGGGGAGAGAGGAGCGGAGGAGCAGCCAATCGACGTGGCGTTTATTTGTGGGGCGGCAGCGGCCCAATTGCCGGGCGTGTTGTTGAGTTGCGGGGCTGGCAGCAGCCGGAGGTGGCGGAGGAGAAGCGGGTGAGGGGGCGGCGGGGGCGGCACGAGCGGCTGCTGACGGAGCCGGAGGGTGGCGGCGCTCGAGCCGGGGCGGCTGCAGCAGCAGCGGGGATCCCTCCCTCCTTCCTTCCCTCTTTCCCTCCTTCCCTCCGTTGCTCCTTCCCTGCGGCACAGCGCGCACGCCGGTGGCCGTTGCCCGCCGGCCGTTGGCGGGTGCGCGCGCGCGCGGACGCAGCCCGCAGGCTCC
>JAUBOD010001095.1:369242-386657 GCA_032353885.1 Nothura maculosa
CCTGCACTTCCAATTATTAACTTGTCTTGCTTGTTGGGTGGCTTGGATGAAATGCTTGTGTGATATTCTGGACTTCAATCCTTGTGGTCCTTGAAGTATAGATTCCACAGAACTGTATTCATTCAGCTAAAACAATCTATTGTTCCACATTTGAGCTTACATTTAATGTAGCCTCATAATGCTCTTTAAATTCTTATTTTCTGGTCACTTTACCCATTACTTCTGTAATTGTGTATAATCCAGATAATAAATATTTATACTGGGAGTTCTTTTGCTGTAAAACACAGGTAATGGAAATTGTTCTCAAAGCTGATTTCCATTTGTAAATCTACTAAGTTTTTTCTACCAAATTCCAGGTTAGAATTTACTAACCTAGTAACCAAGAGTGCCTTAAATAAGACATTTAATGTCAAATTTAAAAATATCCTTTAAGCACCAGAAAAGCAGCATTTTCTTGAGAAACTAAACTCTAAAAATTGGATAGTGAATACATGCTTTGCAGCTACCCAAACATTATTTTCTGTAACATTCCTTAAGGAAATGAAAATCAACCAATATAGCTGATTATATGGGTAATGTTGCCTGTGCATTTTTAAACATTTTTTTCCCCTTTTTGATAGCTAAACTCTAAAGGGATATGTTTTGCTTTAGATGGGGATTTTATTATTATTATTATTATTTCAGGAGGGTAGTGTGCCTCTCTTGATGAAGAAACCATTTCTTCCTGCGGACAGTCTTGGCAGTTGTACTTAGTCATTACCAGGAGTCTTTGGACTTTCTTGATCTTTGTCCATCTGGCTTTAGGATTATATCTAGTGAAGAGGGTGATTTGGAGACAGCAGGGAGGAAAGACTCCTGTGTGCCCTAAATATTCTCCTATTTCTCATGTTTTAACCCTAAGCAACTGTTCTTTCTTAGTGTGTATTCAGTTGAAAAAGTCGTAGGTGGGGATATTCCAGGTAATTTGATTCAGGGGGCTTTGCGGCCCACTCTGAGACTGGAGCTGGATATCTTTGAATAGCAACTCACCATCTGAAACAGAATAGTACTTGAGGAAAACAGTCTTATCTGATGAATTTCATTGGCAACATTTATCATTTCTTTTTGTTTTCAGACTCTGTACCTTTATGCAGCTCTTGCTATATAAATTGCTTGTCTTTTATCGGCATCCTAATGTTCACTACAAATTGCCTTAATATAGAGCATGTAAAATATCTTGTCTAGTGTGAAAGTGAACAGTGATGGCTCACATCACCATGCTTCTTTTTCTGTCTGTTTCCTAGCAGACATTGTCTTTTTCATAGCACACTGAGGTGAGAGCACCTGCTGTTACATATCTTAAACCAAAGAACAAGCCTACCATTACCTGGTTTGTAGGATGTTTGTTCCATGTTCTGCTACATGATGTTAGAAGTATTGTTATTAAAGCACAAACTTTATAAAATAATTTAACATAATGAATGGTTAATATTCTTGTGAATTCTGCATTCTTCAGGTGCAAGTACACCTGTAAGTTGAAAGGTTCAGTCTTATTTCAGTGGAAGATGTTTGACTGACCTTTGTAAATGCATTAGGGGTATGTGTATGTGTTTGTTTTGTTTTTGTTTTTTTTTCCATTCCCTTTTGTTTGCGCTGGACTCGATGCATCGCAGGATACAAGAAATCAAGTCCTCTTCAAAGACCAAAAAAGTCTGTAGAGCCACTAGAAAGTAGCCTTCAGGAACCGTTTCTGTATTTCTCAAGTTTAATAAAATTTGACTATAGGAGATAAGCTGTCTGTACCATATGACTTAAATGTCTCCTTTAAAGAAAATTGGCCTGGGTTACAGATTTTTATGGGCCAGCCTCAAACTTGCCAGCTAGCAGCAGACAACACCTTGGCACCTTCATTCTTTAGAAGCTGGTTATGATTTGAAGAATATAGATGTTGGTAATGACTGCATGGGTGAAGCACTCATGGAATTGTTGGCCACACTTCAAGACAATGTTCTGAAATTCCCTTAACAGTTGGAAGAGCAGCATAAGAGATGTTTTATGTTGAGTACTTGCATTTTGACAATTTTGAAAATAGAACAGAATCTGCAATGTAAATAAATTGTTTGTGGGGCTAATGCTTTGTTGCATTTTTTTTTCTTTTCTTCTCTCTCCTTTCCCCAGGTTGTGTGTAAGTGGCTTTCCACGGCAGCATGAGAAACACTGGAAGGAACACTGTGGTAGAGTTGTGTTAGACCCTGACTTTATGGTGCAGCTGCTGACAGGTGTCTATTATGCCATGTAAGTAGGTGGTTCTTTTTGCTAGAAAAATCAATGGCTGGGTTTACATGAATTAAAATATCGCATTAGTTGGTTTATGATTGAAAGCCTCTAATGAAACCTGTACAACACAAGAGTCCAACTGAATTTGTATTTTTCCCCTTACTTGCTTGTCCAACTATCTGATAAGACCTCTGTCAGTGTGTAAGTGAGGAATGAAAAGTCAGCAGTAGGTGCTTCGAGTGAGAGGCTCCTGGTTTCATCTTTGGCAAAGTTGCCATCACTATGAGATACCTTTTGTTTGCGAATACAGCGAGCTTGGATGCCAAAATACATGATGAAGCGGTATCCTATTGAGTGCCAGTAGTTACTGGGTTAGCCTAAAACCATTTCTGTATAGAAATTTAAGCCTGCAAGAAATGTTAACCTTTATTTATATATATATATATATATATATATATATATGATATAAAAATATATATGTATTTTTTCTTTCTTTTGTTTTTCTTTTTTCGTACTATGTAAATTTTCATCGTGGCATAAGCTTTATCTCCCTCAGAGATGAGAGGGAGCAAAGTTTTTGTTATGCCTACAAAATAAATACAAAGATGATCTGTCACTGCTTTTGGAAGAAAGAGATGTTTGGACATGAATGCTATTGGTGAATATTCGACACAAATACAAAAGCGAAGGCTTCTATTACAATTCTGTCTGTATAAAATACTGAAAGAAATACTTTTCTTTCTAGATATAATGGTCAGTGGGATCTTGGCCAGGAGGTGCTAGAGGACATAATTTACAGAGCACAGCTTGAACTCTACTCACAGCCTCTGCTGGTAAGAAACAATCTCCTCAAATGCATGGAGTTGAAGAGTACAGAAGTGTTTCTGAAATAGACTGGTAATGAAAGCATTTGTGGCCTTTTACTGCACTCCCAATTGCAAGTGGTCGTCAGCAGCTGTTGTTTTCCATGTAGTTATTTATATCTTGCCTTTTCTGCTTGAATATTAAGAGAGGATGCTAGGATCTCCTTGGGTACGCTGATGCTGACAGCAAGAATTTTCTAATGTTTTACACTTGGATCAAAATGTTTATGCTCTTTCCATCTTGGCTACCTGTGAGCGTTTCAAAGTTTAACTTAATAATTCTATGTCATAGGGCATCAGTTGTAGAGGGGGGAAAAAGATGTTTTCCTTGCTTTTAGACTTCTGCATGATTTAGAATATGTTGTATGTTTTAACTGTGAATGCAGTAGAAGAGCACCAACAAAAGTGAAAAAAACTTTTACATCCAGAACCAATCAGTTTTTCACTGATTGAAGTTGCACAGCTGTTAACCTCCTCCTTTAGAACAGCAGCAGAATGGTAGTTTTCTCTTTAACCCCAGTTTTCACTGTAATTCCTATCATGAACATAAAAAGAGAGAAAAAAAATGAGACAGTTATGAAACTCAGCTAGATACAGGTGTGTGTGAGCAGGGAAAATGGAGGGGCTGACAGATGGAAAGGAGAAATTGAAGGATTTGGGTTTTGTTAGATATGAGAATGAGGGATCAAAGTAAGAAGAAAAATAAGGAGACTAAGTAGTATAGAATGTTATCTCCGTTTTTTTTTATCAGAGTTGTTGCTCTAAGGCTTTAGTCCTCTACTGAACTAAGAACAGTAAGTTTTTACTGTTGCTGCATAGCAGAGAAATGGATTGGGAAAAATCTTTTTATGTGGCACTTGAGCATCCCTATATTCTCCACTGAGGTAAAATTATTCTCTTGATGAATTAATATTGGCTGAAAAATTTATTTGGCAGCTTTTTGTGAGTGCTGCATTTTAAATACATCTTATCCATTGAATTGTTATAATAGCTGTTTCCTTTTGGAAGTGACTCATTGCTCCATCAGACTGAAAGTTTTAAATTGAATATTGAACCTGTGGAATTGAGCCATTCTATCAGAATATACTACATTTAGGAGGTATGTGGGAGGATCTGGAATTTAATTCAATTGATTATATGACAATTTTCAGTCTTATGTGTTCATTTTTAATCAGCTTTTTTAGATTAGTTTGAATTGAGAGAATCTTCTAGAATGTCTTTGTTTTTTGAAAGCTATTTTTGCCATTCAGGCCACCTTTTTTTGATGATGGTAACATTCTTTTGTGTGTATGTGGGTATATCTGTGCACTCTTTTCTTGGTATTTCAATCACCATCATTTTCCTGTAATTGGTAAAGAGCAGTTTTATGATAGTGTTACACTTCTGAAAAGATGACTTTTGAGTCCTTGGCCTCATGCTGTATAGTCAAGTAATTTGACCTTTTCAAAGGGAATGGACTCCATTCATCTAGCTGTTTTCTCCTGGAAATGAGTATAATTTAGTGGCATTATAAAATTTTGTATTTTAAATGCTTAAAACTACTAGCACAGAATAAAATACCATCTGTGCATCCTCCCACATAGGTTTCATCATCAGCCTTTGCCTAGGACTGCTTAACAGCAGCGAATTCTTTTAGGTCCATTTAGGATTTAGGCAGTTTTCTGCCATAGGATTATATTTAGCTCTCTGTACTCAGGTCATTGTTGTAATTAAGACTGCCAGTTATCATCAGAGCACAGTCCCTGTATTGGGTACATCCTTGGAGAAATATTTTTGACAATGTGGTAGTTCACTGCTCTTATTTAAACTGTTTTCTATTGTCTGTACAGTCTTTAAAAAAAAAAAAGGCATCAGGAAGTTACGAAGCTACGAAATAGCTTAAATATAGAAGTATTTTGCTAAGCCACCCGCTTGCAAAGACGCTGCACTGGAAACGGCTGGAAGTAATGCAAGAAAAAAGCTTTTTGTGGGAGAAGTATATCTATAAATAAATACTGCCTGTCAGATGCATAGCCACAAAAATTGGAGTTTCAACAGAGGAAAGTTAATCAACAGATTCAGTATTTCTACCAAGCTACCCTGGACTTGGGAGGTAGCTCAGGACAAGTCAGGCAGTCTCTTACTCTCAGTTCAAGCATCCTGGGCTAGGTTTCAAAATGAAACTTGTCTCTGTCTTGAGTGCAGTGGCAGCCAGACTTTCCTGGCTTGCTAGACCTGGATAACTGTATTGTAACAGTTGTTTTGGTATTGTACTGTAACAGTATAGTTATCTTTTATTTTTTATTGATGTACTTTATTGCATTTGGATTTGTGCTTGCTGATCCTAGGGAGCCTGGGACAGAGTGAGAGGAAATAGTTGGGATGCTGAAGAATTGTTTTTGAGGAGGTGGGGTTTGTTTTCTTGAGTTTTTCTTCCTGACCTAGAAGGGCTGTGACTCATGCAAACTGGTTGTTTGGATTGTTTCAAAGTTTTATTGTGCATTAGATTATATTTTAGATTAATTTTATTGCCATATGGTTCTCCTCTATTCCCAAAGTACAAATTGTGCTTTAAAGAATTAGCTGTTACATGGCCCAACAAGTGTTCTGTCACTTTTCTGGTCCTAGAAGCTTTCTGCTATTAATTTTTCTTTAAGTCTGTTTACTGAGGAAAAGTCCCTACACAAAAGAGACTGCAACTCTAGTAGATAAAAGGCAGGAAGACAAAGCCTGCTTCATATACTGCTGAGTTAGATCCTCTTTGCTTCAGCAGAGCAGAAATGGATTTCTGTGGTCTTAATTATGATCAAGGAGAAGATGAATGAGTGAGGCTTATATCGTTTCAGGAGGGCAATGTGGAAAAGTGCCTGTGAGTGAATGGAGGCTGGCAAAGGGCAAACCGAAGTTGGACAGGTGGAAAATAGAACAATAAGGAGCATTTCTGCAGCAGAGCCAGCGCTTTTTGTGCTGCTTAGGTGTCAGGCTGCTAACCAAAGATTTGGTTAGCTGAGCAAATTCAGTGTACGTGGGCTTTGGGAGCTTAAGGTGTTTGTGGTGTGTTCCTTAATATTTCCGAGGTGTCTGTTAATGGTGTAATATTGAGACTGTAATGAGGAGATTAAAAAATGTCTTAACTTTGTCATTGGGGGGAACAACTGAAAATGTTGCTTTTAGTGCAAAACCAGGAAATGTTTAATTTTAATAATATCTTAAACAGTAGGAACGATTATATTAGCTAAGCCACAAGACTTGTGTACTTAGACTTTACTACTAAGTAGTACTTATTACAAGACTCAGTAAACAAAATGCCAATTTTATTTGCAGAAAAGAGCATAGTCTAAAAGGAAGAAAACTTTTAAACATTGTCAGAAATGTGGAGCATTGGGCAAACGATGTGTGTTACAAAGCAGTTCTATATTTCATTTGATTGAGCAGAACTGCCAAACTTGTTTTATCCGAATATTAAAGATTGCATGTTTTGCCTTGAGCTAACTAGCAGACTACATGGATTAAGAGATTTGTTTCTTTTGCCATACAATGAATTTTGATCCATGACGTGTGCATTTTTGGTTGTTTTTGTTTTCTCCCCCCTCTCTCTGATACAGGTGGCAACCTAGTGTTGCTTTCATAATGCCTCTTGTAAACTGTAGTGAAGACAATAGCATGCACAAATTGGCTTGTGATCTATCCAGATCTGGTTCTGTGTGACAGGAATGGTGCTGGGGTGGTTTTCCATCTTATTTTGCAGTCTCTCTTGGTTGGAAAATCTCCTGTCCTCTTCCCTACATAGATGGCAAATTTGGAACAAAACGTATTCCCTCAAAAAGGAGGGGAAAAATAGGGAAAATCCAATTGTATGTGGGAGCATAGATACATGATGAACTTCTCAATTGGATTATCAACCCTAAATCTTCAAGGTGGTGCCTTATCTGACTTAAGTCTTGGTTTTCCCCTCTCTTTGATGCAGCAAAGAGATCTAAGTAATATTGCTGTGAGTGCTATCAAGAATGACAGTAATACAGTGTTTTACTGTTACCTTAGGTTGCAAATGCCATGAAGAACTCACTGCCCTTTGATGCTCCTGATGCCACACAAGAAGGCCAGAAGGTACTGAAAGTGGAAGTTACCCCCACGGTGCCGAGGATTTCTCGCACTGCCATTACAACAGCTTCTATCCGTCGTCATCGCTGGAGGAGAGAAGGTGACCTTACTCTGCCAGCAGTAAACGCTGTAGCATACTGTATTCATCTCCATCAGTGTAACCTGGCTTCTGAGTTCAATTGTTTGCAGAATAATAACTATTTCTTTTGAAAGGCTATGCTCTGTAGCAGTGTGTAGTTAGTATTTTACATCTTCAGAGCACTGCATGAACATGAACGTTAGTGTCTGTTTGTTCTTTACTTGATAGCTCGTGAGGTAGGTAAGTAGAGAAATTGGAAAATGTTAAGCAAGACTTTTTTTCTCAGTGTTAGCCTAAAACTGCAGTGGTAGAGTTCAGTTTAGAATTTGAGTTCTTCTCTTAATCTGCACTAAAACTCAAATACCGCCTGTAATAAATAGCCCAAGCAATGGTATCACCTTGACAGGGTTCCAGCTGACCAGACCCATTGAATACAGTGGGAGATGGAAGACCTAAACATCATTTATACCATCACAGGGTCCCATTTACAGAAGGAATATGTCATAAACTGGTTTAGGATAGCTAAAGAAAGTTCTGGTTTTTGTGAGAGAGCGCTTCTCCATTTGGAAGTGTGCTTGACTTTATGAAAAATAAAAATATGTGGTAGTATTTACCCTGATATATCTTCAGTGTAGGTGTAGCAAAGAGCTTGCTTTGAAATCACTTTGTCATACTTAAACAGCTTTGATGCTGCATATATAAAACATCATAAAACATCAAAAAAAGAAAGCTGCATAAATGGTTGAAGGTTAAAAAGTAGAGTAACCTGAAAATAAACTGAGGATAGAAGAGTCTGAATACAAATACGGCATTATCTGTTGATACTTTTTCTTTTTTTCTTTTTTTTTCTTTTCTGTTTTGTATCATGTGCCCGAGGGATTTAATGACCTCTGGTTCTCATTTGAATCAGGATATCTAGGACAAGAAGCAAGTGTCTTCTATCTTGAGGACTCTAAGTCATGTTTGTCTTTACTGTAGTTGCCATTATATTCATTTGCTAGTCTCTGGTCTACAGTATAGCCCACCTGTCCCTTTCTGTGGATGTTCTCACAATTTTCAGCTAAGCATGGGTAGTGTTTTATGTTTGTCCCGTGTCCGCTTAAATCTTCTATTTTCCCTACCTGGGTTGGAATATCAAGAAAGGAACGGAAACGCACTAAAATGTTATATGTTGAATCCCAGATGGCTTTGACTTCTCAAACGAGGCTGACTCAAGCATTCCTGGCTCACCGATCCAACACGGCTGCACAGACCTAGGGATCAAACGTGAGCAAGAGGGGGAGGTGCTGATGCGCAGGACCCCTGAGCATGGCTTCCCGGAGCCCACCTTGACAGCAGCCACAACAGAGGGTAGGACAGAGATGAGGAGGCAGAAGTCAGTGAGGCAGTTGCTGGAGGAGGATCCCGGCTCCCTATCCCCAAGCAGAACTTCTTTCCATTCTAGTGTGTGTTTCCGCTATCCCAGGGTGTATTAGCTTCTCTTTGCAATACACGCATCCCCTATATACCTAACATCAGGTCAGGTACTACCTTTTGTTATCACATGGGCTGGCCTGGGGCTTGCATCTGTGTGGTGAAAGACTGCTTGGCATGGCTTAAAAAAATTATGAGGATAATAGCCAAGAGCATTGGGATTGCTTGGAAACTTTCTATTACTGAGCATGTTTAATATTCAGAAGGAAAAGATGCACCAGGTGACCATAAATACAGTCCTGAAGATGAGTCAGTATACAGTGAAAACAGACTGGCTACATCTTAATTCTAACTGTGTCTTGCTAGTGCATGATTTTGAAATTTCCAAGAAAGATTCCATTAAAAGTCAAGCCTATCCAATAGATTTATTTGCCAGTTCTTCCTTTAAGTGAAGATTCACATGCTTACAACTAGTTCACATGAATGAACTAGTTGTTTTAAATACAGAAAGTTTAAAACAAAACCCAGCTTCAGTCCTACAGATTAAATCAAGTTGTCACGCTTCTGAAAACTTCAAACCCAATGATTGGTTTCTTTCACAGTTTTACTGTTCAAATAGGATAGCTGGTAGAGATTCATTTAACTTTAGCTCATCTATTAATTTTCTTGTCTTTACTCTGTTAGGGTCATGCATTTCAGCATTGAATTTAAGTCATGAATCTTCAGAAATGATGAACATTCTCATTAATTTCTTGTGAATTTAGATAAATATTTTTTCAAGAGTTCCCTGATCTTAAATCTCCTTTACTAGCTGAACATTGGGTACTTCCAACATCCATAAGCATATCAGTTTATCAAACTGAGGTTGAGAGTGAGCTACATGGGTTTTAGATTTGTTTTTCTGGAAAATAATATGGAGAATTTAAAGGTTTAATGGATTGTTATCAGAGAATCCCTACCATTAATCATAGTTGCTGTCTAATGATAAATGAAATACTGTTCCTCTGTAGAGAAAAGTTGCATAAAAATATTAAGTGTAGGTTACAATCTACTCCTTGGTGCAGTCAGTTTGAGCATGCTCAGTAAACTAGTCCTGTCCTCTCCTGAACTCATGTGTTCAATTGATCTAACTCTTTCACTAACCTTTGCATGTGCATGACCTGAAGGATATGGAGAAGTCTTCAGTTTTGCAGAGAACCTTCTGAGAAAGAAAGGAAGTAGAAATGAGACTGCCTAAAGATGGCCTTCTATTTTTTTTCTTTATAAGATGTATTTGTTATTTACATGTTCTTGAAGAATGCGTCATTCCACATGTTTTCCCCAAATAGAAGTGGGTTGAATATCCTTTACTTTTTTAAAATATTAACAGTATAATAATACATGTGAACAAACTGAATTCTGCCAGTTGATAGCATCCAGGAGGAGCCCAAGGAATGGAGATAGATTTGATTATCAGTATAGCTCTGTGTATACATGTGTATGTATATAGAGTGCTCTATTCTCTTACAAATGCTGATTTTACAGAGAATGTGGGTTAGCTTCTGATTAAAAAAAATCAGTAAGATACTAAACAGTATCATATGAGTCCCATCACTTCTAGTGACACTTCCACCTTTTAGATATGGAAAGGATAAACACAGTTAATATCATTTGAATTATATAGAACTCCTTTTCATATTTTTCAATATGAAAATATTCTTATTTTCAGTATTTTGATCTAATTAAAGCCAAATGGCAGAAGGTCTCAGGAGTGTCTCGGGAATGCCTTGGAAAGGTGTTCTCTTGCAGTAGTAGTAGGTATATGTACATTATCTTGGCTCCATGAAGAAAACTGCATCTACATCTGCCAGATTAACTATGTACTAGTGTTAATAAGGTATACCTTGGAAAGAGACTAATCCTGATAGGGAATAGTGAGATTCCTGAAGAAACAATGTAGGGCAGTCAACTTGCTTTGTGTCACATTGCTCTAGTTCTTTTAATTCTGACGTTATAGTACAAGACGGAGGATGGGTTTAGCTTTTTTTCTCTTTTTTTTTTTTTTTTTTTTTTTCCTCCTCCTTTTTTTTTCTGGTGATTTCTGAGAGCAACTTTTAGAAGAAAAATAACTTGCACTGAGAAAAGCATATATGTTAGCTGAATTACTAGAGTCCCCCTGAGATTTTTCCTAGATATATAGCATCAAACTAAACAGAAATTCTCTCGCATGTTGTCTTCTCTATTTTCTTCACTTCTGAGCACTGCTGAGCTGCTTGGGGCTCTCTATAGTTGCAGCATCCAAAAGCTTGCAGCAACCCTCTCAGTCTTCTCTCTAAATTCTGTGTACAAAATGCAACTTTTTCTGTGTGACTTTGCTTCTCTGGCCCTGAATAGGGGATGTCTGTTTTAGTACATCCTGTTACTCAGAAATACCATGAGACAAACTGTGAAGAAGGGCTCATGTTCTTGTAAAAATAGAACTCTTACAAGTATTGTATTTCGAGACACCTTCTTTCAAGCTACTTACCTTGTGCTTCAATAAGAAAGGATTGAGAGGGGAGTTTAGCTGCTGCTATTGCTGCTTGTAACCAAGTACACTTTCATCTGGCTTTGCATGATGATATAAAGGAACATGAAATGATGGTTTATTGAAAAAAAATGTTTTCACTATGTTCTAGTTACATCATCCTTTTATTAGTACCTTTGCTAATTATGTGTGGGAAGGTTTGGGGGGAAAGGAGATGTGGATTGTGAGTAAAATATTTTATTGTCCTATGTAAGAAAATAGATGCATGTCTTAATGAGAAGATGAAGGCCTAGTTTGATAATGTGTTTTAAATATGGATGCAGGAAGCTAAAACAAGTGTAACACACTTCATTTTAATGATATCCTTTGAAAATGAAAAGCGTTCTAATTTAAGATTAAAACTTTATCCAGGGAGGAAGACTGCAGTAACATAGACTGTCTTGCTGCTTCTGGGAAGCTAATGAGTCAAACAGAATCATACGGAATGAGGGACTATCCTCTCATTGCGTTATTCTGAGAGAGACCTGAGAATAAGCTGATTTGGAGAAGGCTGAACATCTTTTGTAGGCTGATTCACTTGTAATTTCAAAGCAAAGTTTTCTGAAGAGAAAAATTGGTTTGAAACGAACAATAACAAAATAACTCAACAATAACAAAGCTATGGTGAAGCACTTTATGCTTCAGAAATTTGACGTTGAATCAAGCTGTATACTTTTTATGCCAAAGCAGCAATAGAGAAGGCTTTCTGTCTTTTCTACTTGCCATATTTTAATGCTTCTTTGTGCACTGCTAACAGTCAGTATGAAAGGATGAGATTCTACTCAAATGGTAGAAACTTTTAAGATCTTTGCCACTGCTGCTTCCTCATTCCACAAAAGAGAAATGTTTGCTCAGTGGCATGTGGGCTGAGCAAACAACCGATAAAGTAACACAGTGGTTGCATCTATGACAGATGCATAAACTTTGTGGATTTCTCACAAATAGTCAAGCTCTACAGCTTTCATAAAGAAAGCAAAATTTGTGTAGCCTGAATGTCTCCTTTTTTGCAAACATGGCTAAACCTAATGAGTTTTAATTATCAAAACAAGATACCTGGAGCAAAGATATCAAACTCGGTTTTCAGTTTTGAATTTCAAATGCTATTCAGTTTTCTAATGAAGCAGTAAATGTTACTGTTTTGAGTATTTGGAGCTTAAAACAAGAACTGGGATAAGATTAAAAGAAAAAAAGTACAACCATAATCACATCATAAGACTGAAAGCAAGAATTTAATAAGGATTTTTTTTTCTAGGCCATTTTCCCCCATTCTCCCCCCACTTTAGAGACCTTACTCAGAGTCAGAAAAAAAAAGACTTGTACAACATGAAGTATTTCACAGGTTAAACTTGGGTTGATACATGGTAATTTTCTCTGCAATATCTAGATGCCCAGATTAAAGTAAATGTGGTGGAAGCATGCTGATGGGTTAGCTATAAAAGGATTGAGCTGTGGAGAGAACAAGAAATTAGGCTGCTCTCCAACAGCAAACTTAGTCGTGTTTGAACTACCAGCTACACAGCAGAAGCCTTCTACTTTTGTTGGAGTGTTGAGACTCCCCCTGCCCTGGGAAGTGACCTAATTTTGCTCACTTGGTGATAACTTAGTCTGACAGAAATCTTAAAATGCTCACATTTTTCCCCCAAACAGAATGAAGACAGTCTGAAAAGATTTTGCCTTTTTTGGTTGTGTGAGAGAACTGGGACCAGTTAATGCTAAAACAAATTAATCCAATGAGGCCTTTCTCATGGTAACTGGTACTCCAGACTTAAAGAATGATATAGAGGAAAGCCAAATCAAGCTCATAGAGTACTTATTGTCATGCCCCCTTATTATATTGCATATAATAGGAAAATTACTCTGAAAGAATTAGAAATTTTTAAGCAGGATGTTTTAAGCAGAAGTCATCTGAATCAGCAAACAAAGTTTGTTCTGATATTCTGTGTGCATCTATATGTAACTGAAATGTTTATTATATGTTCTGATTGGTTTGGGGGGGTTTTGGTTGTTTTTTTCTTTTTTTTTTTTTTTTTTTTCTTTTCCTCTATAGATACTGAAGGTGTAAATGGAAGAGAAGAATCTGTGAACCTTAATGATGCTGACGAAGGGTTTTCATCAGGCGCTTCTCTCAGCAGCCAGCCAGTTGGGACCAAACTTCCATCATCTGTATCCCAGAAGGGTAGCTTCAGGAAAGCAGCAAGTGGGCGTTCTGCTAAGGATAAAGAAAGCTCTTCTGCAGCAAAATCCAGTGAGAGCCCTCGAGATTCAGTAGCTCGGAAGCAGTACGTGTACCAATCCACTGACCTTGGTGCAGATGTGATTGAGATGACACCTACTAAGAAACACCTCAGCCTGCCTGCAGGGCAGGTGGTGCCAAAAGCCAACAGTTTGAGTCTCATTAGGACCGCCAGTGCTTCTTCCAGCAAATCATTTGACTATGTGAATGGCAGTCAGGCAGGCTCCAGTGTCGGCGTTGGCACGGAGGGTGTCACCAATCTAGCAGCTGGCAACACCAATCGGTTTTCAACTATCAGCCTACAGGAGGATCGACTGGGCCAAGCTGGGGAAGGTAAAGATCTCCTTCCCCCAGGAGCTCCCCTAACCAAGCAGTCTCGATCTCCAAGTTTCAATATGCAGCTGATATCCCAAGTGTAGCTGGCTCCCTTCTTAGGACTCCCTTTTCCCCCTTAATCCCCAGGCAAGTTCATCCTTGGGCAAAACAAGAACCGTCATCCCACAGTGTGAAAATACTGTCGTGATTTTGTTTGATTTGGTTTAGATATAATACTGTATCGTGTACTGAAACAGCAATAATTCTTCCCTCACCTTCGTTCTCACCCCTTGTAAACATGGTTGTGAAGCAGTATATAACGTACTGTATGCCTTTTTCCATGCCTTCCTTTCTCCTTGGGTGATGTGCAATCCATCGTAGGCTGATCAGTCCCATTTCAACACTGTGAGACTGGAGACACCGGCGGAAATGGTGAATGTGATCCCTATGAGATGATGCTTTGGCTTTGTTAAGAAATAGAAACGGGTTTGTTTTCTCGTTCTACAGTACTGCAAAGACTACTGGATCATGACTTTTCTTTCTCAGAACCAGGAGTGCCTCAGAGATTCTAATGTGACTTTGGACCTCTCTGAGTCTGTGCAATCAATTCTGGGGAGGGGATTGTCATTGCTGCTCCTGGCTGCCTACAGCACTTTTTCATTAAACAAGGGTAGTTTATTTTCTTGCCTGCCCCAGTCTCTCATCTGAGAAGCTTTTGATGTTCGGCCACCAAGATGTGCATATTACCAAGTTGTTGTCCCTCAGAGAGAGGGTTGTAAGTAGGTAATGTAGGTTACAATGCACTTCTAATGGCGTTGTAGCCATATGTAGTGTTGTATGTCTTCCCCTCCAGGACACAGGGTTATTCTGCGTATAGACTACAATTTAGACAAGACTATGCTGGTAAAGCAGTTTGGCTCGTAAGTGGGAGGGAAACACTACTTTCCCAGGAACTAATAGCTAGCTCTGCTCCAATTTTTGTTGTTGTTACTGTTGTTGTTCGTGTGAGGTGATGATCACTGAATTGAAAGGTATATTCGGGTAAAGAATATTTCTCAGGCTGCTTTCTATGGTATCATGGCTAGTGGACACTCCCACCCCTCAGCTGCTTTCTCAGCGTCCCTAAATTCAATCATGGAGTGATTTTAAGAATCCTGCAGTCCAGACAGGCCATCCTCTAAGGGGCTGTCTCAGGGATTGAGACAATGATTTGCTAGAAACACTGAAGCTTCAATGTGAAACACTTTCCTAGAAACATTGTTTGTACCAAGTGGTACTGACAGTCCGTTTTTCCCGGAAGGACCACCCTTTGCTGCCTTTGTATTTATAATCTGTTAAGGTGGTGTGGGTTTTCTTGTTTAGTTTTGTCTTTAACTGTCCCGCTATTTTAGTTGATTGGCCCTTACTGTAGAAAATTCAGAACTCATGCCATTGAGCCAAACCTTGAATGTATATGACTGGTGTATGGGCGCAGGCTCGTACTTAGGCTCGAGGACACTGCTTAGAAAGCACATACTCCTGTTGCACAGGAACTGCTTGTCATTCTCCTTTCCCTCTTTCTCTCTGTCTTGCTGTATTTTGTTCTGGAGAGAAAAGAGGAAGGCTCATATTGTTTTCTTAGGTAATGCATAGTATGCTGGAAGTTTACAAATTGTAAAACCACAGGAGAGAGTTACAGTCTTTATGTGGGCACTTTGCTTTCACTGTCACTGTGAAGAAGAAAATAAGCAGTTAGAGGTTATCTTTGGATGATACTCTTTAAATTCAGGACAATAACATGGTGTTACAGTGCTGATGGTTGTTTTAATATAGCTTCTGGTATTTTAAAGCTCTATTTCAAACAAAACTAGCTTTCAAATTTACATTAAAACTCATTTCAGTATGGAGGTTTTTTTTTTTGGTTTGACAAGTCGCTTTGGCAATCTATATCTTTAAGAGAAAAGTTAAGAGAATTAAATGGCATCCAAATTAATGTCAAAATATAGCAAGAAATTGAGTAAATTGAATAATTAAAAAGAAAGAAAATCTTACTGTTTTCCCATTCAAATTCATCTTTCAAAGCTACTAGTGACTCATAGCTGGAACTCTTAAGGCAAAGTCAAGATTCAGGTACAAGATGGAACCCTCTGTGAAAATCAAACACTGAGATATTTTCTGTAATAATGTCAAAAGCTGTACAGGTTAGAGGGACTACTTTTAGTTTGTAAAGTTCTAGTAGCAGTAGCAGAAATACTTGATAACTGTGATGGGTGTACAGAAGCTTGCTTGCTAGTTTGTCTTACGAAAGTTTACAAAATTTGTATTTTGTAGAGACCATCCAAAGGGAATTATATGAAAGAGCCATCACTGTAGATTGATAAGGACCAAATTATTTGCTTAAATCTTTGGGAAAGGAAATGTCCAAAGTGTCAGCTAGTTTTTGAAGAATTACTTAGAAAGTATTTCTCTTAACTGGGGCTGTTTGTTAGCAAGGTTCTTGATTTGTGTTTTAACATTGTAAGTGTGCATTGAAGTGTTTTTGACAAACTTTTTTTATTTGTCAAGCTATATATATATAAAACAAATATAACAAACATATATTTGGAATATATATATATATATAGGGGGTGGAGATATATATATATATAAAAAAATATGTTCTTAACACGTGTGTGTGCGGGGATTCCTGTACATTATGTTGTTAACCTCTTTCAGGAAAGTGAGACAGCAAATGTGCATGTGTAAGTTTGAATCGGTTAAAACTTCAGTCAAACTATATTTTAAGATACTTTTGCAGTTCTCATTTTGATGGGGTGCCTTTTTGTTATGGCTTAATGCATTGTATTTTGTTTCATTCTTGTGTTTTTTATTTCCCCTATAAAGCTTTTTGAATAATTTAAAATCCCTACATTTTTTTTTTCTATGTGCTGATGTGGTACATTTATAACCTACCAAAATTACCCTTTGAAGGCAATGCTCTGTTTGTGGGAGTTTGTTTTGTCGTTCTTCAAATGTGCACTGATCAACACCTATCTTAGATAATAGTAATGACTCATTTCTACAAACCAGCTGTAACGACAGGCCTTGGCAGTGCTGTGTGTCACATGGATCACTAATGCTTTTAAATGCGTCTCAAACTATGCCGAGGTGTGTCAAGACTGTACCAAAACTTCATGTACTGCAGTTCAGTACACTTCAAAGTAGTGTGGCAGTGATAAAATTAGAAATGTCTAGCATACTGCCTGGTAGAATAGTCTGATGGCTTTCTGATTATGCATGTTGAGTACTGAGTAACGTACAAAACATACTTAGATTTTCTGACACCCGTGACAAATATTTAGATTTAAACCTCTCTATTCTGAATTAATTGTGCTGTGACTGGTTGAAGAACCTTTGGCAGTTGACAGGAGGTGCTAGTTTTAGAGCTCTGCAGTAATTCATACAACTGCAGCATGACAAGAGAAGGTTAAAAAGCAAAGCACTGCATTTTTCTGGTGTGTGTATGTGTCTGCATGCACATGCATGTCTTGGGTGAGAAAATGTGGGTACTATCGGTAAGTGTGTATACACATTTAAGTAAGGATAACTGAATTATCCCTTTATACAATTTTTACCACATTATGATATGCTGCCATTTTATTACTCTTTTGAT
>JAUBOD010001095.1:398887-415283 GCA_032353885.1 Nothura maculosa
TGATTTAGAAGGCTGCAAAATATTTCTTTTCTGCTGTATTTGTATTTCTCTTCAAAGGTCATGTCTGTGAACATTATCATGTAGTGGACAAATAAGCAAACCATTGCTAAGCATGTTGACTGGAACCCTTGATCTTTTCAACAAGGTTGTGGTATTGGCATCTTTATGGTAGTGTTTGGTACTATTAAAGCTCTGAATGTGTCTGTTGCTTAGGAGTAAAATATGATGTGATACCAGCATAAACCTTGGTTCTAGTCCTAGTCAGGATACATTTCCCCTAAGAAATTTACTTGGTCTTTGCTATGTTTCTTCAAAAGCAAAACTGTGATTAGAGTTCTCACAGGGAAACATGAGTTCTCAATGAAAATTGTTCTGATCCATAGCTAGAGAGTGTATTAAAGGAGTCTTTGTAAGGACTACAGACATCTGTCCTGTCTTTCCCCGATTTGAAAATACTGTTATTATCTCTTAATACAGGAAACGCTGCGTGACCTTTTGAAAAAAGCTCCTCTTCCCTACGCTGCTGAAATTAAAGAGCTAAATCAACAGCATGAGTCCCTGTTTTCCAGGTGGATGCTGCAGTTACAGTAAGTATGAAGTGAGAATCAATAAAGAAGCCAAGTAAACAGATACTGCCAGTACTCTTCCCTTCCTGTCAAGAATCATTTTGAGTTAAGGAATGATCTTTTCTTTAACTTAATGTTCATGTATAAAGTTAGGTGTCATTAATTTAGTACAATGTTTCCTGTACACGAGATGAACCAAGCAAGATCGCAAAAAAAAAGAACTTGAAGGTGAGAAAAATACTGTTGGTTAAAAAAGAAAAATGCTTCTAAGAGTATGGTTGATAATGTGGTAGACCAGTACCACTTTCTTAAGTATGTGGCCATCCCAATGGCATGGCAGTAATATTAACTTTGAGTGTCTGTGGTACTAAATGATCTAGGCAAGTAGAAGTTTTAATGCTGTTGGAAACCTTAGCAGGAAACCCTGTGTTGGTGAGAAGGAAAAAGAATAGTCTTCTAGGAAATGAAATAGTAAAGTGGGAAGGAGAAAGAATAGTCTTCTAGGAAATTAGATAGTGAAGTTGAATAGAGCTATTAGACACTGAAGTGCCTTGGAGAAAAGAGGCCTTCAGCTTTGAAGTTAAATTTGAGGGCAGGGGCAGATGTTGATGAGCAGAAAGCCCTTGGGTGTTTTGCAGGAGTACAAAGAGCAATTTGCACTCCACAGGGAGTGATGGAGCATATGAAAAAGGTGGTAACCTTGAAAGTCAGAGACTTGTTGGAGGAGTTCTCTGTGACAAATACTGGAAAAAAAATGGCTTGAGGTGCATGTGGCAGGATAAAAGGAACAAATCTAGAGATGGTACTCAAGTCAGTGATGCCTCGCCTTGATATCTTGTCCAGTTCTGGTTCTTGGAGTGGCCTGACAGTTTTTCTGGGCAAGATGGTGCTTTTTCATTCCAAGAATACAGAGGAAGTAGAAGAACAGTGGTAATTTGCTTTGAAACTCAGGCTGTGGATGGGATTAGAAACCCACCTTGTAAATGAGTAGCACACACCTGTTTTTTTGTTTGGTTGTTTGTAGTGACTCATGGTATAAATATTCAATGCAATGACATAGAGAAGAGGGAAATTCAAATGTTAGTCTAGTCATCGTTATTTGAAGTCGTAGCACAATACAGTCTTACAGAATTCTTGGATCATACCATTTTTGTTCCATAGACATTTTGTTAAATTGCAGGCTTCTGTCGTTCCAGAACACTTCATTTTCTAGGGTGACACATACCCAGTTCCTTTCAGGTGACCTTATTTGTCAGCTGTGAGATGAAAGGAAGCCTGGAGTTGATGAATTCTCTAGAAACATGAAATGTTAAGAGTTAGGATTGGATAGGATCATTTTGCTTAATGAAAATGGGGATGTATGACTCTAAAAGGCATTGTACACTTTTGATTTAGTGTATTTGTTCACTCTCTGCAGCTTAGGTTTCAATATCGTGCTCTATGGACTGGGCTCAAAGCGGGATTTATTAGAGAAGTTTCGTACCTCTGTGCTCCAGGATTCTGTTCACCTTGTGGTTAATGGATACTTCCCCAGCATCACTGTGAAATCAGTAAGTGTGGTAAAAGCTCATGGGTTTTCTAATCTTCTTATCTTCTAAGTACTAAAACAATCAATACCAATATACCAAATAAGTACCAATTCTAGGACAAGCTCCCTGCAGCCTATAGCTAACAGACTCTTGAATGTCTTCCTGACATTAAGACCTTAGACTGATAAGTATATATTACTTTATGCCACTGTTTTGAAAAAGGGTAGCAATTTTAGGCTTATGTTGACAGGTTTCAGGAACTGATATTAAAAAACAGATTATCTTCCTCCTGATAGCCAGAGGCTGTTTCAGATTTTCTGCAATAGGTCGATAAGTTCCAGAGCCCTTCCAGAGAAACAGTGGTGACTTTGCAATTTTCCGTTCCAGATTTTGAACTCCATCACAGAGGAAGTACTGGAGCATACTGGGACCTTCCGTACTCCCCTCGACCAACTTGAATTCATCATGAAGAGGTTTAAAGAAGGTAAAATGGCTGACCTTATATATTAAAACAGTAAAATCAGCTTACTGTTAGTTTTAACCTCACAGTTTTCATATGGGCAGTTACAGCCTCTTAATCTATTTTACCAAATATTTGCTTTCTTGAAGTTTATGCCACTTCTTAAAAAATATACACCAGGAATAAATGTATATGTGTCACCTGGCTATTACTTCAGTCAGTGTTTTACCCAGAGAGTTTTCTGGAAATAGGAGAGGATGAGTATTCTAGCAGGATAGAGGCTTCTTGTCCCTTCAAGCAAACTAAAATGTTCATTTCTTGCATTCAGCACAGTGTCTTTGTGCTTTACATATATAGTGCTTTTGTAGCCTTATGTTTCTTGGTGAAAGACAGGATAAGCATACTCATAAAACATGAGGGAAGGTGGCTCTTAGTGCTACTTGAAGGTCTGGCAATCTTCACTGAAATAAGCAGGATAAAGAACCTGTAAGCAGTTTGGGATGGCAGTTACAAGTCTTCCAGCTCCTCTGGAAAATCCTGACTTGGAAGTCCTGCCATAAATTTCAGAATATACTGGACCAAGGCTTAAGTGTACATGTTTTAGTGGAGCAGTCGATGTGCAAATTGCAAAATTAAGATGAAATAAAGGACGTGTGTAATGAACAGGCTTAGAAATTAGTTCAAAAATAAATGATAGCCACCATACAGAATGCTTGCTGAGTTCTCTGTGCCTGAGTTGTACTGCTTGTGTGTGTGTATGTAGACAAATGCACTTGAGAATGTTAATTGCACAGGGGATTGTTTTCAAAAATTTACACTCTCCATCATTATATTTTGTGTATTTCTGATGGAAGTGAGTGGTAAAGCTGATTAATGACAGTCCCCACTTGAATCTGTGTACGTCAGTCTCCTGTGCAGTATGCTCCAGCTGATCTGATGGGAGTCTGTGAAACTTTCAGTTTCCATTGGTAGCCAAATACGTATTTGCTTTGAAAAAAAACTGGCTGCTTATCCGGAGTTGTTTCAGAGCTCAGCAAGCAGCTCTTCCCTGGAGATATCTAGAGCAGCAGCAAGCTACATTGGCACTTTTAAGGAATACCGTTTCTATTATCCTTGTTAAAAGTCTTTTTGGCTTCCTCTGAGGGCTCAGTGGGAAAAAAATTGTAATGAAGTCAATATACTTTGGATCAAATCCTGAATAGGAAATGTTTTCAGTGTGTGAGGAGGAATTTAGAGATTCTAGTTGCGTACCTCAAGAGTGGCTGAACAAACTGTGCTTAGACTTCCCTCTTAAAATAGTCAAGTGACCTTGAGTCTCAAGACTAAAAGGGTGACCAGGGTAATTCCTGATAAAACATTGAACAAGCAAAAAGTGAATTATGAGACAATCTTGAGCTGCAGGAAGAACAGCAGTTGTGATGAGAGCTGCAATACAGTGAACTGCGAGAAAGCCTTTCAGGCTGTGCAAGGTCATTTGATATTGGAATGACGAAAGTAGAGGTGAGCCTGATGAAATACACTTGTCCTAGACTGTACTGAATGTTAGAAACCACTTCGTGCACACTTCCTTTCATCTATTCTTTTTGTTTTTTCCTGACCTTGCAGATTCATCTTTAGAGCTCTATGTTCTCATTCATAACCTGGACAGCCAAATGTTGAGAGGAGAAAGAAGTCAGCAGATCCTTGCACAGTTATCTTCTCTGCCTAGCATTTACCTCATTGCCTCTATTGATCATATCAATGCTCCTCTCAGTGAGTACCCTTTGGCCTGATGTTCCTTGTAGCAAAAACAAAAGACTTTGCATTCCACTCTGGGGCTGCTGAGCGTGCTTCACAGGTGTTATACTTAATGTGTAAAATAGACGTGATGCTTCTGGCTGCTTCTAGCCAAGACAGCTAGAAACTGTGATTAGATGTGCAGACCCCATTGAATCAAAAGTATAAAAAGAGGCCGAAAATATGAACAGATTCCAGAGTTCTATCAGTCTTTGATTTATTGTTATTACTCAAGAATATGTTGTTTCTTCAGCCCCTGCAGTGGAACCATTTTAATATTATTTAATACCTGAGAAAAGCTGAATATCCCAATTTTGTTGGTTTTTTTTTTTCTTCCTTTGTTTAGTGTGGGATCAGGCAAAGCAAAGCCTCTACAACTGGCTTTGGTATGAAACAACCACATTTAGTCCTTACGTGGAAGAAACGTCTTATGAGAACTCACTTTTAGTGCAGCAGTCTGGATCTTTGGCTTTGAGCTCCTTAACACATGTCCTGCGCAGTCTCACTCCCAATGCTAGGTAAGACACTGTTATACTTCATAGCAGCACTTGTGAGCCTCCAGTCCTTGCTGGACGACTCTGGTCTTAAGGTCTGTATTAGCTCTTAGGTATACACACAGGCAGGCCCTGTCTTCTGAAAACAGTCCTTAAGATAAAGACAATATGACCTGGGTTCTAAGTAATGGATTACTTTAAAGGAGCAGAGTTTGGATAGCTGACTTAAGAGTCACTAGCTGCCTGTACAAAGTTCTTCCCCATGAGAGAAAAAAATCAGTATTTTCTAATTTCTTTTAATTTCCTCTCTCTTCCTCACATTTAGGGGGATATTCAGATTGCTTGCACAGTACCAGCTGCAGAACAAGGACAACCCATCTTACCCAGGTACCTAAGCAGCTTTTCTTATCTGCTTGGAGTGGCATCACTGCCAGCCCAGTCCTGGTGGACACTGGCTTTGTTATCTGGGTTGCAGCACCAGCAAGAGAAGTGTTGTGACTGGTGGCTCAGTCACAAAATAAAATAAAGGAAAACTCTGAATTTGCACAACCCTAGTACTTATAGGGAAAGACGGGAGCTTCTGTTCCTATGCTGCTCCTAAGTGATTTTTTTGGTGTGTCCCTGAAATCTAGGATACATGCAGAAAGTCTTTCACTGTTGTAAGCGATAGCTGTAATATTGCAGGTCACATGAACAACATTTAATCATAAAGATTAAAAAAGTCAACAAAGTTTTATGTAGCCTTGAAATAAGGCTGCTATACCTGGGCATGAAGTGCTGATCAGAATTTTGTTTTGAATTTGTGATCAATTTGAGATGCAGCAGTCTTTCTGTATCTCACTTGATTTTTCTGAATCTGCATTCCCTCATATCCTGCTGAACACTTGCCAGACAATGCTTTCCTGCTGCGAGAGGTAGGAGAAGATGGATGCTTTTTGAACAGTGCTGGAAGGATGCAGTGGATGTTCACAGTCTCACCACTTCAGCTTCTTGTCTTCACCTTTTTCTGTCTCTAGGGCTCTCTTTCCAAGACTTCTACCAGCAGTGTCGGGAGGCATTCCTCGTGAACAGTGACCTGACACTGAGGGCACAGCTGACAGAATTCAGGGACCACAAGCTCATCCGGACCAAACGGGTGAGTTGCAGGAAGAAGAAATGTTAACAGTCTATGTTAGCTATGTTAGCCAGAAAGCTTTTTACTTTCTACTAAGTATCCCTGAGGCATGAGCCTACAGCTTGAGGGTGGTTTCATTGATTGAAGCACCCAGGCACTAGCAAAGGGATGAAATTCTATAATGGCAGCTCCTTCCATACCCCTTTCTATGAATTTTCTTTAACTGAAAGCACAGCGTGGTTCGGGTACCTGGCAGCCTACAGGGCTTTGTGGAATGTAGCTTCATGAAGAATTTGATAATTGACAGGCTTTGGAGTCTTGTCAGTCTGCTTCCTGTAGCTACCTTTCTTTGCAGGGCTGAAAAGTGTGGTCTAGCACTAATAAAGAGGCATTATACAAGTACTGAATCTAGAAACACTATGTTGAGGAGCTGTGTAGTCACAGAATAGCACAGTTTGCCAGAAACTTCGACTCTTCCCTGTGCTTGTGCATTTATAGCATTGCTCTATTGAAATATTCGTGATTTTAGCATTTGTGATTGTTCTGAATTCTGGCTAGCTCTCACTCACTTTGCAAAGGAATTAGTGTTGCAGTGCTACCTATTGGCTTATATTGCAGCTTCCACTAATGTTAACGGGATGTGTATGTGTGTGTTCTCAGGGAGCTGATGGTGTGGAATACTTACTGATCCCTGTAGATGACAGTACCTTGACTGACTTCTTGGAGAAAGAAGATGAAGATGTGTAACGTCTCTGTGTTCCCACAGCTTCTGTGGCAACTGCTTGCAAGGGCTGCTGGAGGGGGGCCTATACTCACATCTCTCTCCCTCTAACCCAGAGCTGCTGGACTACTTACTGAAATGTAGTATTTTTCTGATGCCCATTGTTCCAACTACTTTAGGTAGTTTGGAATGATGATTTCTGTAAGCAAGGCATCTCTTGCTCTGTATTTTTGTCTGCTTGGTCTGATTGCTCAGATGAGGCCTTTTTCATATCTATGCAGCCAACCTTACAGTCAGGAAAAACACCTCAATAAGATTGTGCCTTCTGATTATTACCTCACCAGACATGAGGGTTTAGTTAATGCATTTCACTTGCTAAGTGCAAGCCGCCACATGGTCAGAGCTTTATTTTATACTAGTGATACAGCTTTTCGTGGCTGAGTGCTTTCCAGGACTCTCTGTACCGATTAGACAAGACTGGCTTCCAGTATGTGAAGAAGCCAAGGTTTGCAATGCTGAGAGACCTGCCTTGACTGTGCAAGGAAAGGAAATGAGCAGTGGGTTTGGGATGTTGTGGGTAACTTATTAAATTCTGGTAATAGAACTGAAGGTCATTTTCCAAACCCATTTCCTTTTACAGGAGGGCTGAGATAATAGAAATTGTGATGGTCTTGAATCATTGCATCTGGGTGAGAGTGGGAGGATCTGTTTTGTTTCATCTGTTACAAATTGATATCTAGGAATGTAAAAAAGCTGTGGAGTTGATTTGTTTATTTAAAATGCGTATTTTTTACATCAGGAATGTTCATTGATCCTGGAGGAGGCCTTAAGTGCCTGTTAAAAGAATTTCTTATTTGAAGTCCTTAAATGCTGGGAAACTGCTCTAGTTTTACAGCTTTTCTTCACTGTGTTTCTCAGGTATGTGGGAGTACGCCCTACAGTTTCATCAATGATAGTCTGCCAGTCAGACTTCAGGGACACTTGAACTCTTTGTGTCTCGTATGTGGTAGCTGTGTTACAGCTCAATATTGTAATGGGTCAAATCAATCAAATAAAGTACTTTATTAATAATTTTCACTAGCTTGTGTTGTCTTTCACAAATCTTTTTATTTTGTAGGAAGACAGATGGTCTTCTGCCAGTTGTGTGCATGTGAAAGTCCCATTTTCACTGTTACTACCATTGTCAAAAGTCTGCAAATCTTCATTCAGTGCACAGATGATTTCAAATTCACTAGTGGAGACATATTATACTGTTTCTTCTGAGGTATGAGAATTAAAAATAGATTGCCTGACGTTTAATACCAATATATAGCTTTTGAAAAGAACCAAAACATTACCTGTAATATTGCTAACTATTTCCAGTGTTACCTGGCCTATCCATCACTGACGTAACCAAAATCCTGGCTTTTGTTTGCATTGAAAACACAAATGTCAAATTGATTCTTCTAATATAACCCTACTTAGCCTTGCTGGAGGATCTGGTGAGAAAACGTAGTCCATTGCCAGCAACCATCTCAGCAGCACCCTCCAGTTTCACTGCTCTAAAATACATTAGAATCAACATTGTTTTGGATGGCACTTGCATTTTTGTGCTATAGGCTGCAAATGAAAACTTTACAAAATGCAGCAGATGCTGCCAACCACCACTTAGGCTACCCTCAGAACCATCAGAACTTGCACATTTGGGTAGAGAGGTCAAGGTACCCAAATTCTGGAAGTTAGGTTCAGATTTAAAGAAGAATCTTTATTCTGCCACTAGAAGAGAGGTGTTGTTGGAGAAACTTAAAAGTTGTCATAGATGAGAAGTAGCCACTTCCCTACTTTGCAGTCCTGTGACTCTCTGGAGTTCCTGTAAAACTCAGGTTGTAATCTGTAATTTGAATAGGTATGGAAGACTCTGTCTAAGGTGCTTACACATAGTGATGACATTGTACATTTTCAGTTTTCTGTCAAGTTTTCTAGATGGGAAATCTACTTAGACAAAGTGATATAATCAATCTGACATCAGATGTTTTTAGCTAGTAGTTCTGGTAGGCCATCAAATGCCTAAGCAGGCCAGGAACAGGGCTGCAGGAGTTACCACACAGCTGCTAATAGAAATTTAATTGAATCAGTTCTTGGCTGTTCCTGACTCAAGAAAACTACTGTTAAATAATTCCTTGGATTTTGTGTTAAAACACTTCAGCTTAATTTTTGGCTGCTTCTGGATGACTGCCCCACCTGTGCATTAATTTTCTGCCTCTTGTATTGTATATGAACATATGTATGTATATGTTTGAGTCCTGTAGCATTTCAGTGTCTTCTATAGCAATACAGAACTGCTGGACTTGAGATCTGCAAGAAGAAATGTCTTACGCTGCTGAACCCTCTCCGCTGAACCATTCCTGTCTCTCAGCTTACTTAGAGGTATTCATGTTATTGACAATCCTGGAATTATTCAGCTCTTTTTAAATACAAATGGAATAAGACATACACTTAAAGATATAAAGCCCTAAATTGAGTTTGCATTGGACTCTAATACACTAAGTTGCTGTGTGCAACTCAGCAAGGTAAAGGCTTGTTATATGATCCAGTTTTATTAACACAACTTAAAAGGACTGACTTATGTTTCCATTTTCAAATTTACAAACATAAGTCAGGTTTTTATAATTTACCCAAGCCAACGTTTTGGTTGTCATTCAAGTATATGGAATTAATTAGTAACAGTGACTTTATTTGACAACAGCCTGATAGTTGAGTAGAGTAGCCTTCATTAACACAAAATTAGCATTTATGATTTCTCTGACATAGGACTACATATCCCCAAATTTGGAGCATATAATACAATTATTCTAAACTGAACAAATTTAGAGCATCTTAATTAAGTTTACATTTGGAAAGGTCTATAGAACATATCGTGAAAGTTTAACTGAGTAATTTCACTATTTATGTGACCCTTTATGCCACTTGTAGGGGATCTCTGTCTTTTTCTGACACAATTATGTTGATCTTGTTCTGTAGATGGGTAGCTAGTGTGTCACGCAGCTCTGACAAGAAGCCTCGCTCAGTGTTACTGTGCTCACACAGAATAACACTTATCCCATTGGCAACAGCATCCAGAACATCATGGTGGGACATCTCTCCTGCCATTTGAAAAGAAACTGCAGGTTACAAACAGCACGGATTTAGATAACCAGATCTTTGCAGCATATTCATCATCTTTCTTGGAAGCTGCAAAGGGTTTAACGGGGAAAGTAGGCAGAAGCCCAAAAGTTGCAGTTATCATTGGCTCTGGTAAATGTATGGCACACTCCTCATTTTAGGAAAGTTATGTCAGAATTTGCACAGAATACTGCAAACTTACTGTGCCTAGTGTCCCATTAAGGACTTCTAGCCTATACTTCTAGTGTCCTCTGGAGACAAAGACTCAAAATTTCCTTGCCCTCTTTAAATAATGATAGATCTGCCACTTTGGCCAGGGAATTGGAGTGTGCAAAGTAGTAAGGAAGTGGACTGTGTGGTAGTCACATACCTACCCAAGTGGATCACTGGGATGGAGATAATACTGGGAAAACCTCATGCAAAAGGGGGATGAGGGTCATTTCTGCAAGGTAAGTGGGGGGACAGGAATTGCCTTGACAAAGAAATCACTCAAAAAAAATCTGCAGAATATTGGCCACCGCCTCACATCATGAAACAAACTGTGAGGAGTACTGTAACAATGCCAGAAATAGGATAATTGTCTAAGGTACCCTTTGGCCAAATACAGAATGGCAACTGTTATACATTTTACTTTGTAAGAGTCTATACCTTACTACCTTACATTCCGTTTTCCTTCAGGCAACTCTGTAGAGAACTGGGGAAATACCTCTTACAGATATTTACAATAGGCCAGTGGAGAAACACACTTGAAAAACAGGTTGAAATGGTCTTTGGCATCATACACTGATGTTAGGTTTAAATATTATGTGCATGTAGCACAACATTTTCTTTCAAAAAACCTTCCCTATGCCACAGAGCTATCTGATCTATTACCCCTATTATTTCCTCAATTGTATAAAGTAATACTTTATGGCCAAATCTTTAAACAGATGGGTCAACCCTTTTCTTTCCCTTAGGGTCTCTTTTTATAAAGATAAGGAAGCAGCATCATACTCTCCTACCTGTGAGATAGAGGTCAGCTTTCACTCCTTTCAGGACACTGCCTCCAGAACCAGCACACAGACAAACTTTCTTCACCAGTGATTCTGCAGGATATAAGGTGCCAGTTATATTTCCTTCCCTCTATTCAGCCTTTATGCCAGTATTACTATTCATTGAAGTAACTATTGCTCTAATTTTAGAATGAGTGCACAAAACACCTTGTTACCTTAAGGTGTTTTGAAATTCAACATTCAATCACAAAAGACAGTGTAAAGTTATATACATTTTTGTCTGAACTCTCAGGGGAAAAAAAAAAATTTAGTAACATTATGTAAACTGTGAAAATGATGTCTCGTGCAGCTTTCATTCCCTTTCTCCACAGTGACAACCCTCCATAATACAGAACTTCTAGTGAGGAGTACACATATTCTTTTTGTATGGCTGAATCACATAAGGCTGTATATTTAATAGTGCTCCATACTACAGCAGCAGCTTCACACACCCACACATGCATTTGTTCTCCTTATATTTGTATAATACTAGTTTCACTGGTCAGGTGTAGTTGCAGGGTTATTTACCTAGTGTTTTGCCCTTTCCCACAGCTAGGCGGACGTGGGGTAGTTTTAGGTGGCTTTTAATGCGCTCAATCATGGTTAATAAGGAGACTGGCTCACTCAGTGTGCAGAGACGCCCCATTCCAGTATGTGGGAGAAGAGGCTGAAGGGAAGAGAAATTAAGATTGCTCTGAGAAAGCAATTCCAGAAGCTCACATTGCTTTCCATGCTCTACAAAGGTTACTGTATTGGGTGTCAAGAAAGAATTCTCTGAACTTCGCAGAAGAAACACATAAATTATGATGATCTAAAATGTAACATATAGCTATTAGAACTGTTTTAAGAATTGATATAGGTCACAAGTGTGTTCGCCGTTTTGAAAAATGTGTGTGGTTTCAACTCTCTGGTAGGCCAGTATTTCAGAGCACTGACAGGTCACACAGGAAACCTGTGATGCCAGCAAGTGTTAGATTTCAGTCTTTAGGGCAGACAGTTCACACAGGTAAACATGCATTCATTACCTTTTGTAATAACAGAATCTCAGTCTTGTGATAGAGGGAGCTGTTCTTGGACAATAATGCCACCACCTCCAACAGTGCTTTCTGAGAGCAGTTTAGACTCACTCGTGTTTGCTCTTCACCTTCTACCCTGAGGAAAGATGTATTTGGTGACTGCTAGGAAAGCAGTTGAATTTTCAGCATCTTGTATTTACATGTTGTTTGTATATTAACAGAATATAAAGCCAGTCTATCACAGAGAAAGGGAAAAAGGAGGCTAGGCAATAGTCTACTGTTATGGAAAAAAGAAACAAATATAATTCAACTGTCTTCACTAAGCTTCCTGTAAAAACTCTTCCTCACCATCTCTAGTCCATGTGATGCCACAGTGAGTTACCAGTTACCAAATAACCTCACAGGGATCAGTCAGAAAAGAATGATTATCCTCTAAGTTAATAGAGGAGGAAGTTTTCTGTGATTACAAAGTGATTACAGCAGTAAAATACAGTTCTGGCAATGTGTTCTTTCAAGCAACAGAAAGAAGACAAATGAGGGAGCGAAGCAGATACCTGGCAGGGAGAGTAGTGACGGAGGAGATGCCTTGGATGTCCTTGATTTTGGCCAGCAGTGTCTCTAGCTGCTCCGTGCTGTCTGCACAGAATTCCACTCGGTGAGGACCCTCCGTTGGATAGCCTGGAGCAGTGGAGGGTTGCAGCGGGACAGAGGTACAGGCACCTTAGAACACAGCACACAGGTGAGCTGCATTATAAAGCTGGATGAGATTCCTTATGCTGATTTTAACAGACAGGAAAGTGACAGGTGGAAAAGCTTACTGACTTATCCAAAAAGAGATGCATCTTAGAACATTTTTTGCTAATTTGCAGACAAAATTATATTGTTTGTACTTTCTTGAAGCCATTCTAGTTCTACCCTAAAAACTGTACAAAAAATATTAAGATTCTGATTTGGAAATCACTCTGGGAAAGATGTAGCTGCTTTCATGTACAAGCTACAACACAGAATGAAAATCTAAAAGAATTTCAGATATCTAAAGGGTTGTGGAAACTATTATGACTTTGCACTTTATAAATCAATGTCAGCAATTTCAAGTCAGCAGTTTAAACTTTTCAACCAAAATACATGGTAAATATGCTGTTCCACTTCTGACTACAACCTCCAAACGTGTCCTGGTGTTTGCACCTGGTGCATCTCACCAAGATCAATTCCCTACGACAAGCTGAGGGTGCTCAGAAGTGCAGAAATCTCTTCCCCTCACCGAGTCCCTTTGCTAGCCAGTTGTTGACACCATGCGGCACGGCGTCGTACGCGGTGTGCGGTGAGTAAATCCCGATGCGGTGCTCCAGCGCCCGCACCACCAGCCGCTCCTTCCACGTCCCCCACGTCACCCGCTTGAGCGGCGCGAATATGGGAGGGTGGTAGGAGAGGATGAGCCCTGCCTTCTTCTGCACGGCCTCCTCCATCACCTCCTCCGTGAGGTCGTTGGTGAGGAAAAGGGTGCTGACCACGTGCGGGGGGCTCGGCTCCACCAGCAGCCCCACGTTGTCCCAGCTCTCGGCCAGCGCGGGCGGCGCCAAGTCGTTGAGGGCGGACACGAGCTCGCCGAGGTTCATGGCGGAGCGCGAGGGCAGGCGGCGCAGGGGGCTGATGCTTCGGCACAGGAGCCGTGCGCCCCGCAGCAGCATGCGGCGCTCCCTGGGGCGGGAAACGGGATAAATGAGCGATCGCAAAGCACGGGAACCGCCGCAGCGTTTGCCTTTAGCACCGCCACCCGTAACCACCCGCAGCCCCGGCCGTTCGCGGCGCTGCCGCCGCGCTCACCTCCGCAGGCCCGCGGGGAGGAGCCCGGCCCCGCTCGGCCCCGCCGCTTCCGCCGCCGGGGCGGCCGCTCCGCTCCGCGCTCCCGCGCTTGGCGACAGGCGCCGGGCCCGTTTCCTCAGCGAGCTCCAACGTTAGTTTGAAAATACCAGTGCTTCAGAAACAACGTTTGGTGCTGTGCTTGGGTGCGGGTGCCTGGCTGCCGCAGGCGCCCGGAGCCGCCAAGAGGTAACTCTGAGTTAAACCTGTGTACGGGGACTGGCATGTGGGGTGTTTTAATCAGTTAACCTGCGTGATGTGTGTCACCGTAATCTCTAGAAAAATGGTTGTTGCTTAGGAAAAGCTCTTGTTTTAGGAAAGGCGCTTTTTTGCCCATCTCACTCTCTGAACTGTTTGTTTTACCCCCTTCTATTTCCTTATATGCTGGATATGTTTATTCACTGTGAGGCTTGAATAATACTGCAAAACCTCAGTGAGAAAAGAAGCTAATAATTTCATTAACCGCACACATGTTTTAAGATTGCAAAGTACTTAGGACTGTGGGAAAAATGACAAATTTCTTTCTACTTTTCTTTCCTAGGAACCTGCTATATACAAATCTACCTCGGCTTTTTGATGAGCAAACATGGTGAGATCAGTAGTACTTTTTATGTCCTTTCTGATTGTTGTAAGTCATCTTTGAAAAGTGAATAGCTGTTCATCTCAGTGATGATGTTTTTCTTTTAAATTATGAAGGCTTTGCAATGAAAAGCTCTGCTTTCCATGTCAAAGATTTCTACACCAGATACTATGAAAAGGAGAACATGTTGGTGCTAGTAGTTATGTAAAAACAGAATAAAATTTTTATGACATTAAACTTGAATCCTAATTTGACTAATATCTGGTCATCTAGTTTGATTTCTTCCACTGCAAACACATTGCTCAAGTTGCAAGCACAAAACTCTGCTTGAATGCTGTAAGCATCTACAATTGTAGGCTTTGAAAAGTTTAGCAATAAGGAAATAAAATAAAAGATACTATATTAATAAAGGTATTTTCTGCTCTTGCACAGGCTGTCACGCTGCACACTGATGTCGGAGATATTAAAATAGAATTATTCTGTGAGCGAACACCAAAAACTTGTGAGGTAAGCCATGTACCAGGAGTAGGACTATTAGTATGGAAGCAGAGCATAGGAGTAGGGAAGATCATAGAGGAGATGAAACGTGTGTGAAACAATTCATTGTTTCACATCCTGGAATATTTACATTTTAAGCTGCTATGGTGCCTGATCAACTTGAGGAATTGTTGCGTACTGCATTGTACTATCTACAGTTTTATTGCCTATTTATTTCAGATCGGGTTTAGTTAAGGGCGACTTATTTCTCATTGTCATTTGTCCTTAGCAGGAAACATGGGACTTTGCTCTGATATTCCCAAACTTCCCTTGGTTTGCCCATGCTCCCATACTCATACCACTTTTCAAAAAGAACTCCTAGTCTGTTAGAGACACCAGTTCTCCTTTGTCAATAAAGCTTAAATTGAAGACAGATTTTAACTAACTGTGCTGAGGCTTGGCTGTTGATTAGAGTTACAGTACTGTTACAAAATAAAAAATTTGAATGCAAATGATGCTTCTGAGTGTCTCGAGAATCCCTGCATTTGTCCTTCAAGTCAGAGAAACTTCTGCAGCAAGATCTGTATAAAATTCTTTGTACTTGTGACTGTGTCAAAGGAATATCTTAACCATAATTTGAGAACCACTATTCTGTATTTAAATGCCATTCACTGAATATTGATTCTTAAAACTATCATAGTCACCTTGTGCAGGAAACAAAGAAAACAAGGGCTCTAAACACAAACTATGATCTCTTGAAACAGCAGGCTTTAAAAGACTTTTCTTATTTTCTTTTCTTTTTACAGCCATTTCTGTTTTGATTATAGATGCCGCACAGGATGTTTTAATGATAGTTTTAGGAGGTATTATGCCAAAGTAACTTTTAAATGAAGTTCGTGTTTCATTTTGTAATTTTGTAGTTGTAAGGTTTCCTTAAGTGAAGTTAAAGAGTATTTTAGTTCAAAATTCCTAGTTTCAGCTGCAAAACCTTCATTTTGCATTCTGGGCAGCCCAAACTTAAATTTCAGTGACATAGTGAATATCTCAAAGGGAGTTTTCCTTGCAAAATGGTGAACAATACTTGCCCTTATCCAAATAGTGGATCATCAGTCATCTATAGTACAGAAGTCCTTCAAAAAAGATGAATGTTCCTGCACTAAACTGAAAGAAAATACTTATAACCCACCCCACATCAGATCCTTCTTCCCTGTGGTGCTCTATGTAGGCAGCATCTGTGTTGCTTTGTTGATTTTGTTTGGTACTCAAACAAGAAAAAAACAAAAGCAACAACAACAAAACAGCAAGACTATAGCCATGACTTTGAAAAGGGATGGAAAATACCTGAGGGTTATTTTTATCTTTTAATAGCCAAAATGCCTGGGCATTTGACTCATGTTGTGATGCCGACTGTGCAAGGCAGAGCCAGAACTAGTCTTGCCAGTGCTGTGGTTTTAGCTACATTGGATATTATTTCTGAGTTGCTTGTTAATGTGCTGTGTTTCATTTCCTTAGAATTTCCTGGCGCTTTGTGCTAGTAACTACTACAATGGCTGTGTATTTCACCGGAATATAAAGGGCTTCATGGTTCAGACAGGGGATCCTTTAGGTAAATCCTTCTGTCAGGGTTTGTA
>JAUBOD010001095.1:462560-473210 GCA_032353885.1 Nothura maculosa
TGGAAACATACCAAGAATGCAAAAGTTCTGAAATGCAATGGTCTTATAAAGCATATGGCCAGCTCCATTCCAGAACTGGTCTTAGACTGCAAAATTCTTTGGGTGGAAAGTCTGAAACTTATGACAGAAAAATTTATGGAAATGTATGATTGGAAATTGTCACCTACAATCATATGTTTTGTTGCACGGCTATGCCCATCCGAAAAGGATGTTTGACAGGGAGTCCCCATCTTACCTGCTGATTCCAAGTTGAGGATCGATTTGCCAACGGATAAGATTGGGTTCAAATCCCAAGGTGATCCCCTGCTTACAATGTGTCCTCCTAAAGACTTGAACAAACAATTAGGTCATTTTTAAGCTTGTCCTTCTCACCTATACCAGGAATCTTTATCACAATCCCATGTTAAATAATTAAAAGCCCTGTTGGAAAAAACATATTTTTGCTTTATTCAATTCTAACTGAAGGTCTGTATTTGTTCTTTTGATATGCCCCACCCAGTTTTTCTCTCCAATGCCACAAATTTGTAAGCAATATTCATACAACTATGTCTGTAGTGTTGGCTAATACATTGTCATTGCTGAATACATACAGCTGTGCTTCTGATCTGTTCTCCAGCTAGAGTTCTCAGCTGCTGCAAAAGAGCTTGAAAAATCTTTGTTTTCTCCTCTGGTACTTTTGGGATTGTCTCCATCAGGATGTCTCTAAGCTGGGCCAGGCTGCAGGCAGCTCCTATTACTAGCCCTGAAATCAAATCAGTTTAAACAGTGAAATCATAGTACCACGCTATGAATGCAACAGCTACATAACTGACAAGGCTTCTAAACATTTGCTTTTGAACACAGCTTTTCACAGATGGATAGCAGGGTAGCAAAGAGAAATGATAGTAAAATGCATTTTATAATACATGCAATAAGAAGTGTAAATACTATTGGCTTATTCAGCAATGTTTCCCAGTATATGTCTGTACACCTACATGTATGTCAATACATGTCAGAGCACCCTGGAAGAAGCCTGAAGAAAAGCCTTCAAGGAGCTTTTTTCTGAACAAAGGCCATAGTCTAAGGCAATCTTTTATTGAGGTATCCTTAAATGCAGCATTGCACTAATATGAAATAATTAGGAAATGTTTATAATTCATTTGACGCCACCTAAAATGTAATTCAAACAGCTAGGAAAATGTTACGATAGAAAGTAATTTATAACAAAATGTTAATTTATCTGATTTTAATAACTCAACCTTCCATGCAGGAGATGCTACATTTCATACTTTTCCTACAGATGCCTCCACTCACTAAAATGATGTGCCTAGTAGATTAGGTTCTCAACTGATGTCCTTTACCACATTCCTTCTAATGTCTGTGGTCATTTCTACTCGCTGAGAAAACAGTCTGACTATTCTAAATAAAATCTTTTGATATTTTGGATTTGAACTTTGTAACTCATTATTCTAGGTTGACAATTTAACCCTAACCTCACCAAAGTTCTACTTCAACTGCAGACTTTTTCAAATCAGTGGTTGTGATAGAAGGGCATATCACCTGCAAATATAATATAGTAAGGCTGATTTGCTCTATTTACTGTCTGTAGAAAACTGAGATTTCAATGGAAGTATTTTTGCAGAACTATCTTATAACTTGTCTGTCAGCATCCATTGTCTCTAGACCATAGACGAGCTGACATATTCAATGAAATGACTGACATTTCAGTCCAATGATAATAAACAGTTTTGACTCTTTCTGATATCTAAAGGCAAAGCCCCATTATCACTGTTTGTACCATGTGTAAAGGCAACTTGGAGACTTACCCTCATCTGTCCTGCTCACAACATGCATTTCTGGGATCCTAATAGGATGAAGAATGAGTGGATGAGAGACACCACTGGCATTTCTGTTGAGTCCTGAAAGGTAAGATAGTATCATTAGAAATCTGTTTAATGAAAAACGACATTATTCTGTGCTCTTTGCACATTATTCTTCTTTGCACTTTGCTGGGCAATGCACAGAAAATGTAAACCCCCAAAGGTTCTCTCTGGGTTTGTGTCCTTTCTGGCCTAGCAATGAAGGAAAGGCTCTTAGCAAATATCTCCAACTGATTACTCTCTCAAAGAAAAAGTTTAATGACAAAATATAAAAATAAAAATTGTCCACAATGTACTGAAACTAGTGAGTGTCTCGATATCATAACATCATGGCATATGTGATTATCCTGCCTTTTATAGGCATTCTTTTGTTATGCTCAAGCTAAAGTGGATGTGAAACTGTTAGACTTCCACCTGTGTCCATGAGTTCTTGCTTATTCACAAAAATTGTCTTCTGAAGCTACTGGGAGAAGTCTAGCAGCCCAGATCCTTTGCTCATGTGGTGGTGATACTGGTCTAGCTGCTGACATCATGCAAAAGAAAACCCAGAGGAAATGACCTACATACTGAAACATAAACATTACGGTGTATTTAGGATTCCTGTAAGATAAAATACAGAATTACACATCCACTGGATAACAATCACTATGTTAAGAGATCTTTTGTCCTTCCATACCTACACTGGTGTTCCCCAGAACCAAAAGTGCCTTCGGATGCTTGGCTTTCAGTTCCAGCAGCTCCTTCAGGTCAGAGGGAGAAATCCATGTTGTTCTCTTGCCACGGAAAACCAGAGTTTTCTTTTGCTGCTCTTGAGCCATTCTCTGTGGTAGAAATGACAAAGATTTTGTACTTTTGACTAACATCAATATAAAGCACCATTTAGAGCACCACCTTTTACATTGCCACAACAGACAGTGGGACATTAATGGAGCTTAAGGAACCTCAGAATCAGAAATTCATTTGAGGTTCTTGGAGTGCAATGCTGAGCTTTTGTTAGCTGCAGCTAATATTGTATTAGCTTTTATAAAACCTGTATTATTGCCAGAGAAACTGAGATAAGAAGCAGTTAAATGACTTGATGGGAGAAATACTAAATCAGTAGCAGGGCAAGATTAGTCTTATGACTTCCTTTCTCCCGCTCTGATCTGTTTTCTAATTTCTGATAGAAGAGAAAGACTCTTGTGACTGGAGCAACCAACGTAACCAGTAGAACAATTCTGAGGATACTGGAATCCCCAAATCTCACTGCATATGTGAGAGAATACAAGAAATGGAAAGTACTCAAGCAGAATTACCGCATCTCCCCTTGCCGAGTCGTTTATCTGCAGTATCATCTCCATACAATTTCTACAATATGTAAATTATTTTAGTTGCCATCCCATTTGTAAGGACTAATCTGTTCAGAAAAAACTGCCTCTTTGAACTAGTTGATGAGTATTCACCTTTTATTATTATTATTAAAGGATGTCATGGCCACATCCTGTTATATTATGCTCTACTCCATTCTTTCCCTGAAACTATGTCAGTATGTTTGCATATTCAACAGGTGCCGTATATAATCAGATCTTCAGCATGTGCAAAAAAAATAAATATTGAGAAACGCTTGTCTCTGCAAACAAAGCAATGAACAAACTGGCCAGCAGGCAAACCAGAGGAATGTTGCTCTGTGGACTGGATTTCTAGGTAAAAGAGTTGCCTGAAGTGCATGTAAACGTTACTTTTACTGTCACTAAGTATTATTGATTCAATATTCTTTTGTACCACCCTGTATTTCAGAATTTTAAAGCATATCCTCCATACAGGTTTAATTTCTAAACCAGCACACTTAGTGGCCAACCTGCCCAAATTACCAGACTGCTGGGAACCCCACAGGATTTGAGCAATGGACTCAAGCAAATAAATGACTTCTGTAGAGCTTTAGTAACCTGGAAAAACAATCTGCTTGTTCTGAGCATGCAGAATAGGTGACCGTATCATTTCCTTTCTGGCAGAACAGCTTTTTGAGCCAGCAGCAGTTTAACAAAGACCTTTAATCCAAGGATAAAAGTTGCAAAATGCCCATTGAATACACACAGCCTTAAAGCAAGAGCCAGCCAAAGGCAGGTCAAGGCAAAACTGCCTTCCACTTGAAGGATTCACAGCGGAGCTTATGCCTCACTGTGTGATCTGCACTGAAAGGCCAGCACTAAACAAGGAAGTTGTCCTCTGTGGCTGGGTGCTTACAAAGCCAGCTGCCTCACACAAATAACATTATAGAATGTTCTGACAAATCAAAGAACCAGGCGGTGTTTTCTTAGGCCCCAAATAAACTTCTCTGTCCTTGAAATGATTGTGTAATCGCAGCAAGAATTGCCTGAGAACGTTTGCAAAAAGAATGCAAACATGGAATTTCAAAAGAAGGTACAGAAGCAGGAGTGGAGTTTAAAAAAATAAAATAAAAATAATCAAAACCAGAATACTTCATTATGTTTTACTCATACTGATCTTTCTGTTTATCTAAGAATAAATTTTTCAAATACACCTTTCAATTTCACAAATCCATCACAATTTCTAAATCTGTACCAATGCAGCTATCCTTAGGTGAGAAATAAAGACAAGTAAAGAAAGAAGATTGATTAGTTCACTCACCATTAATTCAGGAGGAAATATAAATTCTTGTGTTGGATCGACGGGCTGGAATTCTTTTGGATTGCAAAGACCTGAACACATCTGTAGATAAATAGAGAAAAAAAGAGAATTTATATGTTGACAGTAACTTACAGGTCTCTGTCAACAGATGAGATTTTCCAGCAACTGCCACATTACAGGATTTATGTTTCAAAATAAGTTTGGCAACAGCTGGCCAACAATTTTCAGTTTGGAAATGAACAATTATGAGCTTCTTAATTAATAGAGGTTGTTAAATGAGCGATTTCAGTACACATATGTGCACAAACACACATATATGCATCCTGTTACACTCCTTAGGGCTCCGAATTTTTTCCACAGTCAAATCAAATTCTCCTCCTAACACTGAGACCCTCCAGTTCTGAGAAGTGTGCTTTAAAGGTGCATTGGAGTTTTTCTTTCAGGGAGTTCTATTTCCCATCATGTGGGGATATTTTAGGGCACTATGGCCGCTGGAAAGTGGGCAAAGCTCAGATAGACCCACAGCATTTGGAGGAGCGCTCTGAAGGCCAGCTATTTCAGATTCCAAAGGCCTTATATATACTGAAATTCCCATCTATACATAGGAATTAGGGGATCTTGGCAAGAAGAAATATTAGCAAGGTGTCTTGGAATTTTTAGTCTGTGCAATATCTTTTATATGCAAAGTCCAATAAAACAACATATGTTTAGTGTACTATTTTGAAGCAATGACAATGTATCAAGTATTGCAGAATGAAAAAGAAAAGAAAAAAGAAGCACTTCTTTTCTGAAGATACTCAAGCCGTTAACACACAGCAACACTTATGGAAAGCTCTATGAATTTTTTCAAAAAATTAAAAATATTCTAAAATACCTTACCTGACCTCCTGTAGAAGATGAATCCACACGTTCTTCCTGGTCCAAGCAACACTGTCCAGTTCCTCTGAGCTGGCAAGGCTTGGACTCCTGAAGAAACCAGATACTATTCGACAAAAGCAGTGGGGCTACTTTATGAATTTTGTTTTTTTCTGATTCTTCCTTTTCCAAGCCTTCCCTTCCTTTTCCTTTTTCAAGTGAAAGGACAAACTTGTCCTTTGGACTAGCTGGTCCAGCTGGTCCCTTAAATCATGGTATCCCCAGGAATGAACATCTTTTGCATATCCCCGTATCTTTATCAATAAAGTGAAAAGCAAAAAATGAAAAAAAAACTTGAAATGACTTCAGTGATGCCTGGATCAAACCATTGGAGTTGATTAAAAGGGCTCTTAAGGTGCTGCAAGACAAGTAAGTCTAAGGTCAGTGGAAGCTCTAAGGGCTCGCCACATGTGAAAACCTAAAGGGGTGATCAGCCAGGTTTTCCAAAGCCTCAGCTGAAAAGAGGTTTCGGGTAAAGCCAGACTCCAGGCAGGCATGTCAAGGAAGCTCAGCCCTTTCAGGTCTGGCCAGCTGTCTTGAAATAAGAAACATTCGTGAAAACGCTGACTTACCCCAGCAAACGATGCGTAGCTGTCTATAATCGGCCTGTATCCTGTACAACGGCACAAGTTACCTGAAATAAACAACATAATGCTGAGTCCCAAGAAACAAAGATAAGGTTTGTGAGCACTAGCATGATTGGAAATGGTCTGGAATTGACCCATTGATATGACATGCTCAAATTTCTTCCTTAAGCATCCAATAGGCAAAATCATACCTGTAAAAATGTGAAATATTCTTTTAATAGCAATTATGATGTAGGATTAAGATATATATTTTAAAAGACTATTCTAATAATATAATGAATTATTTTTATAATGTAATGAATGTATGTCAAAAATTATGAAAAGCATCTAAGGGTTCATGTGACTACTATTCAAACCATCAACACTATTATGTTCTACAGTCTTGAGTATTATAATACAATCAAAAATCCAATGCCATTCATCATCATCTTGTTTCTGTGTACAATCAACAGCAGTAGTAAAGTCCCTACTTGAGTTTCTGTCATTTTTTTTCACAAAATCAAATATTACTGGGTAGAAGGATCAATTATTTTGGGAGATATTGGAGTGATAGGAAACTTGGGGCTAGAAGTGATTTAAAATTTTTTGCTTATAACATTCAACTCACATTGCACTCGATATCACACTCTGTTGAGGTTGCAGCTGTGAAAGCCACCTGACCTAAACGCAGAGATTTTCAGAAATATTTAGCCAGTGCTAATTGCTCCTGAGCACAGCATCTGAAGTCTCCAGCATGAACTGCCTTTCTATGGCTTTGAGAAGTCCTTAGACCTCATTTTGAAATATCTACTTTTCTTTAAGTCAAACCATGACCTCCGCAATCAAACATTATCCCTTTTATCTACTTCTTACAACTTACTGTCTGAAACTTACCATCCAGAGCAGCAACTATCTGTTCCATGGAAGGTTTTGGATGGTTCCTCAGTAAAGAATAAATGGACATCACCATTCCAGGAGTGCAGAAGCCACACTGGGAGCCATGGCATTTCGCCAGCCTTTCCTGGAGAAAAAGAAGAAAGAAAAAGGCCCTAATTGCAATATATTGGTTCACTGGCTGCCTGGATCTTCAGGTATGTCACCTGCAGGCTATACTTCAAGAGCAGCATTTTGGCTATCCCATCATGAACATTCCTGAGGAAAGTGCTGCAAGTGCTCATCTGAAGGACAACACTGCCTCATAGTTACACCTTCATAACTTTAAATCCTTGTTGTGCAAATAATGTCCTATTTTCTAGTTAGATATCTACCTATACTGTACATATTTCCAGCCATGAAGGTCAAAACCCAGAATATCTCATCAACCACAGGTTCAGAGGAAATTACTTTCAGATTCAAGATTTTTTGAAAAGAGTATTCAGAAAAGAGAGGATGTTTAGAAAATGTATTTAAATCTATGTGGCCAGACTGTGCTTTTCAAGAACAACCTACATTTGGAGAAATACAGAGCTACTGTAATTCAAGGGAAATCTGGCTCACATAGCAAATATTTGCGCCTAATTTAATACCTGTCAATGTAGTTGTCAGCTGAAATCACTCATCCCTTACTGCAGCACATGCAACAGGCTGTTCTACATGAACAGGCCAAATGTCAGGCTGCTGCTGTTCCATTTTCCTTAGCCCTCTGAAAGCTGGCATCCCATATGGCAGAGGGAGGGGTATCCTTGTGTTGAGCAGACTATGATACAGTGCCTGCATGGCAGTATATTAGAAGAAACTCCATCCACATTCCAAATCCCCCTTTCTATATCTCTATAAGGCTAAGCCTAACTCAGCAATTGCTGTGATAATTCCACAAAACACCTGCTCTTCATTTGTCTAAAAAGAAAACAAAATCCAGAGTTCCTAGAATTCCTTCAGAGATCCCTCAGTGTGCAGAAGCCCTATGCATTCCCATTAGCTATCTATCTGCCCTACGCAGTACAGGTGCTCTCACCTGAATTGGATGAATCCTGGTTTTGGTGCTTCCAACCCCTTCCACCGTGGTGACAGCAGCACCATGCAGTGAACAGATGGGTCGCAGGCAGGAGTTGGTGGGATGATGTCTTTGAGGTATAAAGGAGAAATGTGCTGTTAAATAGCTTGGACATATATGGCCATGGAGAAGGAAACAGAGGGTATATACTCCATCTAATCTATCAATGCTTAGATTGAACAAAATAAGAATGGGAAAAGGAGGTGTAGGCACACAGAATCCTACACTTTGGCTGCCATAGTGTGTGCATCCTGCTTCTACAGCTGGTATTTTTTTTAAGAAAAGGCTTTAAGCAAAAAAGTTTCCTAAATAAAGAAGCATAGGACTATTAGAAATAAAATATATAGTATCATGTATTTCATGAAAACCCAAAGCCTATAGTTATACCTGACAAACTCAGACACAGCTTTAGTAAAGAGGCAGAGGCAGATGCTAAAAGGGCTACTGAAATCTCAAATTATGTACATCCTAATTATAAAACATTGGCTCTCTAGAAAGTGTTATTTTTGCAAAGATTGAAGAGAGGAGATGAAGATTTGTTACTGTATGATAATGAGGCCAGCTTTGTAATCTCCTATATGGAGGAAGACTATAGGTAAAGCTTTTAAATATGTACTGTATGCCTTAGAAATTCATCTAAATGAAAACAAACCATATACTTCCCAGGGAATTGGAGTGTTTTGGAAAGAGTAATTTACTGTTTCCAAATATCAGTGAGAGGATACCTTATCTGCTTGGTAACTGGGTCGTATGTGGATATCATCACAGTGCAGGCACCACATCCTCCTATTCCACACCCATATTTTGTTCCTGAGAGACGGACTGGAAAGGGTGTAGTTAAGGAATCGTTTATCCACTTGTGCATTCCCACTAGTAATCAAGATGTAAGTTAACCATCTAGCACTTTACTATTAAAGAGATGCTTTTTACTGAATGCTTGGACTAATACAACCACTACTGCAGCTAATGAAGTATTTCTTCTACAGCTAATAAAGTATTTCTACTATAACACTTCCCCACTTAATCCTCACCTTTTTTTTTTTTTTTTCTGTTTTGCCTCCATTATGGAAGGCTCTCAGCTGTAAAGCTAAAGCACTTGCTTAACTTCATAATTTGCATGGCTATTATGTCATATCCTTGCCACCGAAGTCAACAGAGCTATGACACCAGTTAGGAACCTGCCCCCTGAACAGCTTCAACAGACAAAAAATAAAGATAAGCTTATGTGGAATTATTTGAGAGATTGGGGCCTAAAATATCTTAGCATGGGACTCATTCCACATTGATTTCTTTAATACTATATTCCTCACGAATGCACTGAACGTTTTTTAAGTGTTTTGGAGAGCTGTAAAGAAGCATTCAGGCAGGGTTTAGAAGAGTTACACTCCTGCACACAGAGACAGCACAAACAATGCATGTACAGCACTGAACTGCTCTTCCAGGAATAAAGTTGCCTTACTTCTACTTACTGCTCTGTTTACACTGATTCCTGAAGAAAAATGAAAGAAATAATCCCCAATTATAGTGTTTTACAGAATTACACAGCTCTGAGGCAAAACTCAAAGAAAGGATACGCCTCTTTCTTAGATAAAACAGGAGCAATTCTTCCGGATCTGGCTGCTTCTCTGTTACCTGCGGTATAGAAAAAATAATATATAAATAATTTTAAAAGGAGAAATTACAGGGTAGAAAGTTAATAGCATCTTCCCACAAGGATTAATTATGCTGTTGACACCCTGTGATTGTACATGCACATCACTTCTTAATCCACAGCGTTAGGATCTGGTTTCTTGATTGCAATCTGAAGAGGTTTGGCAGTAGTGGACACGTACACCCTTTTAAAGTAATAGAAATAATGGTTTATTCAGAGATCTGAAAAAGAAACTAAATAAAAGCAGGGTAATAAAGAAAGAAGAGATTTGATGGACTAGATCCTTTATTGATTCCTAACTGTTAATCACAATTTTTGGGATTGTAAGATAAAATCAAACCCTTAGCTTTAAAGCAATGGACTTGTCCATGAGAAAACTCTAGGTATTTTTACCTTCTTGAAGTTCAGTGTTAACTCTTTCCTTTGCAACCACTAAGCAACATAAAAACAGAGGAAAATCGTAGTACAATATATGAAAAGAGTAGGGAAGATGTTTAATTAAACATGTTTTTCATGTAGTGCAGTTCTGTGTATGAGTGGAGCTTGCCTTAGGCTCATCTCAAGAATATTGCTGTATGATGGCACAGCACCTGCAGACAAGATACCACAAACTTATAAACATGTATTAAAACTCACCACAGCAGAATGAAGGCTGCTCAGCTATCCCAGCAGTGTGCTCCAACTTATTTATAGACATATAATATAGGCAAAAGAAAACATGAAAAAAATCCAGGAATTTGTGGAACTGCAAAATGAAAAAACTGCAGGTTGTTTTGTGGCACTGAGCAATTAATAAAATTGCAGTAATATCTCAGCCACATAGAGGAACAAATTGCATTACAAGGAATGCAATTACAAGAAGAGTTATTGCAAAGTTTGGGGCTTTGGACTATTTTCATTTACAATGAAGAAGTGGCAAATACATTGACTATGAGTTAAATAACAACAATAATACGTGATATTGCTGCAGAAAATTTCAGATAGCACCACTTGTCTTAAAAATCTTATTTTTTTCTGCCTTTAAGCACAGTTGGCATG
>JAUBOD010001095.1:528160-538796 GCA_032353885.1 Nothura maculosa
AAATCAAACACTTCAAAAACATATATTTTTTTTAATCCCCAAAGAATAAATAGTCCTTAAATTTGAAAAGTATGAAACATTAACACAAAATGCAAATAACAAATACAGTTATAAAATAAAATATATACATATATTTAATCATTCTCTGGGGAACACGTTTGCTGAAGTAAACCAGATTTATATTCTATATGCAGACCATTTGGCAACATGTTCACTCTACCTTGATAGATAACCACCAGCATGTGTCATTTTTGGTGTCATTTTAATGGCACAAAATCAAACTTTTGTTTTTATTCTTTTTTTTCCTTTGGCAGTGATGTATACAAGCAGAAATTACAAATAACCTACCCTGGAAAAAGATTTAAAAGCACAATATCAAGTAGAACTTTTTAGTCAATTTTGTAAGGTGGTGATCTCCCAAGGGATACAGTAAACAGAACAACAGTCCCATGGCGCTACTTTCCGCAACTACAGCAAATTTGGTATCATGAATAGACAGAACATTAACACCTTGGGTTGCTCTTACTTTGCAAAAAGAGCCATACTGAATACTTTACAGTAATTAGCCTTAGAGGGATGCCGTGCTACTATTGCCTTAGTTAGAAAAATGCATAAGTTAAAATAAAGGAAAAGAAGGCAATGGATGGTAGAAGGAAACAGCGATAAATTACAAAGCTTATTATTGATACGAATTTAAGTTGGTTAATAAACACATGCTGCTAAAGTTTATATGAAGCAAGTTATTGATTTCTAACAGTAACTGGTATTTTTCCAAATACCCTCATGCACACAGTCCAAGAATTGAGTGGCCTTGGAGCATTCACCATGACCTCACCTCTGGATTTATTTTGCACTACTTCCAGCTTAAGTAGTGTATCCAGGATGAGTGGGACTATGTCTAGCAATGTGAATCAAACTACAAGATTTACCATTATTTGAACGTAAAGAATTGAAGGAAAACAAGTCGCATAACTCCTCTTAAAATTATTTTTAAACGTTATTACTCTGCCTGGCAAAGAACATTCAACTAATTACAAAAAAAAAAAAAAAAAACAAGAAAATCTGTAATTCCCACACAGATAATTTGAAGGAATCAGACAGGAGTTAATGAACTGACTTCATTTTCATTATGATGGAAGCGAAGGACGTCACTGCCAACACTTATTACCTTTGTTGGCCTGTTGAAAAGACAGGCACCTCCTCCACGAAGCAAAAATTCCTTGTATTCGGCAATGCTGCACTTGGAGAATTTCCTGGAATGGTACACCCTAAAACAAAGAATCAGGGTGTAAATGCCTTGAAACATCAACAGTTACTAGAAGGGGGAGACGAGAGGGTCACAACACTTGAATACTATAAAACCCCATTTCTTATAACCACTATGCACAACATCATGTCAGTTCAGTCTTATCTCAAAAAAAAAAAAAAAACCCTTTTAAAAGATTCTGCATTTTTTGCTATGTAGAACTATGATGTAGTGAATTTGCAGTCTTCTAATCTCCCTACTGTATGTGAAATATACTATCATAACTTGCTGTGCAACTTCTTGATTGTATAATCCAGTGTTTTATTTGGTTTACTTTTGCTGCAGCTTCATTTTAAATGATGGATTACATTCCAGATCCCTGATTGCATGCCAGGGTTTCAAAACTGTTCAAGCATCTGTTAACAGGGTTCATTTTTATTCTAAAAGTATTTGTAACCAAAAAAACCCAGTACACTGTCAGATTACATGGGCTTTGCCCATATCCTATCTCTGATTTTGGTGCAGAAAATAGAGCCTGGAAAAAAGCAGGGAACAGAGTGTTGCATTACTGCCTGCAGAATATTCTTCCCATTTCCAACAATTTTCATCTCAAGGATTTTCTCAGGAAGCCTTATTGTGCTTTATTTAACAATCTTCATTGTATTTTTCTTCCATGACTTTGCCCAGTCTCTTTTAAGCATCTGCAAGATGGCAAAGCAAGGAGTTTCACATAGAAGTAGAGCAACTTCATGGTCTTTGTTCTGCCACTTATTTGCTAGTTCCATTTCATGTTTCCCTAGTTCTCACAAGAAGAGCCAGAGATCATTTCCCATGCTGTTTGTGATGTTACAGCTTTCTTCCATATTCCCTCTTCATACTTTTTCTCCCAGCCTGATGAAATCTCATTTTATTTACCATTCTCGCACAGGATGACTTTCAATGCCTTTAAGGAATGTTTTTGACATTTTACATGGGTTTTCCAATGTTATTAGGCTTGTTTTGAAAATTGGGAATCAGAACAACTCATGCTGTTATAGGTGTAGGCAATCAGTGCCATAACAACATTCTACACTTTATTTTCTATTCCCTTCCCAACAGCTCCTAACATCAGATTTGTTTGACTGCTCCTAAGCTTACAGTGAAGAAAATCTTCGGCAGGATATGTGGGCAGAGGGCAAGGAAACCACATGTGCTCCCATAAAGATCTGCTTCACTCTCAGAATTCAGTGACCACTTAGCCAAAGATTGACCACACTTGCTGAAACCATGAAAGAATTGAGCTCTCCACTTCTATTCACTGGAACAGAAGTAGAGATCTGATGTCAACGTCCACGCAAAATTTGATCACTGAGGTCACTGATAAAAAATGTAATTAAAAACTGGGAAGGAAAAGGAAATATCACTTATTATAATACCATTCTGGTATTTTTCAGCTGCATATGAAGAATATAACCATGAAAATGTTCTTTATTTTTAAAACATTTTAGACATTTGTAGCATTCGTGATAATACTGCATTGTGCATCAAAATTTTAAATTCTGTGTGAATATCTTCACAAACTGTTCCCGCTTTACAGGAACAGAGCAGAGGAGGGTACTTGCTAAAACTAACGAGCTATTGATTCGTGTTGTTCCAATCACCGTTCCCTTTTCATCTCTCAGTGCTAATATTTGTAACAATGTTAACTATTAACTCATTTGAGAGCCCTGCAGTTACAGGCAGTTAGGACATACCCTGTTTCCTCCATGATGCAGCCGCCCCAGGATTCAGTGCAGTCACACTCTTCAGACAAGACCAAAACACAACACAACAGGAATTATAAATTACAATAGATACAAAGTACTATAAAAAACAGATCTTAATTACTTATACACAGGTTACACCGTTGCTTGTTGTATATCATCCATCCCCAAAATGAACGGGGCCCCCTTGAAGGGATGCTAATTCACTCCCAATGAATGTGATCCTGGCGTGTTTCAACTCAAGTTTCATGCAGGACAGAAGGCCAAAGATAGATTTTAAATGTTCATATCCCCTCTGTGACACGCCTCCCATCCCCAAACTGGGTACAGAACACCCTGAAGGAGAATTATTACTGCACAAGCCACATTTTTTTCCCCGCCAAGGCATTAGATTCTTAATATCAATATGTATATCAGCCTATTAAACAGGCATTAAAAAAAGCAGTTGAGTGAAAGCAGATTTACAGTTTGCTTAGAGCTACAGCATTGAAGTCACCAGTGACTGAATTCATAAACTAAAAACAAAAGGTCAATATCTTACAGTCAGTAAGGAACTATTCATAAAAACACATTTATTAATACATGGAATATTTTAAACAAAGAATCTGTATCTTGGTTATCACAGCAAACCCAAGCTGTGATAATAACAAGCATTCACAAACTATTTATATGACTATTTCTCTATCTAGGTCATTCATTAACCTTTCTCTACATAAGGCATCAAAATAAGGAAATTAACAGAGGATTTTAACAACCTCCATCTAGATTTTTTTTTAAAAAATCTCATTTCCCAAGTACGTGAACTCTTTTTTACCCATAAACTGAAATCAGTGGTACAGAAAATACTTCAGCAATTTCCATGGTTTTACAGTCCTGAAGCAATACTTTATAAAACAACATTCCCTCAGGCTTTCTACACTGATTTCTAATTAACAGATCTCTTAAGCCAGTGGAATAAAGTCAGTATTGCCATTCAGATTTTTATGGAAAAAATAAAAAGACAAAGTGGCCCATCTCCTTATAAAATGTGACTCCAAAAAAAGGAAAAAAAAAAAAAAAAAAGCACTGATTCCGTTTAGCCCAATAAATGGCTTTTGAAGCAGTTTTGTACCTACACCCTGGTTTAAGGCTATATCAACCCAATTTTCTGCAGCAGCAAGATAGAAGTTAAACTGATATCACCCTGTACATTACAGTTTCTTGCTATTTCTTCAAATATAAACTATGTTTTTGTTGCTGTTTTTTAAACTTAGTAAAACGAGGTCAGGGTAGTTCTACATTACAGATTCTCTTATAATAGATAACGAATTCTGAGTTAAATTAGTGTCATTTCTGCATTATACATTTGCATATGTCAACTACCAATCTAATCTCCTAACGCAGAACATCAGAGACCACCACAAAACCAGTGCTAAATTGGTGGCTCTTACTTTGGTTAAACTCAAATTCTAGTACTTTTTTATATATCTCAAAGCACCATTTCTTGTTCCACATTTGCAGCTAGCTGGGTATCTATTTCAAATATGGCAAAGGAAAAGGTTCTGTATCTAGTCAAAGAGGAGGACAGAAGACTCCATGCCCATGTACGTACTCGGTTTCCTGGCTGCTGGCTCCCACTGGATCCCAAGGTTCTGAGCAAGACTTTGTGCCAATTCCTGCGCCATGGCCAAAGGGAGGCCGTACTGCATTCCAGGAGGACAGCAAGTTAAAATAGTGGGGAGGGAGGGAAGGACAGCGAGAGAAAGTTATCATAATGAACACTACCCTAGCTCAGTTTGGCTTACAATTCATCCATTACTTCCAAGTAATTTTGGCCAGCCAACCACAATTTTGTGTGCTTTTAAGAAAACAACCACAAAGAAATACTTAAAGGAGGAAATTTTCTCATCTTAATTCTGAATGAATTCCTTTAACTGGTTGATTTAATATACACTTAACCCATGTCCTAAAAAGAGATTTCATTACAGATTTTTAAACTGGGATGGAAAAAAAAAATCTATTTCTAGTTTCGATGTTTAAAAAAAAGAGAAAGAGAACGACACGTCTTTAACGCCTCAAAAGATCAATCCTCTCACACTGAGAAGGCCCAAAAAGAATTTCAATGATGTATTTCAAATACTCAAGTGTGAATTTTTGGTCTAAATTTCAGTCAGGTATACTGAAAAATAATTTAAAATCTTAATGAAAATATAATGCAGAATGAAGGAATATTTTTAACAAGCAAAGTATGGAGGAGATAGTTTAAAGATGATACATGAAGTTTTGCTGTAACAACTTGAACTTTTCAGTATGATAGTGATGCTTTAAAGTCATCTCTAAAGCCCTGAACAGCGAAATTATAAAAAAATCACTGAGGCTATAAAATATATTTCCTACTTTATTTCATTTTAGTGGTGAAAGGAATTACCTCATTCACTCCTACTCCTCTGGTCACAGAACACACCCCTCCAAAGTAACTCAGGCTGCTCCTTTTGTAATGAAAAGTCACATTCCTTATGAAAAAAAAAATAGAGAAAATATAGTAAATTGACACTGGACACCAAGATGCAATTAGCATTGTGCTGTAATCTCCATTTTAAGGCAGTGCAATTGTAGCAGAGGCTGGAGAAGTTTTTCTTTTCTCTCCTAATTTTAGCTTCCTGTGCAGAATGCTAATGCTAGGAGACTTAAATGGAAGAGATTTTGATTCCACCCTCCACAGCAGTGCAAGCTGCTCAGAGAAGGCTTAAGATGTTTACGCTGCAGAGAAGAACACAGTTTTCTTCTTCTGTCCTGACAATGCAGCAGAAAAAATGCTCAGGCTTCGTGTTAAGCTCAGTGAAACCAGTGCAATTTTCCCCCACATACCTAGTGGCTTACAAAGCTATTCAATATCACTCTAAGGAAGGAGAACTTCTATGAGCAGACATCCCACTAGAGGCATTAACTGGAAGGCTCTTGTGGAAACACATAACAGTGTCAGCTCTGCCCCCTCCTGCTTTTTATCAGTAAAGCAGTATATTAGAGAGTTTGTTAGCAAAACTAAGTTATCCTCAAGAGCTTGGCAGAACACATTTTAAACGTGAACACTGTCTTCCAGTTGCAAAGACGTTAAAATTTCATTATATCACAAATCTATGTGCACCTGTAAAAAAGAGTAATACATGAAAGCATTTGAAGTTGCTAATGCAGATGTTGTCTAATTTAGAGATGGTAATTAAGTAAAACGGTAAACAGGAAGAGGCAGCCAAAAGCAGTAGACGTAGAAGTATATTTAAGTATAATGCTCAAAATCAGTGTTCAGGGTACATACGAGAGCAGGTGGACAGCATCAGCGTGCTGTTTGATGTACTGCTGTCGATATTTGGAGAAATCATGGAGCATCTGCAGAGGGTCAGGGTGAATATTAATGCGGTCTCTCTCCGTCCAGGTCTCCACAGCCACGAGGACCACCCTGGTGTTCAGCTGTTCCTTGTAAATCTGAGGGCAGAGACAGGACAGGCACAGGAGTAGAACACTGGGTCAAACATGCAGAGCTAGCCAGTAAGAGTAAAGCGGAAGGACAAGAGGGATAAAGCAGGAGGGAAACATGGGGAAATAGTTAGCTGGGTGCCTTGGACCTCCTAAAATTACTGCTCTGATCACCTTGAATTTTATGTTTTAGAGGGCCAGAAAAACTTGCTGCTCTTTTAGAACTACTCCTTTCTCTTCGACTCTCATGTCAAATGGTTTCATCACTGAGCTTTGCATAAAATCCATGCAAAGCCCAGAAAAGTAAAAAGATAAACACTGTGATCTCAACAGACAAGAAAAAGCCAAAGTCAAGACTGTATTTACACCTTCTCAGTTCTCTGCAATATACCAAAACCTTAACTATGGACAGCTCGGTTTTCATTTACAGTATGATGACTTCATGCTGCTAAAGTAATGCGAGATGGAAATTAATAACATTTGTATCATCTTAAATGTCACAGAAGTAGGTGAATAAGTCACAAACAGGCACCAAAAATTAGAAAGTGTCTGTAAAATATGAAATTTAAATTTTGTTCATGATCTGCTTCAGAGATAAAACAGTACCTCACTATAAGTCAAGTCATAAAATGCCAAATTTTATTAACTAACATATTCAGAAATTGAAGAGCTACAAGAGATATTCTTTACTTGTCATAGATGCTCTATATTACTTAGGGCTCAAAAACCACTTATTGACCAAATATATTTAGTTATGACCTAAAAATATTGGATAATTATTCCACTGGCTGCTTAATCCATAAAACATACAAACATCAGTTTACTAGGACTCCACAAATCATCATCACAAACATATGATTAATTTTTTTTGGAAATTATACTTCTGATACACAACATGAATTGCAAATATCCTCTTGCATTTATAGTAGTTAAATATACTGAATAAATTAGCACTTGGTGGCTTTTTTTTTTTTTCAAAGGTAGTATTATCCTTATGAAAAGTTGATGGTATAATATTCAGCATAGAAAGATGACAATAAACATAGGAAAGCTTTTAAGGAAAAAAAGAATGTTAATATGCCTTATTTTGAAGAAGGGTAAGACCATACATAAGAAAACTGTTAACAAAAGAAAAATCAATGACATGAAAAATTAAAAATGTACACGTAGAAGAGCACTGAAGTGAACAGGAAGGGAAGGAGGAAAGAAGGATCATAGAAACCAGCAGTCTCTGAAAGTCTATATCATTTTTCTGCTAATATTTCAGATAAAAAAATACAGACCTCAATGAAATAAACAGTACAAACTTCTGCCTTGTTTTCACACTTTATTTATGAGGTGGAACTATTCACACATAGATGCATGAGTGCAAAAGCACTCATGCAAAGGATGATGAAAAACTGTAAGAATAGTTAAAGAAATGAAGATAGATTAAATAATCGTTGCAGTAATTTTATAAGTTTGCTGCTAAATGATAAAGTTACTCAGTCTTCAGAAGTTACAGTGATACTTACAGCATCCACAAGGTTTACTACAGACTTGGCAAAATTGTTCGTGTACGCATTTGAAGAACGATGCTTTTTGAACTAGAAGGGAAAAAAAATACAGAAAACAGTGAGATCTTGAATATTTACTACCATTTCCTTATTTTTACAACATATATTTCATGCTCAAGAAACCCTGTGCAATAAATGAACTCATTGCTGGTAGAAAATCTTCTACATCACCAAAAAAAGATTGACTAAGATATACCCTGTTTAGAACCAACTTTTCAAATGTTGAAAAGAAAATTAAAAGCAAATTGATTTCTCCAGATCCCATAAACAGGAACTCAAGAAAATTGAGAAGATGTTGTACTCATTGGCACCACTTAACCTGACGGCAAGAATATCAAACCCTGATAGTCATATATCACGGCTATAAGACATGAAAACAACTCCTTTATCATTTGTCCTGTGCACAGCTCTTGCCACAGCTAAACTTCCTCTGGTGTAGGGTCAGGTTTTTATGATCTGGGAGTACCAGTTACGCCAACTGAAAAAAGAGAGGAAATGCAGGTCAACATAACAACTGTGTGTCTTTCTGCACCTGGCTCTGCAAGGTCCGTATGTATGTTCTTCTAAATTCATACTTATTCATTGTTAAATTCTAAGATTCTCTCTTACCTCAATGTGCAGACAAAAAATCCTACAACATAGGTCTGCAGGGACCCCATTTCTACAGCTATTCTCAAAACAAAGTGCTTTGAGCAGTGCTAGTGGGGCTTTAAAATGTATGCTTAAAATAGTTGCCATATCAGAGGATTCTGTTTGTTCAGAACAGGGAACAAAAGGACAAAATAATGGAGGGGATTATTATGGAGGGGGAAAGATTTGCTTTGTCTTTTTGTTTTGTTTTATGTTTACTTATGTTTATGTTTAGAAGTGGAAATTTAACAGTTGAAAAAATGTTCTTGACTTTCAGTAACATTTATTTACTAAAACCAATATTGATATGTCATGACATGCCTTCAAGCAAGGTTTCTAAAACAGAAATTGCAAAGACTAAGTCTATAGGAAGTACAAAAATATGATCAAATGCATTTAACTATGTCTTATGTGTTATAAGAAATGAAAATTTTGTGAACATGTCCAAAGCGGTTTAAGATACTAACTCCCAAAGTGGAATCTTGTCAAAAAAGAAATCTGCCCTCTACTGATAAGTAAGTAATCTTAAAAATACTTTTAATAAACTCTGGCTTGATAGCTCTTAACAGTGAACACTTTCTGTGTATCATTTTTACTCCCTGAAGAGCATCATTAACTGCTTTTGAGTCCCCAAAGTTCTAGCAAATAAAGCTGGAGATGAACAAGGTTGATCATCATTTAAGCCCCTAACACAGGAGGCAAGTGAAACATACTCTTCCTACCATTTATAAACCAGAAACAAGGAGGTCGACCTGTCTGTTCACCCCTGGAATAAACACACAATATTTCAGCCTATTCTGACCCCAAATATTTCTTACTCTTCAATATTCTCCTTCAGTGTTTTCAAGGAGTCCAAAACAACAACATACAAAAATGGGACAATCTGCAGCAGAATGAGAGACTCAAAGAGCCCATCCATCTATCTAATTTTAAAAGGTGATTTTACTTACACATTAAAAAACAAACAAACAACCTTATCAATATAACTTGATTGGAAAAGGAAAAAAATACGTTGATGCCCAAAAAACTACACAAGGCAAGGTCACACTCCAAATAAAGCATGTTTCAGGTTGCTATTAATATGTTGTGGGTTGCAGAACATTCATCATCGCTGGAAAATTTTCAAACCCGCACTGTGTATTTCTCCATAATAGATATGGCTGTTGCTAAAAATGTAGCTATTGGACTCAAAAAAAGGAATTCAGAAAAGTCCTTCAGCCTGTAAGCTTAGAACATCATTCTTACCACTCATCAATGCACAAAAATACAACTATTCACCAAAATAAAATCACAGCATTGGGCATACACGTTCTAGGCATTTAACAAATAGATATTACCCATTTCCAGCTATGTCTTTTGAAATTATGCACAAAACCTTTGTTTTTCTAAATAGACCTTAAAATAATTGTTGAATTCTACAAGACATTACTTTTCAGGCCTCAGTCTTCTGACTTCTTTTTTATAGTGATAACGCACTGACATTTTGATAGCTGTGTCTTACTTGGTATAATTAGTGAAAGCAATAGCAATTTACTAACATGTCAGTTGATCTGGGTTTTTTTTTTGTTCATTTGTTTGTTTCCACCCCCCTTCCCCCATTATAACTCAAGGCAAAAAGGAAAAAGAGCATGCCTGAGGAAAAACCTGAGTGAGGAAAAATACCTCAATTTTCTAAATTACAAATGTCAAACACTTTCCCAATTAGAAATATCTTGTATTTCATAATGAATCTTGTTTGTGTAAGCATGCTTGTATAAGCATGAAATAGCCAGAAAAAATGAGATTTTTTTTTTAATATACTTTGCTGAATTCAATTTTAAGTTAGGGAAACTGAACTCAGGGTAACAAGTTTTGACTTCTGTATTTCTCTAAAAATAGGATGCAATTTTAGATTCTGACAATGTATGTATTTCAGACAGAAAAGCTTTATTACATCCTGGACAGGCTGGAGAGTTGGGCAGAGAGGAACCTCATGAGGTTCAATAAGGACAAGTGCAGGGTCCTGCACCTGG
>JAUBOD010001095.1:561805-577875 GCA_032353885.1 Nothura maculosa
TGCGCGCCGGGGCGGGGCCCGCGCGGGCGCTGGCCGTGGTGCTGCGCCCTGAGGGAGCCGCCATGGCGCCCGCCTCACCTCATGGCCGCGGACCCTCTTGTCTTCCTTCCTCCCAGCTCTCCCTTCCGCCACGCCGACTGGGGTGCGATTCCCTGTCCTTAGGCCCTGCACCGCAGTCATGTCCGTCTTCCCCTTAAATACTTTGAATTCTCAACACCTAAGCATACACCAAACCACATTTATCAGAGCCAGGTGTTTACACAGCTAACATGGATACAAAGCCTTGCGAGAATAAAAAGCAGCATCTGTTTTTTCCAAGCTACCAGACAACTCTTCCATGTGTTTACCTTGAGCTTAGCTCTGTCACATATACAATTCCAGAGGCAGCAGCTTTTTCCAGCATTCTTGGTACCTGCCCCAACCAGAGCAGGGCTGGGGGCACCAGCCCCACACACCTGCCCTCGCCAAAGGGCCCCCATGGCCTCATTAACACAACACTCATTAGGACCTGACACACACAAGCTGCGCCTTGTTCTCCTACTAAGGGAAGGGAGAACTCCCCCCTGCCTCCTGTTCACATTGTTTTACCTTAAGGCCACCTCTGTCAGGGTGGCCTTAAGGTAAAACTTAAGGTAAAACTGCAACCGCAGGAGCAGTGGCACCGTGTCCTTGCTGTGAGATGGGGCAGGCAAGGAGGAGAGGTGGCAGCTGAGCCTTCCCCTCGTAATCAGGGCAGGCAATTCCGTGGCTGAGATAACATGGAAACTTGCCCTTACAGTGCCAACAACTGCAAGAAGATAATTTGAATATTTCCAAACCCAGCTTATGAGCTTCCCGCAGAGCGAAATTGCTTTGAAAATTGGCAGCCTAAAGCAAGAGTTGGACGAGATTCTGGGAGAAATGAGGAAGCAGCACAAGGATCAGCTCATTCTTCTCCAAAGTACTGAGGCAGGCATTTCTCCCTTCCCTGGGAAGCTCTGCACACGCACAGATAAGGCAAATGAGCCATTGCACAACTTGCAATCCTCATATACTGCAGAGGGCTGGAAAAAGCCCTTCCCTTTAACTCTCACGCTTAGGGTCTTCTCTACAAGACTTCCGTGGGGCTTCAGGCTCTTCTCTGCTCCCTCCTGACACCTCTAGTCAGTGGGCATGATCTTTTGTTCATGGGACCCATTCAGATCCTGCTGTAAAGTGAATTAGAAGCCAGCTTGTAAAGATAATGGTTATGCAATTAAGATCCAAACGTCACCAAAAGAGAGAACATTGCAAAGAAAAAATGGATACATGTACATACCATAATGTGGAGCGCTATAGGAAGATTCAGAATCAGATTGCAGCCTGGTACAAATGAGCACCAGGGTGCTGCATATGCCAGCAGACAGCCTGGGCCATGAACAGAAGTGTTAGTGCCTTCCTTTAGAGCAAAGAGCATCTCTTTTACTTCAGTCCAGCAGGAACTAGCAAAAGTGAAGAATATTTGCAAAGATAAAAATAACTTCAAAGAGATACCAAAAGATTAACCTGCTTTCATTCTGTGGCTCCAGGAGTCAGAAAACATTGAAGCTGACTTACTTTAGAGACAAGCTTAGATATTGAGTTCCTAGCACACATTTTGCCCAACAGATTTCTAAGATCCCAAAATAAATATGTTTTCTTTCAGTGAAAGTCTTGCTGCTGAAGAAATAAAGTGTTTCTCTTTTTTGTCCTTTTTTTTTTCTGTGTGTGTGTGTGTGTGTGTCTGTGTGTGTGTGTAAATCCAAGCCTGGATACCAGATGAATTTCCAGGAAGATACGAGTTTCCTCTGCTTCATGTAATTTCCTTTAGAAACACAGAACTAATGGAAGCTAGAATCTCCCTATGAATTCATTATAATTGCTAATATAGAAAGAATAAGCAGTTTTATGAATAATTGCAATGCAGACCATTTTATAACAGTAGTGTTTTGAATCTGAAAAAAAAAGAACACCTTAAGCTGGGCAAACAGGTGCTGCTTGAACAAGATCAGAATTTAAACATGTGATGGCATAAAATAAGTAGAAGACAAATCCATGGAATGACTGTGTGTAAAAAGTAGCAGAAATCATGCCTTAGGATTTCTGAGTTATTTGGGTTTAGGAAGAAAATGATTCCAGTTTTCTATATAAATTGGGTTTTCCTTAATACCTGCTTTGCCAGGCACTTTCCACACAGTCTAAGACGTTCACAGCCATTCCTCCTCATCAGGAAATGTTAGAACCTTTCAACCAATAGCAGCTCCTGTTTTATCCCTATAAATATATAAACAGAGCAAAGAACTAGTCATGTTAATGCATCTATATCAGGAAAAAAAATATATTTTAGGAGCTAAGAGCAAAGACTGGAATGTCTGTGCAATTATAAAATAAAGTCCAGAAGCTAACTTCCACTATTCTATAAAAATACATATGTCAAGCAACAATGAATGGTAAAAATACCTGTTTCCTGAAACTATCCATTTTTATTTTTACTCCTCAATTTTTGAGGGGGGAAATAGAGATACATGCATTCTCCAAAGCTTATCTAGGGCAAAAGCTTTCTAACATCCTTTTAGGTCGAGCAGAAGACTGTAACAGAAAAAAAAATCATGCACCTGTTTTAAGCAGGCCTGCATAGGCTCCCAAGCCCTTTTGGATACGTAACTCAGAGTCTATGTTTTATACAACAGCTACAAACCTCAAGGTAGTCACATGTAATTCATGGCGCATGATCAGCTCCAGATGAAATATCCTACTAAGACAGACAGCTGCTTTTTAAAAACTGCTTTCATCTTTGAAAGAGTGTGAAATATTCCCAAATAGACTGTAATGCACATGTCTGAAACCAAAATATCAGAAGCATGGATTATCATAGCAACATCTGTATCTAATGGAAGAAATTGAAAGCTCCCAAGTCAGAAGAACTCAGGAAACTACTGATAGCCAGTGCTTCAAGACTAGCTAAGGGGCAAACTCATTACATAAGGTACATACCTTCAAGCTGTCTGATAAGTAGAATCTAGCTCATATCTCCAGATTATTGCCCAGAGCTTTTAAATTCCTCACTCCTTTATCAGGACGGGGGTCAGTGAGCACGTGGGATGGAAATCTGTGCCGTGCTGCAATTCAAATCAGAAGGGCTGCCGAGTCAGAACTGCTGATAACAGTCTTGGCTATTCATACTTATTAGCCAGTCAGGAAGCACCAGTCCGGATTCTATTAAATCAGTAACAAGATAAAACTATTCAGCAAAATCAAATTCCTTTTCTGATATCATCTGAGGAAAGAATAACGTATCACTTCACTTGGGAAAGTCTCTATATAGAATAAGGTTTTAATTAACGTGGACAACGTAATACCTTTGACCTTACAGGGAGCTTTACCCCAGCGAGGTAGCGAGGAGCATCTTATCCAGTTATAAGAAAATTCTGGGATTCCAATAGAAGCCAGAAAAAGATTTAAACATAGGTGCTCTGAAGAGCTCAAGAGAAACATAGATGACTGACTTCTTAAATAAATCTTGGCGAGGATGACATGAGAACCCTGGCTATCATGTCACCAATAAAGGCAAGAGGAGGAAACTGCAATATCCAGCATTCAGACTAAGGGAAGTCTGTGAGTGGCAAGAATGCTTTAGTTGCTCTGACAATAACAGTTGATATAAGGTAAAGGATAGGGCACAGCACACTAAAAACAGCACAAGCAGGAGAGCAGAAACACCAGCAATGGCTGCTGAGCTCTGCTATCAACCGTGTGCTGTAGTCAAGCATGATTATGGTTTATTTGTATTACTGTAGCCTTAGAAGGCTCAGCCGTGGGCAAAGGTCCCTATGTGCCGCACGCTCTACGAACACAGGAGAAGACAGAAATTTCCAGAGAAATAACAGGTCAAGACATTGACGTGGACTGACAAGAAAGCTCCAGGAAAAGCTATTTTTGGAAGCTGATGCAGAGGTACAATTGTGGCGAGCTCATCCCGAGTTTATGGGAGAGAAATCGCAGATGCTTCTCTAATAAACACAACCAGTAGGCACGGAGGCCTACGCTAGGCTGCAATCATGAAAGATTAAACTGTTGCATTGATCACATTAATCAGCTTAAAATTGCAATAGTAAATAAATCAACTGGTACTATGAAAAATTGAACAATTGTAGCTAGTTAGGGCAGGAGGGAGACTGGTCTAAAAGGTAGTAATTCCAGAGGGGACACTAAAGAGCAGAAGCTCATTAGGTTGTATAGCCTGTACTTTGCATGCAAAAGAAAGCGGTAGCCATTCTGTTTCTCAAGAGGGGTATAAAAGTTAGAGACAAAGCTCTTTGCAATGGAGGTTTCATTACTTTCATAAAATATGCTATAACGCACTTAAAAAGAATCGTGATGCAGTGTGCGTGTTAATAATTTATATTAAAGATAAACTTGTGAAATACAATGAACAATGCAATATATTAGCATAACTTTTTTGAATCATACATGGTTGAATCCTCAGTTACTCTCAATGTTTAGCTATTCTCAAAGAGTTCTTTAGTCATTAGTGAAAGACAGTATTTCTATATTAAAGCCCATTAGAATTCTTCCATAATGTAGTACATCATCTCTGTAGTAGGAGATGGTCAGTCAAACTAGCACCCTACAGACCAGCAGCAACCTAGCATTTGGTCAGCAAAATAGGCTCTTTTCACTCATCACACATTATTTGAGTTTCAGCAATTAGACAACAGCACGCATTGCAGTCAGGAGACAAACACATAAGACAGATTTAAGAAATCTGCATTTTTCTTAAGCAAGCATCACTGTTCAAAATGTAGAGCTAACAGAACAGGCTTTCCATCGCTCTCCTCTTTTTCAGTCTCTTTCATTTCAACCTCACACTCCTCAAAGGAAGAGCTGTCTCCTGTTACTTAGCCCATAGTCCAACAGAGTGCTAAAAACACACCACTAACTCTCACCTCCAGGTACTATCAAGTACAACGCTATTTTGAACACAGTAGCATCAGAAACTAGAGTATATCAGAAATGCCACTCATTTACTCTGCAGTGGGTGCATAACATAACTGCTAGCTACTCCTTTCACCGATAGCACTACTAAAATGAACAAATACCATATGTTCCTTCCAGCATTACAGGTTAGGATATAGACAATAATTAGAATAGGTTTCCTCTCTCTCTCTCTCTAAATTATGAGATGTTAATGACAAGGTCAAGGGAAAAAATACAATGATGAAAAACATATCTTAGCAATATTCACAAGGAAAGGAGAAGAACCCAGCTGTGCTGCTAATACAGGAAAGGAGCCAAGATTTTACTTTACATCCAGATGAAACTTCCTAAGCTAATTCTGATTGCAAGAAAGAGTTGTTTTGGATAAGCCACAACAGGCTGTGATTTCAGAAGGAACTCACTGTGTTTTCTCATATAACTAACTGTGCATTACGTTTAGCATGGGTTAGTAACAAGGCACCTGTAACCAAAGGGTTTCACACATTGTTTAGTAAGATTCCTTAGGGATGTTTTAATTGGTGCATGCAAGTCGTTGTACACAAGATACTGCACTGAGGTGCTTTTGCCATCCGTGGAAGTGCCATAATTCTGAAGGCTCTGATTATTTGCCATATTGTCCAGTTTATGTGCAAGAGACAGCAGCAGCAGAACCATGCAGGTCAGCAGGGCTATCTAAAATATATTTGTTATTCCTTCGGGCATGGATATAGCTAGCAAGTAAAACATCTGCTGCCAGGAGAAAGAACTGCTGCTCTTTTAATAACCAAGTGCTGCTAACCATGGCTGTAGCCTCAGGCTTGTTCCTTTTCGCCAGTTTGTTCTTTTCTTGTGTGTTAAAATATAAAAAAAAAGTTACAAGATAGACACCAGAGGGGCAAAGAGAGATCTTATTTAACTGTTTTACAAAATTATAATTTGAAACACAAAGTACATGGAGTTTGCACCCCAAGGGTTAGTCACAGCTGACCAAGTGCATCCTGATGGGTTCTTGGAGAGCCAGACGGCAGCTATTCCAGCATGGCTTTGCAGAGAGGATGGAAAAAAATCATCCCTCTTCCACTGACCCACTTGCACACACAAGGGGGTGGGTGGAGAAGGACTGCAAAGAACCTCCTGAGTCAGCCTTGGGTGGCTATTCCATCTCACAATTCCTTTCATGTGGAAAAGGGATGGCTCCGTTTCAAAGCAAGTCAGGTTTTTACCCTTCTACTGCCACTGGAAGGCTTTTCCAGCAGCTTATTATTCCGATCACTAAGTAAATCCTCCTACTTCGCAGCCCGAATTTATTCATGCCCAAGAGAAACCCGCTTGTTCTTGTGCCAGCTCCAGCATTAACAGCTCATTCCCCCTGCTGGTAGAAGTGACCGAGCTGCGGATGCCTGCGGTATCAAAACCCAAGACGTGGGCAAAAACACTGAGAGACTGCCAGCGAAAACACCAAAGGTGTTATCTTCAGTACAGAGACGACCGAAATAGCAAGGGCTGCATTAGCTCGGGAAACAGGAGGGATCTGGTCATGCTGGTACAGCGTGTGCTCGAGGCGCTCAACCTCCCTGAGAAAAGAACTCGCCGACTGCGGCTGCTCCGCTGCAGACACGGGCAGCGTTGGCAAGAGGGGCCTCACTTGCTTTAACTGAGTGTATTCCCCCAGGAACTCCAAAATAAAATAAAAAACAGCAATAAATATGCTCACCGTGCCCCCTCTAATACTTGCAGGCACTGGGGCTGTTGCTCAGGTTGTTGCTCTAGTGCAGAGCTGCTGCGATCCACTGTTCCAAAAGGGAGCAGGAATAGCTGAGCAATGTTAGCCAGATATGGAAATTCCAGGATTTCCCCTAAAATAATTCTCTATGAAATAAGAAAAAAAAAATAGAAACAGCTACATACAATTAGCTGTTCTGTCTATTCTCCATAGACATAACTTGGATACGTTTCCTCTCTCCTTTCCTAATTTGGCATAGAAATGAATCATCAGATAGGAAACACTATCATGAAAGACTCTTGCTTGAGAATGTATGTGGGATTTGGCACTGAATCCTCTAGAGGACTTAATACAACATTCAGCCATCACTTCACTAAAGAGGTACTCTGAATTTTTAAGAAACATCAGTGAAGAGTGATACCAAAGGTCTGCACTGAAGGCTTAGGTGTCCAACACACATGAGTTAAGGAAATATGTATAATTTTGGGAGGTCACAAACTACTTGCAGGGTTAGATGTGAATTCCAAATTGGTGCTTCCTAAAAGATATTCTAAACAGATTTGCTTATGAGCCTACTATACAACTGAAGAAAATCATCTTTCATTTTCTCCTCTTCAGTAAGTTTGGGCCCAGAGGCTCCCAAATTTTGGAAAGGTCACTCACACTTGCACGGATCACAGTGAATGCTTGGCATAATTTATGCTGCTGTTTCCTTTAGCAGATCCTTTCTTTCTCAGGAAGCTGCAATGAAGATGAGCTTTAATGTCTCAACACAGCACAGTACTAACCACAACCCTATAATATTTCAGTACTTTACTACAATCCAACTGCCAGTTCCATAATAGAACAATCCTTTCCTGTTCCCAGTGATTCTCCAGATTCATCTATCCCATTGGCAAGGTTAAACACACAGCTACAGAAGTCCTAGCAGTTTTTGGAAACTTCCTTGAAAATTAAAACAGCATTATCTTATTCCAAATGATCTTTGCAACACAGCCAACTGAAAAACTGCACACTCAAGTGCTACTTTTCCGATACTGTTTTCTCCCCATGAACATGTTTATTATTCAAAATCTATACTTCAAAATATTTTTTTCTATTATTACACACCTACCTTTTAGAAGGAATTTGTCAATTTGCTTTTGTCTCCTAAATTCAATCATTTAACCAATTCCATTGGTTAAAAAATGCTCCAAGTTTAACCACCTTCCAGCTTTTCAACCTCTTCCTCCCTCTTCATCAGTGGGTGACAGAAATACCTTAAATAAGGAAAGAGGTCTCTTTCTTCCCCTAAGATCATTGCTTTGAGAATCCAAAGACTTCATTGCATAACAAATTCATAACCATTTCTTGCTGCAGAGAGGCATTCTTTCTATTTTGAATAAGACTGCATCAGGAAATACAGCCTGCTCAGTGGTTTTCTGTTTCTGGACTGGTTTTTGACCCTGTGAGCGCAGGGGCCTTGGACTAGATGATCTCCAAAGGTCCCTTCCAACCTTAATGATTCTGTGATTCCAAAAAAATAAATACACTTCAACTGGTATAATTTTGTGAATTAAAGCAGGGGAACTTTCCCAAAGACACAAAGTAAATCAGCTGCCAGTCTCAAGTACAATCTGATCTCCGCAGGCCAAAGGCAGTTTAAGACCCTTCCCACTGTACAGCATTTTCCTGTCTTTAGTTTGTTATTGTTGTTGTTATATTGGCCCCATCCCAAAAATCTGTCTTGCGCGCCCACATACTCACACGATCAATGAAACTCTCTTTTAGCTAAGAAAACCTGCTGAGCACAAAGTGCCTTTTCCTCACTCCACCTATAGATAAATTGGCTGCTCTTATAGAGGAGAAAACAGCTTCTGAACAGCCACAAGCATACACTGATTTGGCCCTGGTTTAAACAAAGCCTCAGTTCTTCAGCAACATTATTCCAGCTACTGTTTTTATGGGGGAATAATGGTAGCTCATATGGACAAATATGGTCAGATTTGGACAAATAGTATCACTGAAATAAAAAAAAATCATGCTTAGAAAAAAATATATGTTCACTAAAATCTCCTTCATTTCTCTCTTATTTTGCCACTAAACCTCAGGAAACCCAGGCAATTCCCTTTCTGCTTCAGAACAGTTAGCTACCCAACATTATAGCACAGAATATCAGCCTATTTTATGATATTTAAAGAAACCCGCTATTTTCTGGACCCTAATCATTTTAAGCTTGACTTTCCCATTCTACCCTGCAGTAGTCTCTAAATTCCAGCATAAACCAGCGCAAGTTACCATGGTGGAGATGCTCTGGTTGAAGCCTCTCTTTGACTCCCTAGTCCAGACATGGTCTAAGACTTTCAGGTTTGTTCACACTCTCTGGGGCATGATTTTCAGCTAAGAAGCTACCTTAAGAACGCCCTTATTGCCCCCTTAAGAGCTCCCTTTAGACAGGCAAGTTGCTGTGCTGTAGAGCTGGGGTGATATCTCATATTTGGCAGTTCCCAGCATGAGAGAAGCCCTTACAGATGTGGCCAGGCAGTAACAGCTCTCAGTCTAGGCTTAGATAAGCACATGGTTAGGTTTAAAGCAACATTTCAGTGTAGGTTTCTGGAGCCCTTTTTGGTCCTAGATCTGCAATGTGTTGCAAAGCCAAAACTAGCATCTGCCCTGGAAGCACTAATGTGCCTATCCATGCAGGGTCTGAAATGCAGCTCGGTTTATACAAGCTGTCATGAAGCTGAACTGCACAGCTCAAATTTAAAATATTCATCATTCTAGCAGTCTTTTTTTCTTCTTTTTCCTCCCCTCTCAAGAGCACAAGAAACTGCCTTACATTTTAAAATGTAACTATTTGTTTTACAGAGGGAACATCTTTTGTGGGCTGCCAAGCCTGAGTCATCCCTACAGACTCATTTCCAGAAGAGTGCATATAGGACTGACAGCTGATCACAGGCTTTCTCCATTAAGATCTTACAGGCTTTAAGGTAGCCTAGGAATATTAAGGCACTGTTATCTTCTCCTTGTAGTGGCAAATATTAATAAAACTCTCCGTTGCTGCAGTTATGAATAGGGGAAAAAAAGGTCTTTTCTTTATAAAACTAGGTCACCAAGGGCATAATATGCTCACATTGCAGGAAACACTCTCTGCACCTGCAGATACAGCATCTCCCAGCTTGAACTGCCCATTACAGCAGACCTGACAGAGATGAGTGAGAAAAGAGGCTGCAATCAAGCTCTAGCAGCTGGTGCTTTACAGCACTAAGAGGGCAAACTGCAGGTGGTCACAAGCTTAACCACTAAAAAGCACAGACACCAGGTAAATGCGAACCTTCCCTTGGGGATTTTTCTTTCACTGGAGATAGGGCACAGGAGTTTGATGGTCACTTTTCAAGATTACCATTAATTTTCAGTGAGCAATTGAACCAATGGGTATGTCATTATGAGCACAGGCTTTGCCTCCCCATCATTCTCTGAATCTACAATTAAAACAGACCGAAGAGATTAAATAATGTATACTAAGTGCAAAATGCTCTCACTTCAAATGTGCCTATTAAAACCAGGTTTGTGCCAAGTCTTACAGGCCACAATGCTCCTTGTTAACCCGGTCATCTGGGACACCATAAATTCAGTAGCCAATTTGGCCTTAGGTAAAGCAGCCAGACCACCTTTACATTTGTAAGCAATTTCCCAGTCACCTAGAAGGGAAGAGGCTGCATGCCTACAACACAGTTTTTAGATGTGGAGGTTGCTATTCACAGTGGTATTTAAAAATCATTCCATCTCTACCCATTGGATTCTGACTCAGAGATGATAATAAGTTTGTTTTTACAATTTAAGATGTACTCAAGCAAAATTTGAATATAACCTTAATTATACCGAACTTTTCGGTCTAAAACACCACCCAAGGATATCCAAAACTTGCTAATAGCTGAAAGTTTCAGATAAGGCTGTCATGAGTCAATGGAAGGTGACGCACATTGAAACGTGGTACAAATGCAGTCTATCCTGCCCAGTAACCCTCTAATTGACCCAGTAACAAAAAGGATAAGATTTTTCATCCATATGATTATACCATGTATACACACACACACACACACACATATACACATACATAAGGTTACAGCAAAACCTTAGTCCACATATAGAAAAATAATATTCCAGTTACTTTCACAACCTGATCGACCATTCCTCTTCATAGGAAAGAAGGAAAGTGGATGAGTCTCCTTTTGCCAGACAATTTGGGCAATATAGAGGGACATGTTCCCTTTGGTCAGATGGGGCTTTGGTGACCCTGATAACAAAAGACTATTACAATCAGACCACCCTCACCCTTTCACGTTCACCATCGTGCTGTTGGGCAGGAGGTGGGAAGGAGGATTGGAGATGGCAGCAGTTAGGTAAGAGCCTATGGGTTCTTTGGGAATTGTCAGGACGAGAGCTCTTCCAGAGCACTTTTCCCTGCAGAAGGACTCAACCGAACATGCAGAAAGCCTGTCACTATTCACTGCTCGGAGGAACATCCCTAAACGTCAGGCTGAGAGATGGCAGAGGGAGTGAGCACCACACTTTGTTGTGTGTGGGCCTCATGGTCTTTGCTTGAACTGTGATGACAAGGAGACCCCTTCTAAGAGCCCAGAAAACTCACCAGGACACACTTGGAGGTAGATGCGTACAGTAGCACTGAGCTCCTTCTCCCTCCTCAGCACTGCTGCCAAGCTCTTCTTTTTTGAAGGAAAACTCTCTGCCAGAACAAGCAACGGGAGCCCCTACTTCAGATTACCTCCCGCAGCCACATCACCTACTGGCCACCCCAGATTTTGTAGTGTGAAGTAGCATTTTCTTTCTTTCTCTCTCTCTTCTTATCTCTCTTTCCTTCCTATCTTCCTTCCTTCCTTTCTTCTTTCAGGTCCCCTTTGGCATCTGCCAATGAGTTTTCTGGATCAATATTCAGGAGTTCGTTCCTTCCCTAGCAGCTCTGGAAGTACGGAGCTCTCTGTGTTGCTTTCATGGGGGTGCATCTAGGATTTCATTTCCCAAGCAATTTTCCAATATCAGGCAAGCATTGTTTTCTTCCAGGCCTCTTTCTGGCTTGTTTGCTGGGATGGTTACTTTGTCAACTCAATGAAACTGAAAACAATGAGACAAGAAATGCAAAGAAGTCACCCAATGAACCTTATGCCCTGCTGCCCACAGGTCTCAAAGCGTGGAAGGAGATACAGAGAACCTTTGCTGTCTCCCTTGAAAATTAACTCTGATTTGTTTGCAAGAAGCTCTGACCTCCTCTAAAGCTCCAAGACTTTTTTAAGCCATCTGCATCACTATCTTGACTTTAGTTTGAAGCTGAAACTTTTCTGAACTGGATTTTTACCTTGCTATTCTTTTTGGATGTCAGATGCTCTAAGTTTAATGTGATACTTGTTTCTAAAAGGATTTAGTTATGACCTATACAGCAACAGTTTTCTAAGAGTTTTGTTAGACAAGAAATAAATGTACACCTTTGGTACACACAGGTTCTGTTCTGTGGGAAATACCTTCCTATAAATGATGGGCTCTTACTTTCTAAACATATGTAAAGGTCACGTCATATAATGTGAACATTAGATTTCTTCTTGATGCCCGTTTATCATAAAAGTGATAAATGAACATTATAAATTGTCTTTCCAATTGTCAACTATTTGAGGAGTAGCTGATCTACTCATTTCAGCCAAGTCTAAATCCATCTTCAATACTTTGGGTTATTCCAGTCTGAAGTAAAAAGGCAGAACAAAAACCCTTGCGTCTTTCTTTACTCAGTCCTCCAGATATTTTCATTCCCATTTACCCTGCCAGAGAGTGGCATCCAACACAACCTCCACCGACCACAACCCTGGAGGGATGTGAATTAGGCTGTCACTTTGCAACTGGCACTTGGAGACAGCCAAGATTTCTTACATTTTCCCCCCCACTTTCACAGTGAGGTTACCTTCAAGGTATTTACATGAGAATCTTTAGTACCTTCATGAGCAGACGTTTCTCTTCCAATGTAAAGGTGACTGAGTATCTTGAAGGCTCTCTGAGCAAGGCACATCTTTGCAAGCACTGCTTGTGCTGGGAGGAAAGGTTTGGGCCCTCCCTAGCCATGCAGTGTACACACCTTTCCAATACCAAAAGAACATTTTGCCATATAAACTGCTAGATGGAGTATTCATACAACTTTGAAATTTTGTAATATTCCTGTGAAAATCTATATCCTTACACTATATTTAATTGCAATTTAGTCGGTTTTGAGCTCTCTACAAAGGAGGGTACCTAGACTCACAGAGCAGTTGTACTGCCCAATAGTGCAGCAGTTGGGCATTTCTTCTGCTGGGTACTTACCAAAACAGGACTTTTTTGTCTGAGGTGCTGAAGCACCTTCTACCTGCAGCTCTTCACACGGATAGTAAAAGAAGCAGGAGATGAGAGAGATTAGGCGTAGTCCACTGCCAAGCCAAGGCTTATGTCAGGACAGAAAACACTTAGCACAAATTAAGCCTCCTTAAGAAACAGCTTTCCCCTTGTTTCAGCATTCATAGCCTACTAGCTGGATCCTCTGATGTGATTAAAAACTTAACAAGAGCTGCTGAGCGTCCTCAGCATCCCCAGACTTCAGACGCTGAATGTAACACAGTGAGGACTAAACCGGGATGGAGCTTTGTGCCTCAAAAGAGCTCTTCTGATATCTAATTTCTGTAATGATTTAAAATCCAAACCACAACAGCCCTGTTACACTTGGTGAGCCTTGTCACGAGTACAAGCCTTCACACTGGCATATTTTAAAAATAACCAGTGAGTAAGATCCTGTTCTCATTTCTATAAAAACTCCCCTACTGATGATAAAAACTGGTTAATAATTTAACAAAGTAATCTGAGTGTTCTAAAAGTGGTACAGAGCCATTTATATTTAAAGAAAGTGCTTAGTTATAGAAGATTAATCCCTCAAAGAGGGCTATTATTTAATACAGAAAACACTTCCAAAGCCATTTGCATAGATACCTTATGTTACCTGCCTATGAGAAACTATAAGCTACTCATTCCTTATGCTGAAGGCTGTCATGTTTTGAGAACAGTTCCACTTAAACAGTGGTTGCTTACAGATTAAGATGTTGATAATCCATAGGAAGTAAATGTAGATCATCTCATGTCATTAAGATGTTAATGCCAGTCACTTTATTGAGGTCCCAAAATCAGTAAAAGAGTCAGCACGAGCAGCTGAGTCCATTGATCTGGATTAGAGAAGGGAGAGTTTATGCTTCTTTTACTTAAGTTGCTTATCTCCAAATTTTCACGGATCTTCATTCATTCTGAATGCCATTTTATACCCTTAATTCAGGTTACCTAGTGCCTGATCTTTATAAATACTCAGCAAAGATCTGAACCAGCATCTGGGCCTTTCTGACCTCTAGAAGTTAGTCAGCAGGCTTCTTCGTTTGAAATTGAAGCCAAAATTAATAACCATTTTCAAAAATAATTGGCTCCTAAAGATCCTACCTCCAAGTGTAAAACACATATAATACCAGCTGGTGATAAGGACATATTTTCAAGATAGGTAGCAAAATCATTCAGAGAATGAAGAAAAAAAGTATTATTTGTTTTCCTTATCTGGTTAATGCATCCCTACAGCCTTCCCATTTCATCCTGGAAGAATATGGTTTCTAAAATGCTTAAACTTGCACATGCTGCACAATTTTAATAACTGAATGGGCTTTCATTTTTTTTTTCCTTCAGAAAAGCTAAATTTTACAGCCAAACCTGAACATGAAATACTGAGCTTTTGGGTAGCTGAAAGCGAAAGTGAAGCCTGGAATTACGGTACTTGGGTACTCTCTAATTTGTTCTAAAAATAGGTGGTTTTGACACACCGCTCAAAAGCAAAGCTATAGTTAGCTCGCCTGCGGCAGCTCTGCAGCTGGGACAAGTACCCTGGCAGCCTGTTTATGCAGTCACCTATGTTGTGATACACGCTAGCAAAACATCAGCGAAGAACACAGCAAGAATTAGCATTTCTGCTTAAGGCAGAGCAATAGGAAGTGACTTTCGATTTTATGCTATCCAACATGTAAGCTAGTCAACAAAAGGAAGCTAAAAAGATTTCTAATTGGAATCAGCAGATGAATTCTAAAGCAAGTGACTTTCCCAGGCATTTTGGACAAGACTGGTAAATTGATTTAAAATTATTTTTTAATTGTAACTGCCTAGCAAAAAAAAATCCTATGTTTAGGTCTAAAACAGGCACAAATACTCTCAAAGAGAATAAATATTCCACAGTAGGGCACATCCTGTCTCAGGTTCCATCTAGGGCCCATCTATATCACTGGAGGCTTTTGCACTGACTCTTGGTCTCAGAGCAGCTCTGAGGATTAGCATTATCATACAGATGGAGCATTCTGGCTTTAAATTAAACTAAAAGCTTTAAGCCGTTCTATTAAGTTTCGAAATAAGTTTCTTTGAACTGATGGAAGTCGAGTTGGGCTGTGACTTGCTTGATTTGTGCCCTGTTTTGAACATGGCAGATGTAGCAACTCTGTGATATATTAAATTGATGCATTATTCAAACTGCAAAATTGAGCCATGTTCAAACTTTCCAAAATCTTAGTTATTTCAACATGATTTCAGATCCATATTTTGATAAAATAATTTCTAGCTGCCTAGTAAGCCTAATCCATGAATTAAATTTTCCATTCTGCGCAGATAAAGCCTCAATAGCACCTACTGAACGGCATAAAGACTTTTCATGTTATAGCAAAGTCTCTTGAACCAAGAACAATCTGTTCTGCTCCCCCGCACTTAATTTTGGCTCCAGCATTAGCTTTCACTGTGTGCAGGGGCGTATGTTTTGCAATCACAAAAATTCCACGTGTAGTAACTGATATAACAAGCAGTTGAAAAGACCACGTACCCTCCTGCACGTGGAGATGCGGAGTGACCTACACGTGCATCAGCTACATTAGGTTTAAATACACATAGTTTTAGAAACTTTGCCCACAAACCAATGCACATGTAGCACATAAATGCTATCGGAATTTATTATTCAGAAATAGAGGGGAGCCTTCCTTAAAAGCACATACCTGAGACTATGATAAAGTGATCACCCTCTAAGTGGTAGAAATATTAAACTGAAAAACAAGAGTCTAAACTCATGCCAAATTTCACTGCTCTGTCATTTCAAATCCTCTTATAGCTTGAGCACTTTGACTGTCATTCGAAGAACTGATGAGACCTTGATGTCTAAAGGAAAAAACAACAAAATTTCCTAATAAATCTGAATAACTTGGAAATTCACTCCTATATCATTATAATTTGGAAGTTTGGTAAGGATTAGCTACAATGGAGCTCAGACTCACAAGTCAGCAAAGTATTTTGCAAATAT
>JAUBOD010001095.1:617330-627770 GCA_032353885.1 Nothura maculosa
GTGTGAATCCAAATATTGTTGCATTGTGCTAGCTCTTGAGAAAATTAAAAGCAAACTTTATTAACAATGGGAATTAAGGTATTAATCAGCATGGGTGTGAAAAAGGGCATTTATATATTAATGTCTCAAATCCAGTTTGATGCCCTAATTCTATGTACAGGCAAAAACAAATGTACAAATCCAATTACTTAACTTGATGTCCAAACGTAGTGTTATTGAAGATGTTAGCAGTATGGCTCCTTGTTTATACCATTTCTGAGCAGATGTTATGTTTGAAAAAAAAATGACTCAGATGGGTGGTACTGGTATTTGGTGCAGAATCTACCCCCATGGGGCATGTAATTATCTAATGCAGCCCAGTAAGTATCATTTGATTAGGACAGCTAACCAAATAACATTCCTTCAGACTGATGCAAATTAGAAAGGGCAAATGTTATCACAGCCTCATGACAGAACAGACTGTATTGGCTTTTAAAATATATTTTTAAATCAAAAGAGATACAATTATGCAACTTTTTATTTTAACCTTTTCCATTCATTTACAGATAAGAAATCTAATCCTGCCAATATGTGTGCACATGCGTAACTTTCCCTTGTGTGATGAGACTTTCCAAAATAAGTAAACTACTCCTTAAAGTTACATCCATGAGTACATTTTTTGCAGCTGTGGTTCTGCAGGCATCCTCCTCCTGAGACCCCACTCCCGTTGTCCTTGAGTTGGCAAAAATGAATGGAATTACAGGAATGCAGAGAAAGGCTCCAAAAGCACATGCTGAGTTTCAGCCCTGCAGTGGAGCAGGCGCTCAGAAATGGATGGACAGGCTCACACACGGCGAGCTCTGCTCTGGACACACTGTGCTCTTAGTCACAGCCTGCCAGGGCAGCAAGTTCGAGCTATAAGATGGTAATAAAGCTCAACGCAACATTTGCTCTCCCCATCTAAGTGCTCTTGTCAAACTCCTGTGCATGGCTGTAGTTTTAGCTGAGCCACAGCAAGAATGCAGAATTTCTAAGTGTTTTTTTTTTTTTTCTTGCCTACCCTTTATTTGCTATCTGTTTTGCTGTTTTTCTTTCTGGCTTTTTCATTTGGCTTACATTTCTGCTTCCCCTCTCCTCTCCCTCCCACACCCTTCCTTTTTAGTTTTAGGAGAAAATTCCTGTGTGAAAAAATGTGTTGTAAGTTCAAGAAGCTTTTCCAATAGAAGAAAAGTGAGACACTGCTTTTTTTTTTTATTAAAGAAAAGAAAAAAAAATAGAAAAAGAAAAGCTGGTCAGGCATCTCCGGTGACTGAATCAGCAAGATATTTCCAGCTATAGCTTTTACAGTCCGTGTTGCTCTCCTGGGAGGCTTTTTTTTCTTTCACGTTTTACCTTTTTCTCAGATCATTAGTGGGATAATACCACAGTTGTTTGCCCTTCCCCTAAAAAACGCTCCTTATGTTTCCTCCTTGAAATCCCTTGCTGCAGCAGAATTTCCTTCTTTTGTGGTGTGGCAACTACTCTTTCCTACTTATAGCTTAAAGGAAGAGCAAGAAGGAGCTTCCATACTTTTTTTACCTCTGTTCTTGGAATTATATTTTTCAGGTTCACCCTTTACCCAAAGTTAAATGAGCTTCTGTGGTCAACAAAAAGAGGAAAAATATTTATATTATTGCATGAAACACAGGGTCTCGATTTTAAATCCAGCTCTGCATTATTAAAAATTAGTTCTTACAATTGTGGCTCAGCAAAATATTTCAGCATGAACCTGAGCCCCCTGAATCCGGTAGGATTTATACATAAACTTGAATTTAAGTCTATATTAAATGGAGGAATGTATGCATGTGCTTACCTTTTGACAGACCAAACGAATTATTCACTACTGCAAAAACTTAAAGAAAAAAAAAGGCAATTCCAAAAGGTGCAGGGAAAGTTTATGATTCTATACGTTATTTCCTTATCAAATGAGAAATAAATTCACTAGCAAATTAATGTCAAAAAAAGATGATAATATAGTCAAAGTACCCTACCCCCTCAGGAATTAATGCAGTTCTTAAAATAGTCTATATTTTAAGCTGTAAAATTTGTAGCAGAGCCAACATTTCCTGTGTTCGAATATTATCTTAGCTGGAAGATCCACGTTCCGTGTTTTAATTCATCATCTTTTCTCATTAAAATTTGAAGAGAATTGGTAGTGGTTCAGCTTTGACAGAATTCAGAGTCTAGACAGATTAACTTATAAATCAAGCATTTTGATTTGTATTTTTTAACATATCGGTGTGTAATAAACTCTCGTAGGCTCTGCTGTTCCAGATGCTCTGTTTTTTTGTGGCAGAAGAAAAAATATTAACATTTTATAGCACTGAGTTTTCATTGTTCTTTTTGTTACAGTTGTGAATTGTGCCTCATAAAAAGAAACTTCATAATGTACAATGCTATTTTTTCTGCATTAATTTGTAAATAATGTAAATTTCTTTTAGAAATCAGAGTATTAGATCTACTATTTCCAGACAGTAACATGTGGCATTTTATTCATTATGTCATTTTCTGGCAGGCTAGTCCATATTCGTGGGCAGTTTTTCTTGCTGATGAGGCTTACATTTGTCCAGTTTCTTTGTTTGCAGTCTCAATATTTAAGACCTAATTTCCCAATTTCTTGAAATGGGTCTCTAGCCCATAGAGCACCTATGAGGAAGGTATTTTAAAAATTTGTTGAGTGCTGAGTGTCTGCCCCAAAACAAGCACTTTTTGCCCAAATGTTCGTTTCTGCTTTGATTTGTTAGAGGTATGTTCCATAAAAGTTGCTTCAAACAGGAACAGAGCAGTAAAATACCAAAGGTAACTAGAAAGGAATACAGTCAGTACTTCAGTAAAACCTTGCAGCTGGGGATTCTCACAGAAATTTATCAATAATATTGATAAATTTTAAATTTATCAATAATATTGATAAATTTTATTGATAAATAACGGTTACTGTTTGCAGTGCAGTAAAATAGTCCTGCTTTGACAGTTCTGTTTCTTTCCCTCCCCAGAAAGCAACTGTGCATCATGGAATTTGAAGACTTTGAGAATTACTCCTACATCTACGACCTGTCTGAGGAAGATGAATCGCCCCAGTCCTCCCTCAGCGTTGCCCATATGATTTCCCTTTCCTTTTACAGCGTGGCATTTCTGCTGGGAGTGCCAGGTAATGCCATCGTCATCTGGTTTATGGGCTTTAAGTGGGATAAGTCTGTCTCTACACTCTGGTTCCTCAATCTGGCCATTGCGGATTTCATCTTTGTGCTCTTCTTGCCTCTGTACATTACATACGTGGCAATGGGCTTCCACTGGCCTTTTGGGAAGTGGCTCTGCAAAATGAACTCATTCATTGCACTACTTAATATGTTTGCCAGCGTTTTCTTCCTGACATTCATCAGCCTTGACCGCTACATCCGCCTAGTCCATCCAGTCTTTTCCTACAAGTATCGGAATGTAAGGAACACCCTCATTCTTAGCGGGATCATTTGGATCTCGGCTGCAATTATCGGTGGCCCCGCCTTATACTTTAGAGACACAACTACAATTCTCAACAACATCACCCTTTGCTACAACAACTTTCACGTGCACGACAGAGACCTCATTCTGTTGAGACACCACATTCTCATCTGGGTGAGACTTGCATTTGGTTACCTCTTTCCCCTTGTCACCATGGTCATCTGCTACTCGCTGCTCATTGTCAAGGTGAAGAGGAGAACGGTCCTAACTTCCAGCAGGCTTTTCTGGACCATCATTGCGGTAGTCGTAGCTTTCTTTGTTTGCTGGACACCGTATCACATATTCAGCATCATGGAGCTCTCGGCTCACCATAATGAAAACTTGCATGGCTTATTGCAGGATGGCATCCCCCTCTCCACTGGCCTTGCTTTCATCAACAGTTGCCTTAACCCAATCCTCTATGTTCTGATTAGCAAGAAGTTCCAGGCCCAGGTCAAGACAACTGTCTCTGAAGTGCTCAAGTTGGCGCTTTGGGAAGTGAGCCGCTCGGGGACGGTGAGCGAGCAGCTGTGGAGCTCGGACAACACCAACGCGCCCGCGCCCTGCTGTGAAACGGCGCACTGAGCGCCCTCGGCACCCGCCCTGTCCCGAGGAGCTCGCGGGAGACACGGAGATGTTCTTGTCTTCGCGGCCACCATCGGATGTGCATCTTTGCATACATGGCTTTATGTAAGCAGCTGGCTGCATTGCGCGTGCTGCTTTCCTTGGAAGGCTTCTACAGGACACATCATTTGGGTGTGGTGTGGTTGCAAGGAGCCTGAGCTGAAAGCTGACAACATAGCTGGAACAGCTCTAATTGAGCTTTCAAACAGGAATGTGAATATTTCTGTTATTAATCCTGTTTTTTTTTTTCCTATTGCAGTTCCATACTTTAATGATATATATAAAAAGAAAAAAATATCCTCAACTAATAGTATTTCTTCTTGCCATCACTGGCAATGCTCTAGATCTGGGCATCTTCATCCCATCCTGGCCATATGTCAGTGGGTTATGACAGCCCTGAGCATCTAGCACTGCTTAGAGAAGGAAAATCCTGGCTGCATCCCAACTAAGCAAAGCAGTTAACAGCTTCTCGTTCCACTCAGAGAAGGATCCCAATATAGAGAACACAGAACTGTTCCCTTTTCTTGTTAAAAAAGAATGGTCCTCATTTCTACCATTGCTCTTTTCCTCACATCAATTAGATAAGACAGGAATCACTGAGCTTGATGGTCAACTTCTTGTGTTCTTATTTTTGTGTTCTCATTGCTAGGTGGGTGTACTATACTAAGGAGGTTTCACATAAATATTTGACTCCTTTGAAATATGAGCAGAATTAGTAGAAAACTTTTCTGAGAAGCTGAGATTAAAGGTTCCCTAAACACACACACACTTTCTCTAGGCTTCAGGATTAAAGATATTCGTGACAATCAATTGCTTTTTTTTTTTTTTTAAGAGTAAAAATGTTAAGAAGTAATTTAGCATTTTGTTTGCCTGAATACAAGCTTTCAAAAAATGGATACCTACTTCACACAGAAGTGAATTCAGCAATTCTGTTAAAAACATGCAGCCAAATTTGGACGACTTTGCCAAACTTAGAGGCAGGACAATGTAGCTGGGAAAGAACACTCCGCTAGGAGAGGCACAACGCTCCCAACGAAGTTACTCCCACTCCATCTTGTTGCTTGCTGTAGCATCACACATCCGTATATATGTGCTAAGAGGAGTGGATTGGTATCTGAGGCAAAACCACTGAATTAAGTTGAATGTGAAATAAAAGGTCATTAAAAGTAGGCGCATGAAACTGTAAATTTGACCAGCATTTCCTAGGTTTTGGCCATGGAGAGTGGAAGAAAACTGCCTTTCAGGTGACCTGTCTACCTAGTTTCTAGGACCTGGCCACCCATACAAGGCCTTATTTCCAATATAAATATTACTTATGTGTAAATACATTTCATACAAAAGCTAATATTTATATATACACACACACACACACACACGCATCCGTAGAGTGGTGATTATACAAACAGAAACAGTCTGACCGTGGTCAGTAACTGTATTTCTTTGGGCTCTGGTTTGAAAGCTGTGAGAGTTAAGGCCGGATCAGTGAAGCTCAGTGTTTAACTTTGGGCTGGGAAGGTGGTGGGCAGCACTCTTTCCTCTGAGTCATTCAGTGCCTGGTACAGAGTGACTCATGGTTTTTTGGCACCACACTACTGAATATGCCTTAAATGAAACATTTTGCATTTCTTCCTCACATATCCTCCAATACCTTTCTCAGAACGATGTGTTACTCCTGTGCTCCTGACGATACTCCAAGTGGAGTAATAAACTGTTTTTCTCTCAGGAGAGTGTGTTCGTTTGCTTTCCTCAGCAGCAGCGTGGGGTGTCTGTCTATTGTTTTAGAAAAAGTCCTCTGCAAAAGGCTTTGCAGTATGAAGGGAACTCTGTCTTTGTTTCGGGAATTAAGATTTATTTCAGTTTTCACCCTGCATGGCAGCTACAGGAGTGTGAATATTGATACGTAAAGAACTTGATGTTGAAGTGTGCACTCTGTCCTGTATGAATCAGCAGGTTTCCTCAATGCTTTCCTAGCATCAATACTTCAAAAGCTCTTGATAAGAACTAGAGTGCCAGCATCTAACCAAAAAACTTGAGTTAAAGCCTAAAATGGATACAAATCAGCTACAGAATAGAATTTCATAATTCAAGGCCAAAATGTGTTCTGTTCTACGGAAGAAAGATCAACTGTTTTGCAAAGTAACTAAACTTATTCACAAAGATCAGCGCCAGGAATCTCTGCATCATTTCTGCAAGAATCCCATGTGTTTGTCTGTTCTGCAACTGATGGAATATGCTCTGTACCTGTTTATGTATTGTCCCGTGCAGCAGGTTTGCTTCTGTCTTCAAGAGAAGGAATGCTAGCGATTTTGTCCATGCATGCTGAGCATAAACAAACAACATACAACAATAAAATCCAGTTTGGGCAGGCCAGGTGCATGCCTCACACAATGCTGTGCTTAGCCACAGCCTAGAAATCAAAACATTAAAGCTACCTAGAACTTTAATTTCCAAGGTCAAAGAGGTTGCAAATCTAAGTACTTTGATTGGAAGAGCATGAAGGGTGATAGCCAAGGAAAACACATATAGCTATAGTATTTGATTTAAAAAAAGAGATTAACAGCAGCACGTGAGAATCACTAAAAACAAGTTACATGATTAGTAGAAGCAACAACTATAGAACAAAGGAGGCTCGATTAAGGTAATTGTGCACAGGACAGAGCTAGTCTTTTAGTTGTTAAGAGCTAATGGAATGTAGGGATAGAGCCTGTAATTACCCTTTCAGTTCTTTAATCTTGCTTTAAGCCTCTGGCAGGCAGGTTTTGGGATTTTTTTAAAAATGAATTACAAAGCAAAGCCTTTACATAACCTGAAGCTGACAGACCTTTAGACAAAGACGAACAGGACCTGCTGTACCAGATAGCACACAGAGCAGATCAGCAAAGCCCAGCACAGGGATCGGGCTGGACTGCAGCAATCCAGCTCCATGTACCTCTGTTCCAGTGGCCAACGTGGCTCAGCACGAGCCACCCTTTCAGTCACAGCAGCTCTCTAGCTCCCCAGGGCAAAGGCCTAGAAACATGAATTTGTCCAAAAGCTCTACAAATTCACTCTAAGCTCCTGGGGATTATTTAGCATTAATTTTCAAAAAAAAAAAAAAAGTTCAGTCTTGTGGCATTCTTCAGTCATTAAAAGGTCAAAATCAAATCTGAAACCCATCTGCAGTCAAGCAAGCAGGTCTTCATATGAGCTGAACTAGAGCAACTGCTGTGCACACCCTTACCTTTGCATTTTAATGCAAAGAACACCAGAGCATACATGGCCTTCAAATATAAAATACTATTCATCTGGATTAAAACTTCCTTTGCTTTAGCATGTAACCACCACAGCCAGTTTGTTCTCACAGGGCACTTAATTAGCACCTAAAAAAGCCTGCCTTGTGGAAGGCATAGACTGCCTCCTAGTGGTGTGTACATCAAAAAGCATCTTTTAAGTAGGGCAAGTCTACTCCAGGGATAACCAGTGCTTCCTTGTGCTTTGAGGTAAGAGATGCACCAAAACCTTGAGAACAGCAGTTGCCACAAAAGCTCCTCTATTGCTGTTTAGCACAGAAAAATTTAATTAACCACCCTCCCACTATGACAACTTGTTGGGGTGAGGAAGCCCTGAGAAAGGTCCTCTTACCATTCCCACAGCAGCCTTATGGCCTTCAACTTCACATCTCACCTGGCCTTTTTCTGTAAGCAGACTGCAGCCCTATTACCTTTAACTTGGCTTTCTTCATATTCAGTGAAGGTGACAAAAATGTCACTTTCACCATGTGACACAGTAAATATTTGGTCACTATCCTTAAACAAAAAAGTATTAACTCCTATATAGCAACTACAAGTCACTTATACTTGCCCTGTGCTTTTTCTTTAAAACCACTCCTCTTTCCAAAGTGTAAAAACATCCTGAATATGACACTTCCATGGAACAAAGGGCATTTCAGCTTTTAAAAGCTGTATGAGTGGTTTCTTTGATCACACCTTTGGTACTATAGTGGGTGATAAGGTGAAACTCACTTTTCATCTATCTTTGAAACTCACTTTTCATCTACCCACCAACCAAGTTTGACATTAAGAAGTCAACCTAATTTTGCATTAACCAGAGACACAGCTCTTTTGCCATTACATTTATTCTAGATATAGCAAGATTTAAATTTTATTGAAAGCAGCTACATCCATTGATTGTACATAATCTTCAAAAGCTGTTATTCTTTCTTCCAGCATATCTGTTCCAACTTTGTCATCTTCAACAACACACTGAATCTGAAGCTTTTTGATACCATAGCCAACTGGTACTAGCTTGGCTGAAAAAAAGAAAGAAAAACACCTCGGTTTGTGAAATCTCTTTAACAGTGCACAGATATGATTAAATAATTACCCTTCTTTGAATCTTAGTATTTTTCAAACTGTCCTGCTTTGAAACTTTCTCCTACTTACACGATCCCCAGACCAAGCCATCTACTTGAATGCTTCGAACACACTCCTCTAATTTGGCCATGTCTGTCTCATCATCCCAAGGTTTCACATCAAGCAAGATTGATGATTTTGCAATAACAGCTGGTTCTATAGGAAAAGGGAAGAAAACCACTGTAAGTTGTCAAGAATAAAAATCAACTCAAATATATTTACACTTAAGATATTTAAATACTCATGATCTTAGAAACTATTTACAAGAAAACATACTTCAAGAAGCTGACACTGTTAGTTACACAGAAAGTCCTCCCCAGAACAGGTGATCTGGGGAGTTCAGTACTAGGTAACATTTTATCTTCCACAGACGGAATCCTGCAACTGCTACAGTTCCGCAGAACAGTTCCAGACCAGTAGCTGTGGAGTCCCTGCTTTCCTCCTCAACTTGTGACCAACCTTCTTGCACGCAAAGGGTAGAAACTCTACCACAGGTGCATTTTATACCAGCTCTGTATGTATTTTGTTCTAAGAAAATCTCAGGATCATCTCTTGACAGGCAAAGCTTGGCCTCTTGGAGTAAAAAATTAAAGCTAATTACTTCTGTCAATTCCAGTCAAGTAAAGTTTATTACAAGTAACAAAAATCTGTTCTCTAGCCATCCTGTTCAAACATATGGTAACAAAGTTTTTAGCACACATACTTTTGGACTTCTTAGACTCGTACTGGGCCAGACGCTCTTCCCTCAGTTTCTTTGCTTCCTCACTTTCCTGAAAGAGAAAGCCAAAGTCAAAGGAAAGCACCAAACACCCACCTCTTCAAAGCACTATCAAATTGACTGGCATCTGGTCAGGCAAAAACAAATCATCACAACTGTCAGCCGAAAGATGGTGATTTTTTGTTTTATTCATCATGTAACCAGTCAAAGACAACATTTCATTGTGATATATTCCTTCCTATCCTAACTTTCCCAAGCTTTATTTCAAAAATTAAAAGACAAAACCCACATCTCTGAAGAAACAAGACCATCCCAGGCATCAGTACCTCCTCATCATCAGATCCAAAGAGATCAATGTCATCATCATCTTTGCTGTCTGTGGCTGCCCCTGTTGTGTCTTCAACATCAGCAGGACCATATTTCCCCAGGGCCTTCTTTACACCTGGCAAGCTTAAAAAAAAAAAAAAAAAAAAAGCAGATGTTAGGGACGTGCTCAAAACGCCTCAGATACTGACAATTTCTCAATGAACTTACAGTACAGTTAACAAATTACGAGGTGATTTTTCTGTAAGAACCCCCTCCCCATTCTGCCACTTGTAAAGAGAAGCTCCTTAACAAACACCACTCCGCACTCCTAACACCATCCTCAGGGAATTACAACAAGTCCTATATGCAAAGGCTACTGCTCCTCAAAGCAGAGATGATCCTGCCTACCACCACTGTGCTACACAACTGTGAGGAAAGGACCTTTTTTCAGTAAATTGCTCATCTGTAAAACCATCTGTGTAGGGAGAGCTACCAGCTTCTCAGACACATTTTCTGAAAAAATATTTATGCCTGAAATACTCTTCCCCTCTAATTTACTCTAGTTCTACTGTGACCAGTGCTCTTACAAGAATAAAACAACTAGCTTTGGTTTAGAGCAACTTGTAGCATTTTCCACAGAGTAGAATTTGTGAGAAAAACTTTAAAATCTCAGTCCCATTTAGGATACCAGAGTTTCAGCCACAGACAGGTGACTAAGCCACTCAGTTTTACAAGAGTTCCCTCCAAAACAGGACTGAGGCATGTAGAGGAGGCAGTGCAGCAATACTGACACTACCTATGCTGTACCTTTTTAGAGAGGCCTGCAGTCTCCATGGATGTCAAAACAGCACTTTTCATGAACACTAAAACCACTAAAAAAGAAAAAAGATAACATTTGCTTTCATA
>JAUBOD010001095.1:668379-686792 GCA_032353885.1 Nothura maculosa
GCTTCAGCTCCGTTACTGTTTTTAGTATGAAAAAATCTCCTTACAAAATAACTACTGGTAATTTAGAAAGAAAAGGGGGAATTTATCCCTCAGAAATAAATCAGTGCCATTATGGGAACTTGGCTGGTGTTGCCTCCTTCACCAGTTTTGCTGTTGATTGTCTTGAAATGGGGTTTCAATCCAGGCTTGTTGACAGTAAGAGCTATGGAGTCATGTTTACCCAGTAAAAGTTATGGGATACATTCAGGTCCCATTATTAAAGTTGTAAGCATTTCATTGGCATAAATATGAGACTTTATATATATATATATATACACACATATATACATATATATATATATATATATATATAATAAATATGTGTAAATATGGAGAGCAAGAGAGTGCAAAGCTTGGAGCCAGGTGTGTGAGTGTGCCTTCTGGTTTAGGAAGGAGGCACTGCCTGGCAAAGCCAGAGGAACCAGAAAAGGTCACCGGTTTTTGGTACTTGTTACAATTTGACCGTTTCTCTAGTGTGACCTTTTTTCAGTAAATTTCCACTGCATAGTCCCCCTCTCCTGTCCTCTCCACTAATTGCTCTTTGATTTAAGAGTTTGCCTCATTTACCGAGACATTTACAGTAAATAAAGGTTAACAGTATAGATTTTTTTTTTGAACAGCAGGCTGCAGACATTTAAATATGTCAAGCCCAGTGATAAATTGATGTAATCTCTAATAATGACATACTAAGAAGGGTAAGTACCTTGAGGAGTTCAAAAGGGATCCTGCTCTTACAACTTAGGAAGCGCTGGAGTGTCCCTGCCTGATTTCAGCCTTTGGATCTTTGTGGGGCTGGAGGATGGGTGCCATGTGCATGATCATGTCAAAGTATATCAAATAAATCATATCAAAGTGCCAAAGGAGCTTCTTTAAAGAAAGAAATAAAGCCCATCTGTGTTGGATGTCCCTCTTTCAGGTCCGACGACGACAATGCAGACGACAGGAGTTCCAGGGTGACCAGACTTTGCACTTACTTTCAGCAAAAATACAAGCACCTCTGCCGCCTGGAGCGGGCAGAATCCCGTCAGAAGAAGTGCCGGCACGCGCTGCGGAAAGCCCTGCTGCAGGCGGCCAGCCGGGAGCCGGAGCGCGCCGGGCAGCTCCTCCAGGAGCTCCGACGGGCCGCGTGCGCCCGCGCCAGGTGAGACCGCTCCGCACACCGGCCTTGGCCCACGCGGGATGGGGATGCCAGGCAGGGCGGCCAGCGGGGAAAATCCTGGATGCTGACACGGGTATCCGCACGGCAGGCAGAGCCACCGGGATGTGTCAGTGCCTGCCAGGAGGGCACTGTAAATAAAGTATGCCGTGTTTTCCATGAAGACACGTGTTTTTCACACTGTTGAATGTGGCAAAACAGGGATTACCTGTTCAGCAGTACCTGGGCCTCATTTCATAGAAGCCATATGAATGATGAGTTTGTGTCCCATTGCAATTAGTTTTTCCTAATTAATCCATGTGTTGTGTCCAGCTTCCAATACTGGGCACTAAAGTCCTGTTCCTTAAGAAGTGTGTGGCCTGGTCTGCAGTTCTCCACTGCAATTCAGGTTTCTGTTTTCCAAAAACTGTAAAAAAGCAGGGAAAAAAATCTGTACCTCCTCTTAGTTCTCTCCCAGCTAATCAAACTTACGCTTTTTGTTAGATTTAACTCAATCTAACATGAAAGGAAATTCAGCAAGAGAATAAATTCCTTCTCACAGCTCTGAAGGTTACCTTCTGTGGGAATTCTTTCCAGATAATGTCAACATCCCTCCAGCTCTTGACATGCTGAGCATTGGCTGATTCATATTTATAAGGACACAGAGCTAGTCCAGGGCCTGGCGTTATGGCTGGGGTACCAAGAGCAGCTTCCTTCTGCTGTTCTGGTTTTACTTTACAGCATATGTGACCTTGGGAGATGAGGAGGACCAGGAAGGCTGGAACAAGGGGTGCAAATATAGTCTGTTTCTGGGGTGCTTTTGTTGCTGACATTTGAAGGGCAGTAGCATGATGTTGGAAGAGCTGCTTAGATGTACTTAGAAGAGCTACATTACTAGTTTATCAAAAGGCACAAAAGTCTCCATACTGAAACTACAGCAAAAACCTTGCCAGAATTAACAAGCTCTTGCTAGCTTTTCATTATTAGGGATTTTATTGCACAAAAGGATTAAATTGTTTTGGGCAGACCTGCAAAGCCAGGTAGGCCTGTCACCACTACCCTGGTTAAGTTTAAGCACAATCTTTTGAGCTACAAAGCGTATCAAGGGGCAACATTACTAACTAAAACTTTACTCAGCCAAAGTGCAGTTGATGACAGTAATGGCAGGAGGAAAACAGACAGCTTTATGTCAACCTAGACAACAAGATGAGTGAAATTGAGCCCCGGGATCGCCAGCCTTGTCTCCACCAAGGTGACGGATGCCTCGAGCGCAGGCTGTGCCGCCCGGCGAGCTCTGCGGTGCTTGCAGTGCTCATCCCCGCTGCTGCCTCGCCGCCTGCTTGCAGCCCTCGTGCTGGTGGATGGCGCTGCAGCACGGTGCCCACGAGGAGCTCCTGGCCATGCGGAGCACCACGCTCAGGCTCTGCCGCGCCAGAGCCAGTTGGTCTGAGCACGTGCTTGCATGGCAGCGCTGCGGGTGCTCGGCATGTCTTGGTTTATGGACAGGCTTGGGAGTGCACTTGGCCGCCCACGTAGGCAGACCCCATGCAGCCTATTCTAAAGGATGAGCTTATTTTAAGGATCACCTATGAGGACTCTTAACTCTTTCAGGAGGATGTAACAGTTATGTGGTAGTAACACACAGCACCTCTCATTACAGTTAAGGCCCTGTTTTGTTAGATACTAAAATAAACAGCAATCCTGTTACTGCAGTTGCACCTTCACCTTTCTTTGACAACTCTTCCGTATCCCTGTTTAGAGTGTGCTAATCCTGTGCACCCATTTGAATCATGACACACACACGTGTGTTAAAACGTTTCATGGTACGATGCCACGTTCAGTAGAGTAGTTGTGCTGGATACCTGCTGGAATGGGGATTTTGACTCTGGACTCTTTTATGCTTTTGTTTCAGCACAAGCCAAGCCAAGCCGAGAGATGTGGAACCAACAACGTGTAGTGGGACTTTGAAGGGTGAACAGTGCACTAACAAGGCCCTTCCATTCACCAGGCACTGTTTTCAGCGTATCCTCTTAACTCCCACTGGGAGCTGCATTCCGGAGTGGAAACACTTGGGTTTTGTGTGTGTGGGGAGGGAGCAGGGTCTTTTTTTTTGCATTGACAGGTGCAATATTATAGAGGAAAACCTATTTGCTAGCCTCTCATTATTTATTTTGCTTTTAATTTTGCTGTGCAATATGGATGCAGTAGGCAGTGGTGATGAGTAGTTTGTCATGTATGAGTAGTTTAGTAGTAGACTATCTATCATTGTCATGGTCTGTGCTTTCATAAGCTATAGTTCATGTCCTAGACACCGCTACAAAAACGAGCCTCTCTCATGGATGACTTGGTGTCTAGCCCATGGCTTTCAAACAGCTCTTAATAGCATCCAATGAAATACCTACTTCTGAAGAGGAGAGTGTGGGGAAAGGAGTATCACAGAGCTTAGAAAGATGGCTTAGACTGACTAAAAAGATGGAAAACTGGGATTGTGTGTCCTTTGAAGGAGCAAAATAGAAGTCCCTGAATACAACTTCAACGTGAGGAAGGATCCCTAGTGCCAGGGATTTCGAGAAAAAATGGAAAAGATGCAGAGTCGATGCATGAAGGTCGCAGAACGGAGGCAGTGCAATAGATATAAGGTTTGAGTTTGAAGGCTACAGACAGACCAGCCTCTGGCCTGGAATACTTAAAATTTTTGCAGACTTTCTATTTTAGCTGATAGCCTGTTTCCTTGTGTTGGAGCTTTTGTTGTTGACGTTTTAAGTGACTACTGCTTAACCATTCTAGTTCTTATCAGAGAGCAGCACCTTTTCAATCTTTTTAGTGTGCAGATGCCTCACGTTTTTGCCGTGAGGTGAAGGACCTGTGTAATGAATTTCCTGACAAATAGGCTGTTTGATATGTTGCAGGCCTTGCTGAAGCAGTCTGCAGAACAGTTGGAAGCTACTGTGTGAGTGCACCCTGTGGTGTGCAGATTTGCTTGGTAGTTCGTTTGACTCCTGATTGATTTTTATTTATTTTTAATTCAAACTTGTCTTTTTATGTACAGCAAAAGTCAAGGATAGTGATTTTGGCAGTTCTGCCCACGGTTCTGCCCTCTCTACTCTCTTCTCAATGACAATAGTTTCTCCTAACACGTGCTCTTGATTCTGGAGCATCCACCCAAATCTTGGCCTTCTGCAGCTTTCCATTTTCTCTTGGTCCTTTCTTTTGCATTTTCTCAACATACGTAGGGATGTTGAGGTTATGGGAACTGGTAGATAGAAGAGGAGCTTCTAATGGTGTTTGGAAAAAAGAAAACCCACCACAGTGAAATATCTGTTTGATTTGCTCTAAGTCTAGAAACGTTTTCACTCCTGCAGGGTATTTTTCTGAAGGAAATCTCAGCAAGCTTACGTTTGGATTTACTTGACCTTTCTGTCTGATTGCACATCTCTTTTTTCAGAGGAGCAGGAAGGATCTTGAAACTTCTTTGTCTGTGCTATAAAGATAAATGCCAAGAATATACCTTAAACGATGGAAGTAAGAAATACTCTTTCTTTAATGTTTCAGTATGGATTGTCATTAGTCTGTAAGGAAATAGTCTTGTTGACTATATGGCTCCAACTGGTACTATTGATCTATTGATTAAGACTCCAGGAAAGGCTTCTTTTTGCTAAGAACTCATTAGTGAAATAGCTGCTTCCACAAAACCATCTCAATATATAATAAAATCATTAGAGATTCTGCATGAATGCAGTTTTTTCACTTTAAAAGTCGGGTTTGAGCCTTACCTAGCTTTGAACTTGAATAACAAAGTTAAGATACTCATTAAAAGTCGCATCCATGGACAGATAGAGTTGAAGACTCTGATCTTTATCAGGCTGATAAATCAAAAGGCGTTTCTCCATCGTTGTCTCGTGTGTTATTCCTGATGTAGAAATACACAGATATCTTATTGAACCGTTCTCAGCAGCTCTTCTCAAGTTGCACAGCCAAGTTTGCAGATGGTCAGCAGTGCTCTGTGCCAGTTTTTGACATCACACATCAGACACCTCTGTGCGAAGAACATGCCAAAAAAATGGTAAGTACAAAGCTCAAACTGTAATTATTTCTATGGTTTGGGATGATGAAGAGTTTTACCCTCAGTCTTTCTGTGCTCTCCTGACTGATAACTAGCAATTTTAAAAACTGAAGAGTCCATTTCCTTACACTTTTGTTAAGTGGGTAGAGCATTCCCAATTAGTATAAAGTATGTTGTAAAAGTCTCTTAAATACACTTTATCATGTCTTCAAAAGTATGTGAAAATATGCTGTGCTGGAAGAAGAAATCAGGCTCCTCTCCTAAATCAATAAATAGAAAGGATGGGAATCAATAAATAGAAAAGAAATTTTTCAAGTGATCCTATGGTCAGTTTACCTGGGCCCAATCCTGGCCCTTGGGTCTGAATACAGTATGAGTGTGGTATGTTCAAAACAGTGTTTCTCAAACGTTTTTAGTTTATGGGACACAAACTATTTCCCAGAGGAAGCGTGATGATGCAGTTCTGACTTATTTAGGACTTACTGCTTTTTACTGATTTTCTTTTTTTTTTTTAATGACACTGAAAGATCCCATATTTATTATACTTCAGTTTAGTCTATGTGTACTATGGTATTGGGAAAATAAGTTGCAAAGAAGCAACTTAATTTTTATATGCATCTTTACATGCAAGTTAGCAGTTGGTTTCTCTTGCGTTATGCATGAATTTTTGTAGACTTTTGGAACATCTAATAAGAAAAATAAGGAAAGCCATATTTATTCTTAATGCATTCCCTCTGCTACTGTTCTGCTTCGCACAGGACAATTTCTTGAGAGGGGACAGCTCCCGTAAAGTTCAGCACCAGCAGCAGAGGAAACCCAGGAAAAAAACAAAGCCGCCCGCACTTACCAAAAAACACAAGAAGAAGAGAAGGCGAGGCCCCCGGCGGCCCCAGAAACCCATTCCTCCTGCAGTGCCCCAAGGGAACCTCACCATGCCTGCCAGTGTCTCACTGCCAGTAGAGATGTCCCACATACGGTAAGTGGCAGCCCTGCCCCGGGCTGCTCAGCAGCAGCTTCAGCGCTGGGAAGGAGGACTGTGGAAATGTGTGAGGTTGCTGTGATGATCGGCTGCTGGGTAAGGAGGTAGGTCAAGGGTGGGAATAGTTTCCATGTGACTACTTAGAGAAAAGAAAAGCATAGAGGAGCTAATTTTAGATTTGAGCCGTGGTTGAATTTAATGGATGTTGCTTTTGATGCCCTATCTCATGTATTTAATCTTGTGTATTTAATCAACAAACTAAGTTTAAGCATCTTAAACTTACCAAAAGCATTTCTTTTCTAGCTGATACTTAAAAATATATATATATATGCAGAGGGGAAACATCATTACAGATGGGTATTTGTTCATAGTTGTCATTTGGAGGAATGAAAGTGGGATGCTGAAACTAACAGGACTTTCTGTCCAGGAGCCCCTCCACACCAGAGCTGAGTGCAGATGAGCTGCCTGATGATATCGCCAATGAAATCACAGACATTCCACATGACTTGGAATTGAATCAGGAGGACTTCTCTGATGTCCTGCCGCGGCTGCCTGACGACTTGCAGGATTTTGATTTCTTTGAAGGTACCACTTTATTTTATGCTAAAGTGAACACAGACAGTGTGCTGAAGAAGTGAGTATTTCTGAAACACGCATTTTGAGGGGCTGCTTGCTTTCCCACAGAGGTAATCACTTCTGGACAAGAGAGCATGCATTTACCCTATTGTTTGTGAGGTCTGAAGAAAAGCAGGGTTCAAGAAGACTGGTGTGTAGCTCTGCTTGCAATTAGCGCTCTGGAAATCCTAATTGGTTTGGTGTTTCAATAATTCATTTTACTCATTTTTTTTTTCTGCCTGTCACTGTTGCAGTTTAATCAAGTGTGCTCTCAGTAATGGCATCTTTCTGCCATCGAGTGGGGCTGGAACCACAGTCAATGTTGGTATTTTATCAAAGGAAAAGAGAGTGAAATCTTTAAATGCATTTTTTTGAAACTTGCTTTTGATCAGGACTACGCCTGAGTTTCTGGATTCTAGAGCTCAGTACCTATCATAGATATCAAAGCTTAGAACAGACCAGAGTTGGGATATGTGATTTTCTTTTCTTTTGTTTTATTTTTGTGATCTGACATGACATCAAATTGAATCTGACTCTAAATGAACCTAAGTTATACTGATTGCTGTGTGGTAAGTCGAAGGGGCTTTGTAGACTATTGAGATTATTACAGCACTGAAGGAAGTCTTACTTGAGCATTTGTACTTTAAGTGTGGGGGAGAACTTGTTTTATGTGGAAGAGGAACAGGGAGAGAGAGAATTCCTTTGAAGAAGGTGGTTTAGTTTCTGGTTTTTGCTTCCAGACTCACTTAGTGAAGAGGGAAGAGAGAGAAGTTTTCTCTGTACCATGAGGTATCCTGCACTGCAGCTCTGCACTGAACTGTTACCTCCATTGTTCGCAGAGCTCCAGTGCTGGTCTGGGCTTGGAAGAGGGCTCTAACTGCTGGTGTCCTTGTTTCTGCAGGCAAAAATGGAGATCTCCTTCCTACCACAGAAGAGGCTGAAGAACTGGAACGGGCCCTGCAGGCTGTAACTTCTCTCGAGTGCCTAAGTACCATTGGCGTACTGACACAGACAGATGGTGTGCCAGTTCAGGAGCTGTCAGATAGAGGGATAGGGGTGTTCTCTACAGGTGCTGGAGCTCCAGGAATGCAGTCCTTGAGTCGAGAGGTTAACACGGATCTGGGGGAGCTGTTGAATGGGCGCATAGTACACGATAATTTCTCCGGTCTGGAGCTGGATGAGAACTTGCTCCGTTCCGCTACCTTGTCCAACCCTCCTACGCCCCTGGCAGGGCAGATCCAGGGGCAATTCTCAGCCCCAGCCAACGTCGGCCTTACTTCTGCCACTCTGATAAGCCAGAGTGGCCTTGGGGAGAGAGCCTTCCCAGGACAGTTTCATGGACTTCACGATGGCAGCCATGCCTCCCAGAGGCCCCACCCTGCCCAGCTGCTGAGCAAGGCAGATGACCTGATCACCTCACGACAGCAATACAGCAGTGACCATTCACACTCCTCGCCCCATGGAAGCCATTACGATAGCGAGCATGTGCCGTCTCCCTACAGCGACCATATCACGTCCCCTCACACCACATCCTTTTCCGGTGATAACCTGGCAGCTACCTTCTCAGCAGAGATGCCCATGATGGCACAGCACTTGCTCCCAACTCAGCTGGATGTGCCACTTAGCGGGGTGGTCAACCCCAGAACTCACTGGGGGAGCCTCCCTGTCAACCTTGGGGACCCCTCTCCGTTTAGCAACCTTCTCGGTGCAGATGGACACCTCCTGTCCACCTCCCTGTCCACACCACCTACCACCTCGCACTCAGAGACCACGCAGCCTGCCTTCGCCACTGTGACCCCCAACAGCTCCAGCGTGCTGCCGGGGTTGCCGCAGACCAGTTTCAGTGGCATGGCTCCTGCCTCCGCCGAACTCATGGCCTCCACCTCCCCCAAGCAGCAGCTCCCGCAGTTCAGCGCGGCCTTCGGCCACCAGCTGAGCTCCCACAGTGGCATCCCCAAGGACCTGCAGCCCAGCCACAGCTCCATAGCTCCTCCCACGGGCTTCGCAGTGACCGGTGCCACCGCTACCAGTACCAATAACGCATCCGCGCCCTTCACCACCTCCAACTGAGCTTGTCTGCCTGGCTCTGTGCAGGTAGATGGGGGACCTGTGTTTTCTACCTTTCCTTTCTTCTTCCTTTTATTTCTTTTCTGTCCTCCCCTCTTCTTCCCCCTCCTCTCCCTCCTTTTTTTTTTAAGGGGGTTCAGAAGAAACCCCCTGCTTCAGTACTGACCAGGGTTAGCCCTCTGTGAACCTCGCTGTAGCGTTCACACGTGCTTGTTATGCACCGGTGCTCATTTCTTGCAGGCAGGTTCACTGTTCCCCAACAATTCCTTAAGGATACAGCACACTGACTGGATGAATTGATCTTAGCAGTTAAGACCAAGAAATGGGAAGATACCTCAGATTACTGATGCATGTTACTGTTTCCTAGGGTTCGGATCAGTGCTTGCCATCCCATTAGCGTCTGGTAGGGAGGTTTCTAACGGGCAGAAGTCTCTTTCTTGATTTTATTTTTTTTTTTATATATATACTTTTTTTCCAAAGGTAGCATCTGGCATGGAAAACTTGGCTGCACACATTGATTTGAGAATGGTGCATTGAAGTCCTAAATCAAGACCATGGTTCAAAGATGAATCTTGACAGTTTCTTAAAGTGGTCTCTTGACCTCCTCTGTGTGCGTGTGTGTGTTTGGGGTGCAGGCAGCAGCAGTTCCTTTCCTTACTTTGTTGAAGAAGTGGGAGTTGTCCCCTCCTCCCAGAACTGGTCATTGTTCTTATTGCATGCTGATTTTTATTTTTGATTATGATGGTTTTTAATTCACTGAGCAGCAAGGGAATCAACTGACTGGTTGCCCAGAAAGCTGAAGGCTGATGTGAAGTTAGCCCAGGGAGAAAAGAAAGCAAAACAAGGAGGACTGAAAGAAATCATGGTGTAGTGAAGATTCCTGTGTAGAAATTCCCTCCCTTGCTGAATTACCGTGGCCTTGTAGCGTTGATGATTTGCCTTTTCAAATGTGGCTTTGTCCAGAACTCCTTGCCTGACAGGCTAACAGGTATTTCCCAGCTGAAACTGGAAGAATTCTCTTGGTACTGTGCCATCCACACAAGTCTAGGTCAGACCTTTTGGTAAGTTTAACATGGATGCATTTCTCAAATTATGTCTTGCTATTGAGACTTACTCTTTTTTCTTTTTCCCCTCAGTTTCCCCCCTCTTCTCCCTCGGAGCTCTAGAATTTTTGAGACACTTGTGAGATTTGATGCTCTCTTTTGTGAAGCTGAATGTACGTAAGGACAGCAGGTAGCTGTCAGGAGTCATGGCAAACCAAAAGAAAAATCACTGCAGCAAAATAGGGAGATAAGAATTCCTTCAGTCTGCTGGGCTATTTTGCTTTCACTGCCTACCTGCCAAGGATCGTTCTTAGACTCTGGTAGTAATTTTAATCCTTAAAGAAAGGAACCCACTACCTTTTATACATTTTATTTTTTTATTCAAGCAGTAACAGCAGCAGAAACCGTGAGGTGTTTACTTGCATCTCTATCAGGAAGGGAGAAAAGGAATTTGCTTGTGACTTTATAGGGCTCAAATTAGCTACTGTACTCTTACGATTTTGCCTGTAAAAGTACAGACTGTACTGCTGTTTAATTAATATAATCAGTCCCTACTCCTCTTGGTTCGCTTCTAAGATACAGATGAGAGAGAATGGAAACAAAAACCAAAACATTTCAATTTCTGACTATTGAAGGCAGATTTCATTCTGCCCTACAACATAAAGTCCTACCTGCATGTGATCTAGTCTAATTCAGAAAATCAAGAGATATCAAGCACATATGATAGGGAGGCCTAATAACTTGTCTGAGCAAGGGAACGTTGCATTAAGTTTAGTCACTTTTGACATTCATTTTGTTAGCTGACAGGCCCACACCCAAATCTCCCACCCAAACCTCCTTCCATCATGCTAAGGAACAGAAGAGGGACAGACCTTGCCTCTGGTTGCTATCATAACAATTACACTATCCCCTTTTCTTGAAAGATTTGTCCTACTTAACTATAAAGGAGTATGGTTGATGCATATGTCCTGTTCTGAAATTGCAAGTGTATGTGGGTGGAGGAGACAAAGATGATTTTCATGCTTCTGTTGTTATGAAGTCCTTATTTCATACTTGGTAAAATAGATCTTAATAATATAAGCCGAATACTCTTTAAGTGGTGATTTAAATATGTTTGTAACATTTAAATGTTTTTAAATCATGTAAAAAAGTTGAAATGAAGCCTAAGAAATCCTGCTTGTGATTGTCCTGCTGATTTGAGGAATGCCCAGTGGTATTGTGAAATGAGGCAAATCTGACAAGGCATCTATTTATTTTTGTATTATGTTCCCCATGCTTTGTGGAGGAGACAAATGTTTGATTTGCAAATGATTTTCCTTGTGTCCGTATACTTTGGTCACTGTGTTTCGGATGACTGGCTGGAAAAGAGTGGAGAAACTAGTTTACCAAATGGTTAATTCTTTAATCTGCTTGTGTATTCATGTCATTTTAGATTATATTCATTTCTATAAATCGGTTTCGGGACTTTAGTCTTGAAATGGTTCTTGCGCTCATCAGACACCCTCGTGGAGCTGCAGCTAGTGCAGAGTGTGTTTGCCCCACATCACATTTCTCTTTCTGAGCAAACGGAGCGGGGAGAAGGAGAGAAGCAGAGCGCCAAATTCTGCTTGCTCACATCAGTGTAGGATACAGAGGAGCTCTTGGGTCTTAGGTCACTGTGAATTTATAGCGGAGCAGAACCCGGCCCTAATCTGGTCACTGAATTAGTCAGGGAACTTGGCAAACTGTTGAAGACATGCAGTCCATAATTTCCATTGGAAACCAATGGCTGTTTTGTACCTGCATTCCTTTAAGACAGCGTAAGAAATCGGCTCTCTTCCTCCCGCTTAGACCTCCATTTTGTATACTTCTTGATGACTTTTCCCTGAAAAGTGGCTACGTAACATTTTTTTTTCAATGAGCAAACTAAGTTTGCAATAAAGCTGCACTTTTAATAATAAATTTCCATTTGTGTGCATGTGAACCAGCAGTCCCTCTGTCGTGTCCGACGCACATCTCGCCTCGTGCACGTGCATCTCCCACGCTCTCCCTGCCCCTCTTCTCGTGGTTACAGCCTACCAAGCAGTTACGGGTTTTGATCTTAGGTTTAACCAGGTGGGACATTTGGGTGGGCTTCTATCCCCACACAACCTGTTGACTTTGCTGGTCTTCGTGGTGGACGTGAGGGATCCAGTTAGGTGTGTACAACTTCTTCCTCTGGGAAATAACTGCTCAAGATAGTCCTTGAGGCTGCTGCTTACAGGATTCCCAAATAGGAGTCAGACCCTCATGGAAAGATTTCTGCCTATTATGCCCTCATGCAGCGATTAGCACTCTCATTACCCTCTCACCTAGGAGTCAGCGTAGCAATTTCAGGCCATTGATTTGAGATGGTCAATATCTGCCATGCCCCTTGCGTGTTAACGAATGGAATAAAGATGGTTTAACCTAGAAGTTAATGTCTTTTATATAAGATTTGAGTTTTAAGGAATTAAAAAACATTAGAGCTGGAATAAAGCACCAGTAATGTCATTTTTGATGATAGCAGCACCTCCGTTAGCCTTTGTATGAAGGTGTAAGTATTGGCAGGAAAGACAATTAACGCAAGATGAACTTTGGCAGTGTGTGGGACAGGCTGGTCAGGGAGAACCTGGTGTCCAAGACAATCTGTAAGACTTGCTTGGATGTTCCCCTCCATTTAGGAAGACATCATTATGCCAGCTTCGAGGGGACCTATGTGCATTCAGACCCTTGAGGTTGTTGAGTTGCCCTTAGGCCTTTTGCCATCACTGTGATACAAGAAGATGGGTGCGTGATGCAAGAAGACAGAAAAGAGGCATCTTCTTGTTCCCTTCTGCTTTCCAGTTCCTCCAGGTTTTTGCTTTGTTCCCCTCTCATTGGAGGTGTTGCTTATTTGTGTTTTTGGGCACGAAGGTTAGACAAGCATTGTGTTTAATGCTGAGAAGGAGCATACTCTGCCTAATGCTCTGGGGAGGAAGGCTGTGCAGTAATAGCTAGATTGTCCACCTAGTTCAGTGAGTTGGTGAAATGAGCAGCTTTGATACCAACTGCAGCAGTTTCTGTCTCTGGATAACATCCTCAGTGGATGGAAAACTGGGAATTTCTGTTCGGAGCTGCTGTGTATACAGCCTGGCTTCAGGGGCAGTGCCCAGGTGGAAACTAGGATGCCACCCACAAACTGGTGGTAGAATTCATGTAGAGACTTCATTTTTGCTGTAGCCACATGCATACACATCTCGGGTTGAACCTGCTTGCTGGGAAGGAAGGGTCTCCAAAGGCATACAGGAGGCCCTATGAAGGTGTCTTCACCAAAGAGATGGCCCTGGTGGTTAATGGCTGGGTTGTTGATTTGGTCATGAAGTTTCCCATTCCCCATTCGATGCGCTCCAGAAATGCTTCCCCCAGCTTTTGTGCAAGCCAGGTCCACAGCCAGCTTCTCCAACATGAGTGTCTGGGACAAGGAGGAGGAGGTGATTCTAGAAGAGACAGCTGCCTTGACTCTTGGAAGAATTGCAGAAAGCAGGGACGATGGCAGGAGGCATTTTCAGCAGACAAGCAGTGATGTTCTACCACGAGGCATTTCTGTGGGGGTCTGGGCAGCTTTCCTTATGGGATGCTTCTGTTCGGTACCATTTCATGCACGAGTCTGCCATGCAGGCCTGCTGCAAAGTCCTACAGTAGTGCAGTATCAACTGAAAAATAGGTTTGGGTCATTCCTCTTACCTTTGGTGTTGCCTTCCTTTCCACACTCTTCATTACTTTTTTTTTTTTTTTTTTGTGTTGTTGATTTTCTTCTTCCATTCTCAGATCCATCTCCAATGTAAGTAACACCAACCAGTTCTGTGGCTCGATCCTGAGAGAATCTGGCTGTGAAACAAAAAGGAGGAGACCTTGCTGCAGTTCATAACATACATTTTGGATGCAGTAGATCAGAGTGCTTCTCAGCTCAGTGAGCAAGACGATGCTTCACAGCACACTGAGATGTTGTGGACTGGCCGCTGAGGTACCACGTTGATCATGGGAGAGCACACGGGAGCAGAGACTTTTGCAAGGGAGTTCAGTGGGGATTCACCTTCTCACAGGTTCCTCTTGCTTTGAGAAGTGCATCAGAGCAGAACCTAGAAAGCTTTTAACATATTTCCTTTACTTAAATTCTTCTTTAAAAACCTACCTGAAGAAGCCCAACTAAAAGTAAGAGTGGTGGAAAGACCCACTCTGGTATTTACTAAATTTAAACCTGGGCTTTCAGAGAGGTCTGCTCCCGAGGGACCTTAATTCTGTGATAAAATTTTGATTCGGTCTTTCAAACTAGACAAAAACACTTGCTGGGAGAGAAGGATTTGTGAGGGATGGAGGAACTTGACAAAAAGCAAAGCAAACATGTCTTGGAACCACGTTCTCAGTCGCATCTTCAGCCATCCAGACGGAAGTAGTGACGAGGCTTGGGGAACTTGTCCTGCAGGTGCTGGGTTCTTTGCTTTTCCCTCTTTTTTACTCAGCTTTTGCATTCTCATTTTCTGGCTCTTGCGGAAGGAGGGAAGGTGGTGGCAGGATAAGGAAGCAGCCGGGCTCGCCTGCGGGTTGGCAGCGGCAGTTGTGGGAAGCTCTGTCCCTGGCTCCTGGAAGCGTTGCTCTTACATTCAGTCTTCCCTGGCTTTGTAGAGTTCGGTCGAGAAGTGAACGGGATGAAATCCAGGCTTTTGACTTAAAAACTGTAGATACTCAATGTAGGGGGAAAAAAATGCATTCTCCGTACTCGTGCCCCTTGCTAGCCCCCCAAACACACGCACAGGAGACGGTGACGGCGCCCGGGTGCGGGACCGGGCTGATCTTGGTCCAATAGTGCTGAAATTTCACCCAATTTCTGTCCTGGGGAGTGGGTGCCCATCGAGGCGAGCGCTGCGTAGGTGACGCTCCCTGCAAATCTTAAACCCGGAGCGCGTTGCTCCCGTGTAGCTGAGTGCCACTTGCTTCTCCTTTGGAGTGGACGGATTTCCCCTGGAATGACTCTCTAACCTGCGTCTTAAACAGCCCAGGTGGCTCCAGTGGGAACGGATCCGTTCAGAAGCGACGGGCGGTCGGATTCTCGCGCGGAATATCTCCATCCTGCTCCAAGGGGTTGAACCAGTTCCTCTGCACAGTGATGACCGTCACTGTACAGTTTTGGGTATGTCTCAGGGATTCCTTGTGGAAATAAGGGCAGTTAACAAAAAAAAAAAAAAAAAAGTAAAAAAAAAAAAGTAAATAGTTTTAAAAGTAAATAATAACTTAAGGTAGAGCGTCATCTAAGTGAGAGCGCAAGAAAGAGAAATTTTTGCTCAGTTTTGTAGTCCAACCCGTCTGGCTTAGGGACTCTTTCTCTTCTCGGGGCTCTCATCTCAAGTTCAACGTACAGAATCTTTGTTCATCACGCTCAGCTTTAAACTTTTATTTAAAGATACCCTTCCCCAATGAGCTTTCAGAATACTTATTGTAGATTTTAAGAGAAATGGTATATTAATTTATGCTATTAACATCACCTCATAAATTATAAGTTTTATACTAAAGCTGTATTGAGTGTAATGAATTATGTTGCATATGTGTTTTTAATAGCTATAAAATTATATACAAGCTTTTTTTTTGGAAAAACAAACTAGTGAAGCACCTTTTTACACTGGATCTTTGCCGTGTCAAGGTGTACAGCTATTCTTTGCTACCTTGCAGATATCTATATCTATATCTCTATATAGATATATATATATAAATAAAATAAAATGGTATCCTGTATCAACAAAGCATAGAACTCTTTTTAACCCTTATATTGCTGTTCCTATAACTCTTTTAATTTTGAGTGTTACATTCTGCAATAATTTATCTGTGGTTTGTACCTATGATTAGGAATTTAGTTACAGGGTAAATAGATCAAATTAAAAATCCAACTACTGTAGCTGGAAGTTGTGAACCAAGTTTGTAAGACCTTTTCTTTTTAAAATGTATTTATTTCCAGTTAGCTCTGTGAGTTGGAATTTGAAAAGTCAGAACATTAGGAATCTACAGTGTCTTATTCAGGAATTTTCCCCCTCCTTTCCTCACAAAGGAATTCCCACTGTGACTTATAAATAGAATTAGACTGCTTGTGTGCATGTATGTATTATATATACACACAAAAAATATGCATTGGGGGGGATGTATGTGCGATACGAATGTGTATATTGTATGTAGGTCATAGTTTTGTAAAAAGAAAAGTAGTTGAGAGGTGATGGAATGTATTGTAGAAATGTGATTATTTAGTAGGGGGTTATTATGTCCTCACTGTTGTATAAATAACTCAAACTCTCTACTACATAATCTTCTGTTATAAGGCTAACTCTGATATCATGTCAATTTTACTCTTTTTTTTTATATAAAAAAAAAAGAATTGCATCGAGCCCTGTTTAAAATGTCATGAAAATACCAAGCTCCCAAGACAGCCTTTAAAATAAAATCAACGGGGGGCTGGAGGAGATGGGCAAAATGAGTCTGTTCCTCAGGAGAAATTGAAATGGGAAGGTCTGTGTTGGGTGGAACGGTGAGACGTGGGAATTGCTGGATCTCTGCAAATTAATACCCGAATCTCCTATGGTCAGTCTGATTTAGAAAATGTTGATAACCAGTTATCTTTGTGTTTTCCAATTAGGTTGCAAGGTTCCCATTAGATTGTTTATGAACTGATCTCCACTCTGTAAAAGGATCTTGTTCTCGGAGCAGATTCTTTTCTTTCCTGAGGGTTTTTACGTCTCTATTAATTTTGCCCCCAAGTTGCCGTTGTGGGATTACAGAACAATATATACTTTGGATCCAGGGAGTTTCACTTGTGCTGCGAAATTCTGAATTGAATTATGGCCACTTAATTTTTCTCATAATCGGAGAAGGAGGCTCTTTCTTCAGGGGAGTTCTCACTGGAAATGGTGAGAAATTGGAAACATTCTTACAGATTCCCTTCCTCAACTTCATGTTCATCTGTTCCAACGTTTAGCCTGGAGAAAATAAAATCCTGAATATTTTTTATATATATATACACACCATTATTACTTCCAATCGTGATCATCCTGGTGATTTTAAGATCTGTTTAGAAAAACAGAACTTCCAGTATTGCGTGAATATTTTACCTTTTTTTGAAGGCTTTTTTTAAAGCAGTTGCAAATCAAATCTTTTTTTTTATTGTTTTTTATTTTGCATCTCTCTCTCCCTCCCATTCTGTTGATACCCCCAGACATTCCCCACATGAACCCCCCCGTGCACACACACATACCAGTGGAAGGGCAGGGAGGTGCCAGTTGTCAGAGGCCTTTCCTCCTCGTCATTTGGTGGTAATGGGAGTTATCCGTGTAATTCCTTATGCCTTTTTGGGGAAGAATAGACCCGCTTCTGTGTATACCTGTACAGAGAGATCTATCTGTATATGAGATGTTGGTAGCACTTTGCTGAATGTGGAATTGCCCTCATGATGTACAATAAATACATATGAATGCAAGCAATCTAGATGGATATATACATGCGTGCAGATGTAGAGGTGGGCTGTCCATGCGGTCACACACATGTGCATTAGCTGTAACATGAATACGTGTGTGAGCTAAAGAGAAAGAACACCCACACTAATTATATGTGACAGGTAAGCACTTGTGCCAAGCAAGGTTGGTTGGATTCTCCTGAGGGCTTTGGATGACCTCAGGGATTGCTCTGAGCTTGGCCACCGTTGGGTTTTGTTACCTCGGCCCTCAAAGTAGAGTTTCCGTGGAATTTTTGCTTCCTGATTTAATTTCCCCTGTTAATACTCATTGAGGCCTCTTGCAATGCCGACCTCTCCTGCTTCCCGGCTCCGCTTCTCCCATTCCAGGCCCTCTTCCCCAGGCATCCACCTCGCTGGCCGTCAGCAGCTTTAAGGGCCCAATGCAGCTGCTCCTCTGTGCCATAAGGATCTCTTGGTGACCGTAGTGGCAGCTGAATTGGGTCCTGAGCACTTGCTTGAACCTGCTCGAACACTTCCAGGTATTCCACTGTGCTTGGCTATGGCTTGATGGACTAGTTTTGTTTTGAAAGTGATGCAAAGCTCCTTAGCACGTTATAAAGCTCACTCAGCATCTTGTCTTGGAAGTAAATATGCACAATGGGAAAAGCAGCTCCCTGGAAAAATCCCCAATTTTCAGTGCTGGGGAGAAGCCGGATTGGCTCTAGGTGTTTGCATGGGGAGAGCAGCGAGCAGGCTTGTGCTCGCTAAGGGCGTCAGCACGTCAAGAGAATCCACCTTACACTTAAGCGCAGTCTAAAATGAGCCGTGCCTAAGAACTGCCCTTTAAGTATATGTTCCGGTGAGCTGCAGGGTTGACCATTAACATGCTAGTGCTTTGCATCTTCACACGTATAGAGCCCAAAGCCTGCGCGAGGAGATGGGGCTTTCAAGCAGCTCCCATTTCCTGGCTAAATGGGGCTTTCCCACGTCCTTTGAGCGGAAAG
>JAUBOD010001095.1:709143-719678 GCA_032353885.1 Nothura maculosa
AAAACCTCAGTGCTTTGTATAAAAATATCGTCATTTTATTACATTCCACACAATACATCTGCAAAGAGTTTCAAATTTCCACAAGATAAATTTTTATCTCTTTTTTCCCACACACAGGCAACTGGGCAACGCTGGGGACGTCGCGGCTCGAGGAGCAGGGGGCACACGGGGCTGGGGACAGGGTTAAAACCTTGACGTGACCTTTCGCTTGTCTTTGGTGCTGTGGGCTGCAGCGCCCGGGTGCCACCTCCTCGCTGCCCCGGCGCCGCGCGGGGCCTGCGGGAGCTGCGGGTGGCCGAGACCGGCCATGGCTCCGACCGTGCAAATACTGCGAGCGAGACGGACAGAATTCCCTTTTCTTTTCCATTTCCTTTGCCGTCAGAGCGAGGGATCCCAGCCGCCCGCGCACGCGGTCCTGCAGCAATGTGGATAAGGCATTTTGGCTCCGGGTCACGCCAGCCGCGGCGCCGGTCGGGCCGCTGGGCCTTGCTGGGCGGCACCGGCGCTTGCACGAGCGGGACATGAGCCCGTGCAAAACTCGGTACAGCTGAGCAAGGCAGCTGGCCCCTTCTGTGAATCAGCAGCTACAAATCGGGCGGGGGGGAGGGTGGGAGGGAAATGCGAAAAAACAACGCCCAGGAAGGAGAACTACACTCATCCCGTGACCATTTCCAGCAGAAAGATCCGGAGGAGCCTCTCTCCCTTCCCCGTGCGCAAGCAAAACCGTCCGCGCCCGGCGCGCAGCATAAATAAACCTGGGATTCTGAGGGAAGGACAGTGCCGAGCGGCCCCCGTGGCGCCGGCGAGGCCTGCGCGCTGCCCTAAGGCTGGCTTGAACACGTACTGCACATTCACCGGGGGCTTCTCTGGCATAAGGCAACTTCAAAGAGGTTCGTGGGAGGGCGGGCAGCGAGCAGGGACTCCCGGCCGGCAATGGCTGAGGAGGCTTCGGGAAAGGGTGGATGCGAAGCAGGAACTCGGCCTCCTCGGACACCTCGGGGCTCTGTGTGCGCACCGGGATCCCCGCCACGGCGAGGCATAAGGCAACAAAAACCCAAAAAGCATCGCGCTGTCCCCATGGGGGTCCCGGGCTGTCCCGAGGGCAGGCGAGAACAGACAAACAAACAAATACATGACCCTCCTGCCAAGCATTCCCTGTGCAAGGAGCGGCAGGACAAGCAGCGCACCGAGGGGCTCTTTGCACAGGCCGCGCTCCCGCATCCCGGCCGCCGCTTCCACGCTCCCTTCGGGGCTCCTGGCGGCGGGACGAGGAGGGAAAAACAAATCAAAAAACCAACCCGCTACCAAGGCAAGGGAGAACGGCCTCCCCGAGCAGAGGAGCCGGCCCCGCGGCGCTCGTGGATGGGCGACGTGTCTCCTCCGGCGATCCCAGGTGCAGCATTATCGTGTACAACCGTGCGTCAGAGATTCGGGAAGGCGGCGGGAGGAGAGGGGAGACAACGGGGACACGGAGGAGGGCCGGACAGGTCTAAGAGTTCACACGGACGCTAGGTAAGGAGAAAAGTGCAAAACTGAGGCAACGCATCTGGAGTCTCTTAAGTGTCTGTCTGTGTGTCTGTTTGCTGTGTGTGCTCTCCGCCGTGGCGCCGGGCTCTCAGCGGCGCGCGCCGGGCTCTTGCTCTAGCTTTATGGTTAGGGTGGGCTCCACGGCCCCGGGCGCCCCGTTGCCATAGTGGGAGGTTTTGTAGGCGATGGCGGGGCCGCTCTTCTTGGCCGCATAGCGGAAGCGGTGGTAGTGGAGCACGAGGGCGAGCGCGACGGACGCCAGCACCACAACAGCACCTCCGGCGGCAATAACGTAATACCAGTAGGCGGGGATGGGCTGCACTGACACCGTGTCCACTGTGGGCTCGCTCCCTGGCGGCAGGGTGGCCCCTGCGGAGGAGACACAGAACAGGGTTGCGAGGCGGCCGCGCGCCGAGGACGCCCCGCCACGCGCGCCCCGGCCCTTCGCCTGCGGGGACGGCGCTTCCCGTGGCGCTTCCCGTCTCGGGCAGCGACGGAATATGCTATGTTCCCCATCGCGGGAAGCCCGGCACCTCCTGTGGATTGGGAAGCCATATATGGGAAGAGTGGGAAAGGGAGAGCGGGGAGCAGCCCTGGTGTCCCGGATGGAGCTGCGAGCGAGGATGGCTGTGCCTGTTCCCACTGACGTGCTGCGAGGACGAGGCCGGCGGAGGGCTCCTCCCTGGAGCCTTCACTGCCAGCCCGAGTGAAGTCGCCTCCTGGCACGGGGACTTTGCCCATTGCCAGCCCCTCAGAGCACTGGAGGCTGGAGCAGGAGGCAACGCTCATGCTCCAAGGCTGGAATGGGAAAGGTGCCGTCCGGGAAGCCGGCCGAGGGCACCGGAGCCGAACGGTGTAAGTGATAACCGCGCGGAGGAGCGACACCACAAGCAGGACAAGCGAGCACCGCAATCAGGCACAACGCCGCCACGGGATGGAACGGATCCGGCCACACGCCTCCCCGCGCCAGTGAAGCCCTCACTCTGCTTCCCAGAGCCACACAGCCCTCACACGGCCAGAGGGGGCCGGCAGCAAAACAAAATCCAACCCTTCCAAACAGACTGGCGGCTCGCGCTAGGCTACTCAATGCACCAGTTCAAAGCTGGTTATCCTGTCTGTGACGGCCCAAGGCCACGCGGCCGCTTGGCCACATGCCCCTCCAGCGCTGCCACCTTTGCCATTACTCCCAGGAGGAGCCTCCCGGCGCCCGTGCAAGCCCTGGCTACCCCGTGTTGTATCAACTCTGCTCCTCAGCCTTCGCATGGGGCTCCACGAGCCTCCTAGTGACAACTCCATTTCAGTGGGGGGAATCATCCCTAGCTGGTCACACATTCTCCCTTTTGCTGCTCGAATAGCTGCTGTTTGCACGAGCGCCCGATTGAGTCTCTTTTGCTTGGAAAGCCCATGCCACCCGAGAGGCCACACTAAGTAAGCGCGGTTTTTACCTGAAGGGTAGGAGTTCTCACCTGGGAAAGCTGTGATGGGTTCTGCAAAAGAAGAGAAAACAAAATAAAACCTAGGGTTAGTGAGAGGAGTCCGGGACTTTAGGGAAAATACACCTGAGGCTGAGGGTCGTTTGGATTTGGTACGGTGGCCCGAGTCAAACAAAGGGCAAATCCCACCTGGCCCCATGAGGAAACTCTGGAAACCCCTAGGATTTATCCAAGAGACCTTTGGGTCCTGGACCCCACTGGTATTAGTATCTAGAAGGAGAATGTGTCCCTCTGCCTGCACCCTGCTCCTCTCCCTGACAGCGCCAAGAAACAAAGGTTGTTTTCTGTTTTTCCCTTTGAAGATGCTTCAAAGAAGTAATCTGTCACAAATTACTGGCTCTGAAAAGCAATAATCAGTGCTTATTACTGCTTGCTTTCCCGCAGGAGTAATAGGCTGGTGATTATTTTTAGATTACTCCCGCATTAGGCCCGTGAGTCAGAGGAGCAGCTGAAAGCACCGCTCCAGCTCAGGACGCCAGTGACACGTTTGTCAAAGGAAAAAATTATTGCGACTCCTTGGAGTTCACTTCAGGCTGCAAAGCAACCAGATCGCTTCCTCATCCGAAAACCAGGAGCCTGTCTGTGCTGGTGTCAGTTATCCCCCTCTCGCTGGTATTTTGGTGACATCGGAAACGACTCGTGAATTATGTGAGAAGTTCTCAGCCACAGCCCCTGGCTGGAAGTGATTGGAGACAAGTTCTTGCAGTTTTAGGCACTTGCAGGAGCAAGTTTAAGGCTGGCAGTGCACATGGACCTTGGTCGGTGGACCTTGGTTTTAACGTGCTGTGTTCTGAAGCATTAAGTGCTACAGATTCAAGTGGGACCCAGGGTGCGGCATGAGCTTGTAGCAGCCAGAGGAGCCACCTCTGGGTTTTGGGGCGCTGCACCTACCCATGCAGTTCTCCAGGGGGATGTCCGTGCCCAGGTGGATGTCGTCCAGGGCGAGCTGTCCCGGGTGGCCGCTGCGGATGAAGCCCTCGAACACGATCTGTGGGGGAGCGGGAGGGAAAAGTCACCCTGGCCCCAGGGCAGCAGGGAGCAAAAACAGGGAGCAAAACATGAGGGAAAACAGAAGGAAGAACCAACGGGGGAGGCTTGAGGAGAACCCAGCGCTGGGGACAGGCGGCCGCGGCACTACTCACCCGGTACTCGCCCTCGTAGCTGGGCAGGATGATGCGTCCCTCGCGCCACTCGTCGCCCTGGTCCTCGGCGATGATCCAGAGCGCCTTGGTGTCGTGGGCGGCGCGGCGCCACACGCGCAGCGTCGCGCCGCCGCCCCACGCCTGGTAGCGGAAGAGCATGCAGGCGGCGCTGCGCGGCAGCAGCACGGCGGGGCTCACGAGCCGCGCGCGCCGGCCCTCCCGCCGCCCGCCGCTCCGCAGCTGCAGGTAGCGCCAGCCCTCTGCTCCGCCGGGAAGGGAAGGGAGAAAGAAAGGAAAAAAGATAACGATTATGTCACTTTGGGTGGATGTTTGCTCCAAGGGGCTTGACTTGCTCCTCAGTTGGTCATCATGGATGGTGCTTCTGGGGTGTGAAGGAGAAATGTCCCCTCATGGGCATCGCCAACCCCACCGGGGACCAGTGACAGGACCAGAGAGTATCAAGGCAAAGAGGACCTGATGGGGACAAGCTGATGAGCAGCTGCAGCCAGCGCCTGGCGCTCCGCTCCTCGGATCCACGTTGGACGCACTGCGGAGCGCATCCATCCCATACGAGCTGGCGCTGACCTGGCGGCGTGAAGGACAAACCTGTCCCTGTGTGGCCGCGTGAGGATGGGCAGCGCTTCCCAGCACCAACGAGGAGCATCCAACCCATTCACCACCTCATGCCAACAAACATTGGCACGAAAAAGGTTTGAAAAAAAGTTAAAAAAGAAAATAGTAAACTGCCCAAGAGGGTCACTTGGGCTGGAGCCAACTTGTGATCTGTGAGCAAACCAGACTGCCACCAATTCAAGCTGCACACTTAGCTCGCCCTGTGCTATGGGCCCCATACACCCCAGCCGGGAGGCAGGGATTGAGGCCTCTGGGCAGATGTTCTCATGAATCGCAGCAGAAAAAAAAAATAATAATAAAAAAAGACCAAAACAACAAAACACTCCACCCTCTCTCTTTAACTGATCCCATGGGAAAAACAAGGGTAGTGAAGGGTCAAGCTTAAAGACAGCTCAATGTTTGTTTTCCTTGTACAAGAAGCTCTTACGAAACTTCAGAGGCCAGCAAACATTCCCGGCTGGAAATGCTCCGGAACAAATAATGTTTCCCTGCAGCCCTGCGAGCCCTGGCAGTGCTGGCAGCCTCAGCTCCCATCCACGCTGCTCCAGCAGGAGCGTGTGGGACTTTCCTAGTGGAGAGGGAAAAGGAGGGGACAAGAGGGTGCAAAGCACCCCAGCCAGCCCTTCCACACAATGGATGCAGAGCCCTGGAGTGATGCCAGCACTGCTCCAGCTGGGTCTTCATCCTCGAGGAACAAGAGCCTTGGTGACACTCAAGGATGGCTGGGAGTCGAGGTGCCCAACTTATCCAACCAGGGAGATTTTCCATAAGGCCTCTGCCTTGCTCCCCATGGCAAAGATCCAAGAGGTGAATCCCTGAATCCTGAATATGCTGCTCCCTGAAGCTCATGAGCCTCAGCTATGGGAAGGGTCTGCAAATCCAGAGGGAAAAATCCTGGCAGTCTCCCTCACAGGGGAAGGGAAAAGGGTATTTTTTAGGCTTGCAAAGGGCAAGGCGACAGCTGGAGCCGTGCCGGGTTTCTGGCCACCCTGGCTCCTCATTCCCCAAGGGGGTCTCCAGAGGGGAGGACGTGGAGCTCATCCCGGTGCCGAGCACCCAGGGAACACCGTGCTAAAAAAAGCTGCCTGCAAGAGTATCTTGGAAGTAAAAATAGTGGCAGGAGAGCGGTGGGCGTCTTGTCAGCCTGGAGAAGGAGCTCTGCAGCCAAGGCCGGGGCGGGATCGCGAAGTGGAATCGGGACAGAGCCCAGGAATCCAGGCCCGTCTCCCAGCAGGCGTTCCTAAGCCAGCGCCTCGCGGGAGATATTTCACCACGGTCATTTCCCCCATGCACACTGCGCCAGGGCTCCTCCTTGCCTGTCTGGCTATTTTTTTCCATTTTCATTCTATTTTAATTCTGTTTTGCCACTTTTGAAAGAGGCAAAAAGTGCCGGGTGGCCCTTAAAGGTGCCATGCGCTTCCCTGCTCCCGTCAGCTCCAAAAACTGCAGGGAAAGAGCAAATAGTCACTTAAACAGCCGCTTCCCTCTGCACCTTCCAGTGCTGCCCTTGACTGCGAGCCCTTTTGCTGTCCCCATGTGGGGTCGGGCGCATGTCCTCGCTCACGTGCAGGAGCCTTCGGAGCCACCACAGCCAACTAATTGTAGGGAGACTCGGGAGAGAGGAAATGAAATGAAAAATTGCGTCGGAGTTATAAAAATAAGTAATTTTTATCCCGCTTGCAGTAGGCTTATATTAATTAAACCTTATTGCAGCGTAGGGGTGGGGAGAGTTATTAAACCCAGGCTGGCAGCAAGTGTCCTCTCCTGCAGCCCGAAGGCTCCAGACATTAATCTTGCAAAGCACTTGAACGCTGCAGAGATAAACACTTGAAATGTGAAGATGCTTCTGTGCCTCGCGGGGCCCCACGTCCCGCCAAGGAGTTTGTCCTGTGAGGGCTACAACGTGGCATATTCCCCTCTTCCCAGGTTTGGGGAATAAATATTTTCCTCCTCAGCGCTGCCTATGGGTGTGGGAAGTCAGCTGGGGCAAGGGGAAGGCTGGGGGTGAATTCCCAAGCCCTGGGGCTAAAGGGGTTGCCCCAGCAGAGGAGGAGGCAGGCTCAGCTCTGAGGGATTCTGGTGCATTGCTGGGAAGGCCAGCATGGATTGTTCTGCTTCCCAAACGGAGTCAAGGAAAATGGGCAGATGAGCCACGAGAAGCTGGGGGGTGGCTGCGTTCTTAGGGATTATCTCCTGCTGCCCGAGGAAGAGGCTGAACCCCAGGCCAGGATGCACCACAGCTGAAGTCAGCGCTCGAGGCCATCGGAGCAAACATGTGGGAGGAAGAAGGGCATCTCCCACAAGAGAGGAAATGGGATCTGCGGAAAAAACACGGGGTCCAACAGAGGACACTTGGCTCAGGATGTGGAGCAAAGACCAGGTGAGCCCACGTGCTCACAGGGGATTCACAGCCCAGAGTCTGACTCAAGGCCATCTCAGCAGGAGAGTTAGTGCCAAAAGTCACAGACCTATAAATAGGACATGAACCAATAAAGCAAAACACCTGAAATCTCCATAAAGGCAACAGTAATTAATGCCTGCACCGCCTTCTCAAGAGCTACGTAATGGTCAGACACTCTCATATAGAGAAAGCCCCATCAGCCCATTCCCTAATTTGCTTTGTGCTATTAATTATCTTACCAGGCATGGCCTCGGCGCTTGGGTCGGTGCTGCCCATCTGGGTGCTTGCAGGCTGGAAAGACCACATGTAGCCCGTGTCCAAGTCATGTGACCAACCACAGAGGTCCTCGGGGAGATCAAAATTGCAGTTGAAGTTTGCAGGCAGGTGGAAATCTTGAAGAGAAAGAAATAACAGGCAAAGTGAGGTTGGATTAAAAAAAAGGGATGCCCGTGAGGAGGTACTACTAAAAAGCAACCCAAAACTAAAATAGGTGAAAGCAGAAAGCAGGAAACCTCCTCACATTTAACACTTCTAACCTATCTCATATTTCGTCAACTCCAGGGCTCAGCCTTGAGTTCTGCACCACCAAATGCTCACGCACCGCTCCTGCGGCCGGGACACAAAAACAAGCACATGCACAAGCACCAAATGCTTCCAGCCTCTAATCAGCACCTTCCCTCCGTGCCCCAGGGCAGGCAGATATTAAATGCCTTCTTAAATGTCAAGGAAGAGGCGCTTCCGGAGTGCCGCTGCGCGCGGCGGTCCCTTCCCTGGCTCCAAAAGGAGAAGCTCAAGCGCTCCAGCAAGGCAGAGTGATGGATCTCGCCGCTTGTGCCAGACGGGAGCTGTCTGTCAACACGGAGCTGTCACTCACTGCCTGCCACCTTCGCAGGGAAATGTCACCGGGGACACGCGGGGCCACCGCGGGTCTCATGAGTGAGGGCTGTGGGATGGTCTCTGTTTCCAGAGTGGAGGCACCTTTGGAAAACCTTTCCCGTGTGGATCAGGAACGGAGCTAATTCAGCAGCTTCAGGAGCTCGCGGGGAGCGTCTGCAGAGCGGCTCGTCCGCGGGCAGCAGCCAGGCCCAGGCTGGTGCCCTTGGCCAGGAAGCCCAGGCAAGACTCGGAGCTGCAGGATGGGCTGGGACGTCCCGAGCCCTGGGCGGATGTGCACGTCACACGCACCAGTTTTAGGCTGTATTTTGTGTCTTGTGCAAAGAGGAAGTTTTTAATCACAGCAAGCCAAAGCGGAGGCCGGGAGGCAGTGAGTGACTCAAGTGATAAACATGGAGGGGACGGCGCTGCAAGGGGTCAAGGGCTTCCTGATGCGCTCCCGCTTGGAAAAAAAAGCAATGTGGAGCACGGGTGCCCTCACTGCCCTTGGAAGGGTCTCCCTGGAGAGCAGCACTGTTTCTCCTCACCTTCTGTAAACCTGGCGTTCCTGGGAACACCCTCATTGTTCCAAGTTTCCCAAGTGCCTCTGGAACTACGGGGATGAGTCACCGTCCAGAGCTACCTTTCCTGTCCTCCTAAGCTTTCTAGCATGTGCCAGTCGGGGGGATGTCCCCACCAGGGTGTAGGTTGTGCTGAGGTCACCTGCCATCTCTGCACGTTGTGATTCACCGGCCAGCCCTTCCTCCATGGAAGGAGTCCTGCACGCTTGGGGGTCTCCATCTCTGTCCCGAATCCTCTCCTAAATTGATGACACCAAGCTGGGGTGGGAGCTGTTATGGAGGGGGCACCACGCGAGGCCCTAAGTGACTTGCTTTGGGTCACATAAGGGAGTGAAGCTCTTCAAGCCCTGTACCCCAGGCACTGCATTAGCCGCTATCTCCTGCTCTCGCATCCTGCCTTGATATCACTTATCAGATCTTGACCAGGGCCTTTTTTTTTTTTTTTTTTTGAGCTTGGCCTATCGCTAATGACATTACTCAGAGCTTTCCAGGAATCAGCCCCCACGTATAGGAGCAAATGGGAAGATAAGAGCGTTTGCCTGGCTCTCAACCCATCACTTAGGGCGCTGCAGCCGAGCTGCTCCGATACGTACCGTCCTCTTCGGCACAGCTCTCGCCGCACTCCGTGGCCTCGGCGTCGGTCGGGTACGGGGTGGGGGTCAGCTCGCTGCTCAGGGTGGGCACCAGCGTCTCCGCCGTGGCCTTCGCATCTGAAAGACATGGAGCAGAGGGAGCCTTTGGGACACAGGCTACAAAAAGTAAAAGCCCATGTGGGAGGAAACCAGGCGTAGAGCTTTGCTCATGTTGGTACACGGGCCGGAAGAGATAGGACAAGAACATCCCGTGTCAGCAAGGCCTGAATTCCCTGTGAACTGCCTTTTCCATACAGGACTCCCTTTGATTTAGGGTCCCCATTGGAGCTCTCCTGCAGACACATGGCCTCCTTCTTGTCCCTAAATCCTTAATCTATCCCTAATCTATTCCTTAATCACTGGTGTTGTCAATCCACTTGGCTATCAGTGCTGGACAGCAGAGATCTCGGGCAGCACATCCTCTTGTCTCCTCAAGGCAGATGATAGGCAAGAAAAACAGAGACGATGTTCCCACTAATTGAGCCAATTTATGGAACACGTCCCTCCAACCCACGGATGACGTAACCACGGACAGGACGGATCCAGAGTGATCCCAGCCCGCACTGGCTCGGCCACAGAAAGCATCTGGTTTCACGTCGCGCGCTCCCGAATACGCTTCTAAACGCGACTCCGTCCAAGTTCCCTCTCTCTCCAACACGGCCCGTGTGAAACAACCTCCAAGTCGGAGTCAGGGGTAATGTAAGGAAGAAAGAGAGGGATGTTAAGATCAGCAGCCAGCAACAAGAGGCTCCAACCTGCTCCCATTCTGCAGGCGCCTTAGCTGGGCACAGCACCCAGCTTTGCATTTTCCAGTCCTAAAGAGCTTTGCTCTGTGACTTGTGCTTCTGTGTGGACACCCTTCAGGATATCATTTAATAAAGCCAGAAGCAGAAGGAAATGGCTAAATGCATCAAATATTTTCCATAGGCTCCTTTTCCCCTCTTTTATTTTCCTGTTATTAAACATGTTGTGCATTAACTCTCACAGTTTCTTTCTTTCTCTTTCTTTCTTTTTCCATTTTTTCCCTCAGCGGCTGTCTTCTGTTCATGGTAAAATACCAAATAACCTCAAAGGCTTTTAATTTGTAAGTTCAAATTTGTTACAACCCTATAAAATTCCAAATGCAACCAAGAAGCAAATTGCAAGCAGCCAGGCACAGAAAAAGGTCATAAAAACGAAAAGATGAAAAAAGAAAAAAGCAGCAGGTGAAGGCAGCATATCAAAAGCTGCAAGTTATTTGGAGCTGGCACATT
>JAUBOD010001095.1:740915-751741 GCA_032353885.1 Nothura maculosa
CTTTTCCAAGCTCTCCACAGCCCTGCCACATGTTCCATGTTTGAGCTGGGAGTCTCCTTTCAGAGCAGGCTGCTGTCGAGGAAGGGAATGAAGGGGGCAGAGACTCTTTTTGATGCTTCTTTCCCAGGTGTTTAGGATGGAGGTTCTAAACCTTAGGTTTGGGGGACCCTATGGAGGGGTGAAGCTTCTCTACCCACAGCCCCGGGGCTATGTGTGGCCCTCCTCCCTGAAGACTTGGCCTCCTCTGATCCAGCCTGGCTCCCTGCTTGACCCCGGGTCTCCCTGGCTCCTCTCTTGATGCTCCTTCTCCATGCAGGTCATGGAGCTGCCTTCATTTTCCGCTGCAGCCTCCTCCTCCTCAGCAAGGCTGCTTCTGGATCTGGCCATTGTGAGGAGTTTGGAAAGCGGGAGGCCTCCAGCTTCCCTCCGAGCCTTTCTGGGTCCTGGCTTAACCTTCTCCAGGCTCCTGAGGAGCAGCACAGAGCAGGTTCCTCCCCCAGTTCTGTGTGCAGAGGCGCCACACGAGGCCACAGGGGACCAGGGGGAGACCAAGACTTGGCGAAAACAACCTACAAGTGTCAACCGGAATCAGGAGAGCAGGAACCAGCCTTTTGGGGGTACAGACACCATGATGAGAGATCTGGGCTGCACTTCCGCCTCACTGTCTCCCGCTTGGGCACACTCGGCCGAGAGGCTCGTGGCACTTCCCATGAAAATGCTGTAGCTGGCCCGTGAGGCGCACGATGGCCGCGGAGAGGCAGCAGTCGCCTCAGAGCGGCAGCGAGGCGGCAGTCGCCTCAGTGTGGCAGTGAGGCAGCAGTTGCCTCGCGCAGCAGAGAGGCAGCAGTCGCCTCAGCGGAGTAGCAAGGCGGCAGTCGCCTCAGCGCTGTGGAGCGGCAGCAGTGGCCTCAGCGCTGTGAAGAGGCAGCAGTCACCTCAGCGTAGCAGAGAGGCCGCAGTATTCTCAGAACGGTAGTGAGGCAGCAGTCCCCTCAGCGCAGCAGAGGCAGCAATCGCCTCAGCGCGGCAGAGAGGCAGTGATCGCCTCAGCGCAGTAGTGAGGCGGCAGTCGCCTCAGCGCGGCAGAAAGGCAGCGATCGCCTCAGCGCAGTAGCGAGGTGGCAGTCGCCTCAGCGCGGCAGAGAGGCAGCAGTCGCCTCAGTGCTGTGAAGAGGCAGCAGTTGCCTCAGTGCAGTAGCAAGGCGGCAGTCGCCTCAGTGTGGCAGTGAGGCAGCAGTCCCCTCAGCGCAGTAGTGAGGCGGCAGTCCCCTCAGTGCGGTAGCGACGTGTCAGTACCCCCAGCACCGCGGTGGCCGCAGCCGCCCACCCCACAGCACATGCAGCCAGGGCACCCATTTAGCCATGTGTGAGCGGGGCCGCCAAGGGCAGGGCCCTCTTGCGCCCCGCCGGGCCCTGCCGCACTCCCCATCGCCACCGCCAGGCTCTGCGGCGCTGGCACCGCCGCGATGCCTCCCCGTGCGGCGCGCTTGCGACAGGGGGTATCATTAGCATCAAAGAGACTGAGGAATGGCAGCTTTTAGTTAAACAAATGGAAAGCTGTATTTAGTCTCTTTTGCCATACTGTGATAGGGAAGAATAAAGGCTTTTAAATATATTTTACAGCTGCTGTTTCTTAGGTTTGTTCCTGCCTTACACGAGCCGCCGTGGTTCTTGTTTGGAAGCTGTTGCGGAGGCTTTTTGGTTTGAAGCCTATTGGAGTAATACGTATTAATTGCCCCATTCCTGATGTGTTTTTTGTGGTGGGGGAAGTTTTGCGTGGGCTTGGACACGGCGCCCAGCACAGCGGAGGTGCCGGACTGGGAGAACAGCGCCGGCCCCATCTGCTCGGCACGTGCAAGGTGCGTGGCCTCAAATGCAGCCCCAAAAGCTTCCCCACGGAAAAACACAAGTCCTGCTTTCAAACAAGGCCAAAGAAAAAGATCTAAAATAAAGTTCCCATCCTGCTTCCATTGAAGTCAATGGCAACTTTCCCACTGATTTAACTGGGAGCAGGACTGTGCCGCTTGCAGGCAGATTTACAGCCAGTGCACGCCGCGACGCTCCCGTGCTGCCTGCGCTTCCTTCTATTTCCAACCCCGTTTTTAAAAAATGACAGCAAATGCCTATGGATTTGTGCATATGAGTTACCGTGCTGCTAATGAGAGGAAGAATTACCCGAACATGGTTTAGATGGTCATCTGCTGCCAGCGCGGGCGAAATTGCTGGGTCATTCGCTGGCTTAGCACCACTGCTCATCCCATTAGCATTTTCCATTAGAATTATTGCAGGACCTAACTCAATTTCTCCCTTTTTGGCAGACACAGGGAGGGATGAGGGGCTGCCGGTGCAGTGAGGGCTGCTGAGGCATGGGGGCTGAATTTGCCTCCGACATCGGCACTATATAATCCATATTTTTTTCCTGTGATCCTGTATCCTGCAAGGAAATGAAACGTCCCCACTTTTACTGACCTTTCTTGCAGGTGTCCATCACCGTCACCGCTGGCCCTTCATCCCCCTGCGCTGCGGGAGGCGCAAAGGCAGCACCAGCTTCCAGACCCAGAGCATCAATACATCTGTGTGCACACATATATGTACCCGTGCACATATATAACACACATACATGCGTATGCATATAAGAGGAAGGGCAAGCTTTATTTACTTTTATTTACTTCTAGGCCTTTTTTCTCCACATTTCCTCTATGTTCAAATTACAGCAGGTGAAGCCTCTTAGAACCATAGCCGGCTGGTTTGAAAGCCTTGGTTGTAATTTAGAGGAGCAACACTTTCTATTTTTAATGTGCCCTGGACTGAGGGCTGTGATGTATGAAAACTCCAATTTAACAGAGCCTCGAGATTAAATCACGCTGTGGGGTGAGGTTTTGGCAGGGAAGCAGCCTGCGCTTCCTCAACAAGAGCAGGGAGGAGAATGGGGCAGATTTTAATGCAAGTTTACTTTTCTTGTGTGAATTTTAATGGCAGCTTTCACGGCTGCTCCCGCGATTCATAAGGGAAAATTAAAAACCTACACCTTGAAACTTAGCTGACAAAGCTGCTAACATCTCACCGCTCCTGGCATTATCGTGGAGACCCTTTCAGGCCTCTTTCTATGCCACATTGTTTTCCTCACAAAACGCATTTTAAATATAAAACATTGAATGTTCATTGCTTCTTTATATCATTTTTATTCATTCCAAGCCGGAGGCAAAGGGCACAGTTTTATACAGCGTCCTCACTGAATGTCTTATTTTGCAATTTTACTCCGCCGTGCATATTTCCCAATAAATTATTTCCTTTCAGATGCAGATATTCCCCTGGAAGAGCGAGGCAGGCCGCTTCCTGCATGCTGGGATTTTCACCATGCAGGGATCTGGGGTAGTTTGTCGGGCTCGTTTTTTGGGATCTGTCCAGAAATTAATTCCACTTTAAAGACTATAATCACCTTTTTGGCCTCTGAAGCAGCTGGAGGCTTCCTGTGCCAGGCCAGGGATCCAACAGCTTTCTCACCCGCCATGGCCTCATCTGGGTGAGCAGATAAAATCTGTGTTTGCCATGAGCCACTCCCAGGCGCTGACACTGCCCCAGAGGACTGGGGCACATGGGGCACGAGTGCCCCAATCTGCACCAGAGATGTTCTTAGTTTCCAGGGCGCCACTGCTGCGGTGTCAGCTGCCTCGTGCTGCAAATTGTATTTTTCTGCCCTCTTCTTTCTGTTTCTTGGATGCAAAATGAAGTTTTCAGCACAGAAACACTGAGGAGGATTTCCCCTCCTCTCCGTTCTAGTGACTTTTCCCTTAAATATATGCTGTTTTGAACATTACCTCAACCAATGTTACATCCGGTGCTCTTGTCTGTGTCTCCGTGTGCTCCCCATCCCCGATGTTACAGGGGTTAGCGCTCGTGCTCAGCACCTCGGAACATGTCGGGAGCTGCAAGAGGCTCCTGGCTCGCTCCTCCTTTCTGTTGGTGCTGGGAATGTGGGGCTCTGGCTCTATGGCTGAGGACATGGCAGATCTGAGATGGAATGGGGCTCCCCAGTGCCTTTTCCACAATACAATGAGATGCTGTTGTGTTTTTATTTTCTTTGTTTCTATAAAAGTCATCTTACTGCTTCCGATCCGCTCCAATCGCGCCTGACATGCAGGGATTGAATCCCGTCCGAAGGTGAGGAGGTCTTTGCAAGTACGGAGAGGAGAAACGCTCAACACATGAATTCGTGTGTAGTCTTAAAGCCTTTATTTAATGCAAAATAAACCAGGTAAAATTTATATAGCCATATGTAACAAAAGATTGAAATCTTTGATGTAGTCCTGGACAAAAACAAAATCTTTACAATTGCGCGTTGGATTCCCCCTCGGAACGCTCACATGTGCGTTTGCAGTCTCTGGTTTCACAGGGATGCACAGGGGACCGTGAGCACCTCCGTGCCCCACGGAGCGTCTCACGCCACGCTGTGCCCCACGCAGCGCAGCAGCCTTCTTAAGACCGAGCCAAGGTTAAGACTTGCCTCCCTTCTCCCACCACTGCTTCCTTACATGCTGGGCGCTGCATGGAGGCTCCCGCGCTGCAGTGCATCACAGCGGTCCCGACCGCAGCTCCCTGGTGCCCGGTGCCTGGGAAATCCGCAGGCTCTTTATCCCCCTGGGCGCCCGTGGGTGCTGGCCAAGCGCCAGGGCACACGCGCGGCCCCACACAGGGCTCCCCACGGCGCAGGGCTCCCCGCGGCCGGAGCGCACGGCGCGGACGAGCGCGCGCCAGCCGACGGCTACGTGGCGGCAGCGCTGCAGACGCGCCGTTTTCCCAAACATATGGACATATGGGGAAAAGAACAACTTGTTACTTAGCGGCTCTTTTGGATTTTGCAAGTGTGTATTTTCAACCGTCAGTTGTAGCACCTCGTGAATTCTGCACGGTACATATTTTTCCACAATATGGTGCTAAAATCATACATTTTACGCGGCGGAGAAGCTGACTATATGTACTGTAGTTACAGGTTATACTTTGGAAAATACCGTTTCTCTACCAGACCTGACACTGGCAAATGCCAATTTCCACCCAGAGCGAGGGCTCTGCGAGACTTCCCACCCGTGGGCCACCCTCGGAGGCTGGGAATAACGATGGAGATGTTTCTACTCGGCTCCTGTTGGCCCTGGCTCTTAAATACTGGAACTGTGTTTTGCTCGCAGCGCTGCGGTGCCATTTGAAGGGTTGGTTGGGAATGATTTATAAAGGCAGTAGCTCCTAGTCAGAGCTGTTCTTAATTGTGGCCTGGCTTGATAAAGCCACTGTCGCAAACACACGAGTTTCTTTACAGCTGGATCAGATGCATCGAGGGCTGTATTCCAAGCAAAAGGCCAGTATTTTCATTTGTTTCTGTGTCTCTTCCAGCGACACCGTGCGCTCCAGGCCCTGCAGAGCACGTGTGCGACATTCCCCGGGGAACATCCCACTCCACAGTGGTTCCCTCCCACTGCCCTGCGAGGCAAGGGAGCGAGAGGCACCGCGAATCCCCAGGGATTTCAGCTGCTGCACAGCAGAGGCATTAAGAGCACCACAAAGAAATCCCGGCGTGGGCCCAAGCAGCCCCGCGGTGCTCCCAAAAAGCAGCAGCTAAGGACACTTGGAAACTCCTTGAAAAAGATGTTTTTCTCGCTGATCAGACCACGGGGCACCCTCAGCACCCACAGCCATGCCGGGCTGGACGGAGCCTCCCACGGGAGCCCTCCGGGTGCTCCTGGTCCCCACCTGCACCCTCGCCTCCAGCTGCCCACATGCCCCGGCTGCCGGCACCGGAGCAATTTGGCACTTGGCACTGGCTGGGGGCCGAGCTCCCTTTTGGGCACCTGAGAGAGCAGCAACTTAGCGCGAGCCGCGGGGCTGGCCCAGGGAAACATGAGGGCCATGGGACAGAGGTGGCAGCCGCCGCAGGGGAGGACAGGGCCAGGACACGGGTGTCCTTGTGGCAGGAGTTGCCATGTGCTGCGTAGCCGTAACGGGGTGCGGTGAATAGCCCTGAGCTGCAGCAAGTGTTGCGCTTGGTTCCTAGCAGCCACTTCCTATTGTGAAAAACGTATTAAAAGTACCGGGCTGTGTGGTACCTCACGTGCCCTAAGCTTTCGCAGCGTACCTCATGGCTCGAGCCCGCCCGGGCCTGCGTGGGGCAGCCCAGTGGCGGCACCAACGCCGGGTCACGCGCCCGGCCCGCGGGCAGCCCCGAGGGAGCAGCTCCGCGCTCGCGCCTCCGCCCTGGGCTATACGGCCGCGGTGAGGGCGCTCTTCTGCCTGGCGTCCTGCTGCCGCTGCTGCTGGTAGCGCGGGTGCTGCCGGGGCGGCGAGGGCGGCACGTCCTGCCGCAGGGGCGCTCGGTGCGGGCTGGCGGCCGGCGGCGCCGCGTAGCCCTGCGCGTACCGCAGTTCGGGCGCCCCGGCGCGCACGACGCTCCCCTTCGGCGCGGGCGCCCCGGGCTGCCCTCCTTGGTAGTACGGAAGGTCTCTCTCTTTGTACATCACCCGTGGGCCTGTGAAATACTCCAGCGGCTCGGCAGGCCCGCGCCTGAGGGGGAGAAGCACAAGGAGACACTTAGGAAGGCTGGGCTGACAGGCGAGTCGGGCCCATGAGGCTGCAGATCCACGAGCTTCATGTGCACAAATATTCCCATTTCCCACTGTATTTTTTCCCCTTGTGTCAAAAACCCCTCCCGTGATCTGCAGGGCCTCACATTGCACCAGTCTGTGACTTGCCTGCATCTGTACGGATCTCACAAGCCCCAATCCATGCGAAAAGCAACATGAGAACATGTCACCCCTGAGGATGGGCCATGGAGCCCACTCGGTACCTTTCTGCATCTTAATTCCATGATTTGCTCTAATGAAGGATTGATATTTCTTCCTAGTACAGCTTAACTTGTGCTACCTTGAAATGGCAAAAATAATTGTTCTCGCCGCCGTGTCACCAGAGCATCCACAAAAGTTCAACTCAATTAGGAGTTCTTGCCAGCCTGATTGCAAATGTCTTTGCATGTTGGGCACAGCCTCCCGTTGCCTTCACAGGAAGCTTCTTCCCGCGCTTGAACCGCAGAAAGACGCGTTTTTTGACCCAAAACAGGGGGCTGGAAGAATAAATCAATTACACCTGCTGTGTGGGCTTGGGACTAAGCTCATCAACTGCTTAAATATAGTTTGCATAGATTTATTAAAAAGCTCATGGTTCTTGGAGGCGGATCAGGTGTTCACAATTTGTCAATGCCTCCCTTTTGTTCGCAGGGCGTTTTTACAAGCTTGCTTCCCGCCGCTTAATCTGAGCTCCCAGGCTCCGCTGGAACTTGTTTTTGCACAAGGTAAAACAAAACATGTGGTTTTCTGCTGCACTCGCTTAAGCCCATGGGGTAAATCATGGACATAGGCAATGAACAAACATTATCTGCCTTGAAATGAACCTACAGCTCTCCCCCTGGAATAACTTAGTGCAAATGTTTCCTGTTTAAAATGGAAAGAGCAAAAGGAAGAATTCCAGGCCTTGGACTTTTAGGACCCTACGTTCCCCGGAGACTTTTTGCTTTAAAAACAGAACATTATAGAAGACAGGCACTCCTGGGTTTTTTTTTTCCCTCCTTCCCAATGTCTCTCCTGGTGAGACAGTGCAGGCAAAGTGCTGGAGGGCCCGAAGCCACCCTCGGAGATACTAACAGGCCCCTTAACTGCATCTGCCACAACCGCTATCTCTGCCCACACACCTATGCTGGCGACAAAGCCTCATTTGCAGAGCAGGCAAACAGGTCGCTCCTGTAAATTCCGGCTTGGAGGGAAGACGAGTGACTCCCGTTTGCGAGGCGCTCCCGCTGCACTCGGCTCCGAGCTCCGCAGCGCACAACGGAGCACTTCACTTGCAAAGGGCTTCTGCGGTGCTGGAAAGTGCTCCGTGATGAGCAGCAACCACCCGGAGCAAACAGCCGAGCTCCACCGGCCACCTTGTGATGTAAGGATAATGCTTGAGATGCTGCTTAGTAATATTGTAAAAGAAGTTCTTAGGGGCAGCGATAATTCCCCAAATTCTTAAGGAGCGCATTAAAACAGGAGCCGACCTCTTACTGAGCGCTTGGAACTTGATCCAGGATTCCCTGAAGTTACGAGGAGCTCGGCAGCTTTTGGACAGAGCGCTCACTGCAAAATCAAATTATTCTGCAATAGCAAGTGCAGGACAAATTGGTACAAAAGGAGAGGCGGGCGCAAGGCGCGAGCGGCGCCTGCTGAACCTGAGCAGTGGCCTGGCTCGCAGGAGTGGCGCCAGTGCCCGGGGATGGGCAGGGGACGTGTCCCCCAACTGGCCAGGCTGCCGGGCTCCCCACGGGCTGTCACAGGAGCCCTGGGACAGGTGATGCTGCTGCCCAAGCCAGAGCCGCACAGAGCTTGGGCACGGCCGGAGGCAGCTCGAGGTGGCACCGCCTGGTCCTCGCTGCTGTCACAAAATCAAACTCTTTGCTGGTTCACGTGGAGTGGTACCAGCTCTGGCTGCACAGGCAAAATGCAGGGAAGGGCAAAAAGCTTCCTTAAAAAAATAAGAAATATCCAAGCTGCTCCCTCTCAGGTCCTGATTTGCCCTTTTCTGAGGGTAGGACACCCATGGGTGGTGTCACTCCTTGAAAGATAAGCGAGCAGCCACGCAGGGGGACAGGGCTTGAACCCGCTTTACAGCAGTCCCGCGTGAAGGCCCATGGTGTTTTTGGCACGGATACAAGCAGCAAGCTAAGCAGCCATCATAGGACACCTCAAGGCTGGAGAAATGCTCCTAACTGCTCCAAAAGCAGCTGCTGAGACATCGTGACGGGGCAGGGGGAAGTGTCACGAAGGACGGGCACCCTCGTGGCTCTCCCACGGGATGCCACGGAGCCCCTCTCCCTTCCCGGTGACTCTGGGTGTGCGCAGCCACCCACGAGCAATGACCAAGCTCTTCTTCCCATCCCATCTGCGACCAGCAGCACATGTTGAAACCCAGCTGTTTCCTGGTGACTCACTCCTCCCCAGCCACCAGCAATGCCCAGCAATGCCCAGCTGGTGGGGAGCTGCAAGCAGTTTGAGGAACCTGCCCAGGGAGCCCCCGACAACCACCTGCATCCCCAAATAAAAGAGACAACAGCTGGGCCCTTCCCACCCTAAACGTTCTTTCCGATGAGCCACCAAAAGTCAATCTTTTCAAGGAAGAAGAAACATCCACAGCTGCCAGGCTCTGGTTGCAGAAACGCTGTCACCCCAAAGAGCAAGGCCAGGCCATCAGGACCAGTTCTGGAGCAGCAGCTCCAGACACGAACAGCAGGACTCCTCTGAGCAACACGGCTTTCCCTTGATGGCTCAGGATGTGTAAGTATATGCTATTGTTTTTCCTTAAAATAAAGAGTCACCCTAACAACTCAAAGCAAACACTTGCTGCTTGGCAGCCCCTTGCAGATGCTCCACTTGGGTCTGAAAAGCCAAACAAACCTTTTCTCCTGGCGGAGGCTGCCACCTCCAAGGAGGCCCTAATGAAATTCTTCTGCCCTCCACTTGTGTTTTCGTTGGCTCCTGATGAGTTCAGAGTTCACGGGGCTGTATCACACCTCCCAAGTGACCCACGGCTTGGGGGTCAAGCCAATAACCTCAAGTGGAAAATCAGTGACCCAGGGGAGTGATCAGAAACGCACAAATTGGGTCAAGCAGGTCCAGGCACTCAAAGGGAGCGGGCCAGGAGCGTGCCCTGCGAGGGGACACGCTGAGCAGGAGCTGCTCTCACCGTCAGCTGCTGGGCAGATTTTTGGCCAGTTGTTTGACCTGGGGGTCCGCTCAAATTAACGGCAGCACAAGCAGGGAAGCTGACACACCGTCCTGGGAAGGGGCTGATCTCAGAGCTCCAAGGCCCTTCCGTGACACTCTGGCTCTGCGGGCTCCTGATGGGCAATGCTGCGGGTCCAGCTAAAAGCAGAGGCTGCCCATGAAGGAAACACTGGAAGGAGGGCAGGTGGAAGCAGCACCTTCAAGACAGGAGCCCAACCCATCACGCACAGTATGAAGAGGCAGCCCCCAAAGATGTCACAGGAAGGTGCCACTGACCAGGAGGCTCATTTGCCAGCAGAGAAACCGGCTCCCAGCTTCCCACCCAGAGGAATCACGGGGTGCACACAGGGACCTGCAAACACTGGGGAGCCCTTGGTCTGGTTTAGCTAAGCGCTGAGCAGCAGGCACGTCTCCATTCCAGCCCCTGGAAGCACACGGTAGTCTTGTCCAAATACAGCTAGTGACTTGTGATTAATCTTCAATTAACAGCCTGTGTGTCATTATTTTCTCCATGACAAATAAAGCTTAAAGTAGCCTGTTGGTTTCCTGTCTTTTCTTTATTTGCCTTCTAAGTGCAAAGGATATGGAGCCGAGTATTCTCTGGAGATTGCTGGAGTTTTGGGGGGCTTTTGGGCTTATTTAAGACCGAAGCAAAGGATTCAGAATACTTGACAAAGGCTTCCTTCACTCAAAACGTTATTTAGTCATTGAAGTCAAATGGGTATCTGTAGGTTTCAAAAATCCTAACTAAAAATACTTTTTGCTTTCACAGGCTCCGTTTTTTTTTAATGCCTGTATTTAAGTAATTCCTCAGTTGTCGAGAACCTCACAGGGAAGCCTGGCCTAAATACTCGATATTTAAAAAAAAAAAAAAACAAGGAGGAAAAAACCCCATTCCATTCCAGGTTTGCAGTGTTCGCTGTTAACCCCCATTTGCAGGTCACCTTTAACATCAGCCCTGAAGACACAGGCTTGGCTTATCTGAAAGCAAAATGAAGGTCTGGCTGTTCGTGCTGTGTCCTGTCA
>JAUBOD010001095.1:784763-795732 GCA_032353885.1 Nothura maculosa
TCTGCCCCTCTGACAATGGACTGCAGCAGGACAGATTTAAGCCCAGGATTTAATTACCTTTGATTTAACCACTTCCCATGGAGCTTCCTGTCACACCACCTTCCCCGATGTCTGCCAGATCCCATGGAAGCCATTTACAGGATTTTTTCCCAACCAACTGAATTTATAAAGCACATACAAAAGACTGGACATTAGCCCATCAGTTCAATAATAAACAGTTTCCAGGATCCAATGACCGTCTAGATTGGTGGCTAGATTAGGTTAGAAATTAATTTCCAGCCAGGGGAGATTGCAAGTAACGGAGCAGGCAGCCAGCCCTGGGAACGTTTGCTTGCAGCACCGGGATGTTTCCATGAGAAACAAACACTGGAATGACTTGCTTCCCTGGCTCCGAAGCGATCCGGGCCCCTCTCCTCTACAGAGCCCCGAGGTCTCCAGCTTCTTTGGCTCCCCAAGCACAGGAGATGTTTCTCATCAGCTGCCAAGACAGTGCAGAAAGCTTGCACAAATTCTGCAGCTTATTAAATACAAGAGCACATTCCCGCTTTCTTCCTCCTGACTCTTTCCACAGTCCTTGTCCTTGCAGGTGAACAACTTCACACATGAAAACTTGTTAACTGGTGGAGAGTCTCCCCAGTCTACAGGACATGGGGATGGGGACTGGCTAGTGGGGATGCCACTCGGACCCTGAACTCTGCACCACAAGGCACGAGTGACACGATGTCTGTGAAAGCTCCTGACTAAATCGTGTCTACGGAAAATCAGAGTTTATAATTAGGGCTGCCACCACGCAGGAGAGGCCCAAAGGGCAACGCCGTCCTCGTTGCTTGGCCAACGTCTTGACTTCCAAAGCTGCCGAAGCCAAGAGGGGGAAACAAGGAAGCCGGGGCAGCATCTGGTTTGAGTCAAGCTGCTCTGGCTCCTGCAGCTCTCTGCAAACTGTATTAACACCTCTGACCAGCGGTCCCACTGCCACATACCCCTTTTCACCTCCAAGTATTTTTGGCTGAAGAGGTAATCCGAAAATAGCACAAAGCTTTTTTTTTTTTGAGGGAAACTTGAGATTCATTCATTCATTCATGCAAGCAGAGTGTCAAGCAGTGTCAGAAGCATCAACAGCAGCCTGGGCTCCATTGCTGCAGATCTCCTCCAGAGGAGCTTCCTTTTGCTGAAGCCAGCCAGCCAGCAAGGACAAGGAGCTGCAGGACAAATCGAGATTGATAATGCAGATATTAGGAGATATTAGATATTAGGAGCCCAGTCTTGACAGCTTTTTCTTTGGCAAAGCTCTGCCATGGCCATATTGAAGTACCAACCCTGCCCATGAGAATGAGCAGGACCGTTCCAATGAAAGATGGCACCAAGTGGAAATGTATCCATCGGGATTAGTGTGAAAACACAAGCGTAATCTGCGGAAACAAGCAGCTCCACAAAGCCGGAATTTCTGTGTCTCTTGTGGCTTCTCCGGTGTCCGATAACGCGGTCGAGTTCACGACACATCTGTCAGATGTGATCAAGACTGGCAAGCATGTCTACAAGTTGTTGGAAAGGTGTGAATGTGCGTGGGGGCACAGCCCGGCAGAGGCACCGGCAGCACAACAGCACCTTCGTTTTCCTATAGGGAAAAGCTTAGGATGCAACAATGATTCTTCTTCCCCTCCATCACAGTTTACAGGCACAAACCTGAAAGCCTGGCTTCTGAAGGAGCTGTGAATGCAGCTTCCCATGAAAGTTTTACCCACTCCTGAGTAACGTGAGATGAATACGATGCCCTGCGCAACCATCATGAAGCAGTTCTGAATTGCAAGTTGGCTCCCGACAATTATGTGAATATATGAACCACATTCAAACTCACCAGATGAATTCAATCAGCACTGTGCAAATATCGCATACATAATCTATTAGTTTACCCCAAAGAAACTGAAGCATTGAATTCAAACAGAATGAAGTCATCAGTAATATAAAAAAGAAACCGATAAGGCAATATTAAAAAAAAAAAACAACACAATTTTCCAAGATTTGCAGAGAAGATCATACATTGACTGCAAACTATTCTCTCATCTGCCTATAAATACATAATTAAAAAATATTGGTTTCAATCAGATAGCAGGTCTCAGACAAGGGAAAGATATATGAATAGGGGTCCAACTGTTTAGGATGCCTAACTATTTACACCACAAAGGAACCTGAACGTACAGAAGAAATATAGAAACAAATACTACCATCAGAGTCGATTTATTTTAAGGAGACTTAGTGCGGTTTTTCACAAAGCCTCCTAAGGGCAGGAGATGGATTTCTTTTACAGTAGCTTTACCCTGAATGCAGTGGCCCCTCCTTGAGGAGATGTAACTATTAACAGTCCTCATCAGGTCTGCAATTTAATGCAAAACTCCCTTCCCTGCCACGTACTGCAAGTGCTGCCCACAGGACCTCACAACCGCACACTTCCCATTGCCCTCCAGCTCAACACAACTCAACACAACTCAACTGCATGCAATGCAACTCAACAGAACTCTGCATGCTCACAGACACAATTAACTGTCCCATCAATTTCTCAGGCATCACAATGAAGTTGTGAGAGAACCACCCACCACCCTGCAAGGGAACAGGAGCCTCAACAGTTTTTGACAGCTGCTTGTGCAAGGAGACAGAAGTGGTTGATGCTAGGATGGAAGTTGGAGCTTTGTGGGGGGGACATCTAGGTAGTGGATAACCTCTGAGAAACCTTACATAGACTTCAGTGAAGATTCAAATATTGATTTCATTCACCTGCATGTGGCAGGATCACCGCACAGGCTCTGTTTCGCTTACTGCAATTTTAAAGAGAATTATTTTTTAAAGTGAAGTTGGGTTGCTTCTCATGGTGCAGGAGTCTGCTCAGATGAGCACAATTTCTCCTAACTTTTCTTCCATGTGTTGTGAACAGAGAAGAGGGGGTGTCTAAGCTCTTGCATTTCCCTGGTGGCAGGGAACTCGATGCTCTAGCAAAGGAAGTGCAAGCAATGCTCCAACTCCTTCACTGCACCTCAAACACTGCCCAGAAGATACTGAAGATCTACAAACTGCCATTTGAGCATCCAGTCACACAGATGTCCCCAAGGAAAAAAGGTCCCTAATTTTGCACAGGCACCTGCAACTATTGCTCTTCCACATTTTGCACAGGCACTTCCTCAAAGTCCTTCTAACATCATCTAACACACGAGTGTGAAATTTCATTCCATCTTCTCTGCAGAGCCGGAGAGGCAAGTGCCACAGCACAACCACGGGCAAGAGGAGTTATTTTCTCAAATGCATCAAAACATCCTTGTTAGTATTTAATATATACAACATGGCTCAGCTTTTCCACAAAAACAGTCCTTCTATTCTTCTTGTAACTAACTTATCTGGATTTCAATCATTCAGGTTAAAAATGTCATTTTTCAAATTAGCGACTTCTTACTGCATCTCTCTAGATAGCACAAAATTAAAAACAAGTGTCACGTGCACAGACTAAGACGAACCACTTAGAGCTGTATATAAACACACACTTTCTGAGGCAATAAACATTTTGTTTCCAGTGGTTTTCCTAAATGCATTAATCTCGCACAGGGCTTTTTTTGCCAGCCACTTATTTCCAGCATTGATTTCACCCAGCTGACTGTCAGCCTCTACAAAAACAACCTGCGTTTCCAAGATGGAAACACAAGTTGGGGGTTAAATAAATAAATAAATAAAAAGAATATTTATTCTTTTAGTGAATTTTCCATTAACAAACAAATACAACCCAAAACTCGATTCACACTGACTCAAGAGAATGGACAATGTCTCAGTCACCACCCGCTGTAATGCAGAACTGATTTTATATATTGAATGGCACAGACCAGTCTGCACAGAGAGGCACAATATAAAGGAGCCCAACAGAAGAAGGGAAAATTTCACTGATGGTAAAACTCTCCCTTTGGAGTTATGACACATGAATATTCAAGGGCAGGAATATTCCGGTTGCAGCCCCTGTTTTCCTACTCTGAAGTACTCCACTGCTTAGGGAGACATTTCTACAAGCTTGGCAGTAGGAAGGAATAACAAGAATGGTGGGAAGTGATAAAAAGAAAATCAATGATAAGAACGTAACTCTGCAATATTTCAGCTTTCATCTTTGTCACCCACCGAGGGAAAGCGAGCGGAGGAAGAAATGAACATTTGTTGTTTTCATATGCACTTGAGTCAATGAATGATATTGCAATAAGAGACTTGTGAGAAGCACCTCACTGACAGCACCTGTATTACCTTGCAGGCCCCAGCACCATTTCTGATGGTCGGACAGAGGTAGCTTGGGTCTCCGCTACGCACGTTCCACAGCAAGGATCATTTCAGGATCAGGGCCTGCTAGCTACTGAAGCCATGGGGATTGCTTCATTTGGCCCTTTGGGGCAGGAATCCATGCTGTGTTCACACGATTACAGTCTGTATCAGTGCAAAGGGGCCTGAGGAGGACACCTGCTTAGGATACCCATGAGGAGCCACTGGAAGAGCACGGTGGGCTCAGTTCCATGTAGGCCGGGCTGTCCTCACGACTCCAGATCCACAGGGAGGTGGGTGGGTGTGTTTCTCTCCACTCCTGCGTGCATAAAACCCCGAAGTTAAGGATCACAGATAAACTGCCAGAAAGCAAAGTTCACCAAAGTAGCTATTTACTAACTCTTTACATTTATTTGAACTTACGCGCTACATAATCTGCTTTGTGATGCTTAAAAAGAAGCCAGAACTGCTCCTCGGTGGAACATACGCTTTCACCTTTCAATTCCTTCGGCTAACACAAAAGCAGGACAACCACTTATGTCCGAGGGGTCATAGCCTCCTAGGGCAGCACATGACCACCATTTGTCTGGATGTAAATTGAGTCCCATTGACCTGGCCCATCACTGGTGACCCCTTGACATGAGGAGCTTAGCGCAGAGAAAGAAGATAATATTCCTAGGTTCCTAGAGATTCATTAGGAAGAAAAGAGGCGAGAACCTTGCGTGACACACATTTGCAGCACCATTAACCTTTTCTTGTCCAGAATCATTTATACTACATAGAGAAGCCTCACAAGAATTATTTGGAAATCAGGACAGATTTGTAGCACTTTCACTTTTCCCAAACTGTTTACAAACCATCTTTGGGTGGCTTGACATCCAGCGTCATTTTACGTTGCCCTCCCTTCGCGTGACACGCGACACCTTGTCCTGTTTGTCATAGCAGATGGCCTAGGCACTCAAATGAGCAGCATCTCCGCAATCAAGAGCCCTTCTCGTCTCCCCTCCTCTCCAGAGCTGACTACTGAAATTCCGAGTGGAATAGCCCATTTCTGGCATTAAGGAATAGAGCTGGCACATTAAGGTGTAACTACACCCGAGCACCAGGCAAGGTTTGTGCTGCTGCAAGAGAAACATGTTATTTGCAATCAAGAGGAAGGGAAAGAAAGGAAAAACAAGGGACATCATCCTGTTTACAGCCAGCTTGCCCTCTTTCCTTGAGAGAGAAGGCCTCTTTTTCTCGTCTCCTCAGTGCAGCGTAGCTCAACATGGGAGGCAGTGGCTAGATCTTAACTAATAATAATAGAGATGCCTGTAGTTCAGGCTGGCTAATGGCAGCGCCTGCGTTCCTGGCCCGTGCCCAGTTCGCTGCCGTCTGGTTGATCCGAGATGCGCACGTGTCTCCGAAGGGCCGGCAACGCACAGAGATTAGGGACTCGGCTGCTGACAACAACCAAACTCTCTACAAACAATACACAATGAAAATAATGAAAAACAGATTTCCCTGGTATTTTCAGTAGCCTCTAGACAATGCAACAGTTTCTGGTTTCCTCACTAAAGATGATATCAATTATGCCTTTTATCCATCATGCCCAAGTCACGTGTGAGGCCTAATTGCGGGCCTTTTCTCCAAGGTAATTTCTTCTGGATTTACACGGCAAAATACTTAAATTGCCTTTTTTTTTTGGCACGTTGTATTACAGCAGGGCTTGGGTGGGGGGTGTTTTGCCCTGCTGATGCAAAGCAGCTGGTGTGTTTACAACAGAAACAGGTCCCACCAACACAGAGAGCAGCTCTGGAGCCCTCCAGCTGCCCCAGGACACGGACTCGCTGCAAGGAAACACAGCCCTGGTTAGAGCCGTGATTGCACCTGCCTGTGACAGGCAGCGAGTTGTTCTCACCTGCAACTATTGCTCTTCCACATGGCAGTTTATTCAACCTATCGCTACGGCTGGAATAATAGCGCTCCATAGGCTTCCAGGGAATTAGCCATCCTGGAGCAGCGAGGGTGATGAGTCGCTCCAGTCGGGATTTGTGTTCCCTGGGGAAGGAAAGGACTGGGCACCTAAGGATCCGCTTGCAGACGATGATGCTGTCCACACTTGAACACACAGTTTGCTGGAAACCCCAAAGCCAGGAGCTACTTACCCATGTTCTCACGGGAACTACTTCCCTGTGTTCCCACAAGAAACTCTACTCTTCATTTACGCCCGTGTAAACTTATGCCGCTGGAGTGGCAGCAACGGATGCTCCCTGTGCTCTGCTCTTATAGTATCTGGCCTAGGCAGAAATGAGGTAGAAAGCTCAGCTCAACAAATCCCTATGTCTGCAACCCTGTTACAGACACAGTTTACATTTTTATTTTTTTTGCCCTTTTTAACAATTTTATTTACACCACGTGCGAAGTGTCAAGGGAAATGACAGATCTGCAGCCAAAATGCATCCATGCCATAAAGCTGGGAGGGGGGTGCTGGTGCTTCTAATGAATGATCACTACCAGGATAACATTAATCCAGTATCAGGACTTTTACGGGGAAAAGACGACACGTGTAATTTATCTTTTTTAACTGTCAACCACATTTCTACTAAAGCTTTAGAGTCTGGAGCTTCCAGGGGCCTTTTGTCTTTCTGCCATGCAGGAGTATCTTGGACAGCTGTAAGAGCTTTGTAAGCCATCCTGCTCAAAATCCATTAGCTAATTCAAGGAACCTAATTAGAGCTGCCATTTTGATGGAGCAGAGTGAATTCTCAATCTAAACTACCAACACCATCAATGTTTATTAAAAATTTCAAGAGCCGAGGCTCTCGGTTGCACATAAATGCTAATGGAGTTACTAAAACACGTAATCCACAGAAATACATGCACAGAAATCCCTGTGCATGTGGAGAACTGCTCAAGAAAGAAGTCAAACCTAGGGACAACTTTACACCAACTGCTGGAAAGGGCCCGGCTTCCCTCTGCAGCAGCCTCCTGCGCACTAAAGGAAGCAAAGCCTCTCAGGATGATTTGTTTCTTGCGCTCTTCCTGAGTGGTGCGCTGACAATTTGGAGCGTATTTTGAGCTTACCTCAAGAATGTGCTCCAGCTGGAACCGTTTTACAGCCTCTCTTAAACCAGCCACTCCGATCACCGTGCTCCGCAGCCCTTTACACGTATTCCGGCGCTGCGTAAGGCATCCAAAGACTCAAAGGAAATTTGCGCTGGTGAGCAAAAACTCAAATTCTGCTGTAGACAGCAACAAAACTGGCGAGAGGAGCCAGACATCTGGAGCATCGTTCCCCTACATTCCACTCTCTGGAAACCCAAGCAGAGACACAACACACAACACGCTGACCACTCACAGCACATAGAGGGATCTAACTGGGTTAGCCCGTACAAGCATATGTCTTTGTGGCAGAAAGAAAAAGTTATCTGGCTACTTCACAGCTTGGTTTTTGACTTGATGCTTCATAAAAGGAACTGCAGAAAACCTCATATGTTACCACTTCAATCTGACGTGCACTTTCATACGCATCTAACAGCGCCTGGATTCTATTTATATGTACAACTAAATATACGTGCGCGGAGAAATCATCAGATTTGCTGCAGAAAGACAGCAGATGTTCTTATTAAGCCACTGGCACATGCAAGGTGAAGCGGGGAAGCCTTATAAGGAAAACACTCAGTGTTCAAACTACAAGCGAGAGAAAATGGAAGGTAACAAATGAAATGATTTCCAAGGCGCTTTGCTGGCTGACAGAGCAGTGCACAGCAAAACGAAGGCACATTGGGATGGCCAGAATGGTCCTTATCATCTGTGGGAAGGATAATCCACGTTCTCTCTTTCTGCAACTCCCAAATTCTAATGTAGCATCCAAAGTGCAGCCAGTGTGAATATCTATTGAGATGATACAGAGGTGATGAAAAGGCTTCATTACTTTCTAGTGATGCAAGGGGCTCAAGATTGGGCGGCAGTGACGCTGCAGACAAGCTCTGAAGGCAGATTCAGGTCAGCTCCCCTACCCACAGGGCGGTGTTTCCAAGCTGCACTCGGACGGGAGCCGCTTCCCAGGAACACGCTCAGACACCCAACGCTCGCCGTGAGCTCCTCGGGAACAACACGTGGCAAAGCTTGTGGTTCAGCTTGTGGTTGCTGCTCCAAAGACACCCTGCCGACGCTGGAGCAGCTGATGGATTGTGCCAAGCCCTGCTGGCTCCAGGGCCGCCCCGGCAGCACCTTCCCGCGGGGACACCTCTGCTGCTGGGCCCTGCATGCCCAGGCGCTTTGCAACCCAAGCAGCCTCCGCTGCAAGCCCTGCACAACAGAACACAGCACTGAGCGGAGCTTTGCAGAAGTAGTTCTGAACTTAGGGGTCTAAAGCTAATGGGATGTCCTAGGAATGCTAAGTCTAACATTCAGCATCTCTCTGCTCAACTAATTCTCTTCCTCTCCCCTAAAGACATGAAACACTGTCCTTAATTTCCCCAGTTTTGCTCTTTACCTTGGCTCATATGGTCCTGCTCTCTCTTCCAGGGCTCCTTGAGAGGAACCTCCCAGAGCAACCGGCAAGTGACCATGGATCTGCTGTGACCCAGCACCTCCCTTTGTGCCCTTCCTTTACTCACCAACCCCTGCCTGCTCCAGCATCCCTGCCTCTTCCCTGTCCTTGCCCTGCCCCTGCTTGGCTTCTCCTGTGATTCTGCAATGAAACCAACTTGCCTTTTTGCTCCTGGTGGCCACTGTCCATGCCCAGGTCACCTCATCATCCCTTGCTGCATCAGCGTCCTCTCTGGTCCCCACAGGCAGCAAAACCCAGTACTTAAAGAATATGTGTCTAGGTTCTGGCACGTCAAGACTAACATTTTTGGTGAAGTCAGCAGCCAAGTTTCTATCATGTGTGTGGGAAGCACTCAAAGTCTTACAATTCAGTCAAATTGTCGACGTTCAAGGGATGGCAAAAGGCACAGTCTGGTACAGGACTAGGCTGTGTTCCCTTCCTAAATATAAAGCCTCTGTTCTAGGGTATGGAAACAGCTACTTCAGCCTACAGCTTCTTACTGAAAAGAACCATATGCTTCGTGTTTTTACTTGTGACAGCAGCAAAACAGCCCTTTGCTCCTCGCGCCAGGCCCCCCAAAACAGCTGCTGTCACATCCCATGAAATGGCAGCTTCGGGACACTTCCCATCCCGCCAGCTAAGGCAAGTACCTGCTTCCAGGTGGGAATGCACCTTGCCAAGGGAAGCCGGGCCAGCAGCTCCCCTCCTGTCCGGAGCAGCGGGGCCTGGCTTGGCCTTGGGGGCCTCCCAAAGGCAGAGGGACCTCCTGGCCTTCCGAGGCTCCCGTGCCGCTTCCAGAGCTCGGGACACCTTGGGGACTCGGCCGGGAAGAGGCAGCCTGGGCGTCGCTGCTCCGCATTGAGCTGCAGTCAGCTTAATGAGAGACTTAATTGATGAGTGCTACTTCCTTCACTTGTCCATTAAGATAAGTACAGCACATGGACGTTTCAACCCATCAAAGACAAGAAAACGCATTAATTTTGGTTTTCTCAGAGCTGTTAATAAATCTGACACTGTCTGGCAGTTTTCTTCATTTCCTACCATTTGACAGCTACTGTGATCACAAGTTACAGAAGATGTTTTCTCCTCTGAAATTATCACTCCAGCAATGCAAGCCAGAAGGAAACTTTATCAAGATAGGGAGGAGCTGGGTATCCTTTTTATTTTTAACTTTGGGAGGGCTGGCTTGCAAATATCTCTTAATGTGATCAAAAAATAAATTCAGAATTCAACACAGAACTATTAAAAGGTACATGTGCATTGTGAATGACTAGAGAAACAAATGAGCACCCTGCAGTCAGCAAAAGGCAGCACTCCTCATACAACCAGCCTCATATCAGAGCCTAGTTTTTCTCTAAAAACTCCTGCAACTGTTTTCTTCCTCCTTTTCTCCCTCAAATTGACATTTGTATGGAATCAAGAAAAATCTTCCTTAATAATTTTTCATTACTAATGGCTTTTTTTGGTATGTGTATTTGAGGGGAGGGAAGGCAAAGGGCAGGAAAAAGCTGCTTTAAGTGCTCTGCAAATGATCCTCCTGAATCTGGGCCTCATAAATCCTATCAAATGTTATATTTCATCAATAGGCTGGAAAAGCTTTTTTCTCTGCAATGATGAAGCCTGGCTTTAAAATTTATGGTTTCATTTTGGAAATGGACTATAAAGAGAGTCTAGCTTAGCTGTCTATCAACTGTAGCTGACATTAGCAAGCAAGGTGTAGGCTTTAAAAGTGTTATATGTATTTTTCATTCATATACATGTACATACATACATGTGGAGATATATGAGGACGTATATATCACTGCAGGTTTTTGCATGCATAAATGCATATTTTTTATTTTGTTTTAAGAGCTATTTTCCTCCAATGCAAGAAGGTCTGAGGTATTCAGTAGATTAGACTGCAAAGTGATAGAAGTGTCCAGATCAGAGGGGCTTTCAAGATCTGCAGCAACACAAGCAAATTTCATTCTGCTGAAATGGAAATAAAGCAATTCAGTTTATCCCCATGTGTGGGAAGGCAAAATGCAATGCAGCTTTGGCAAAGCAAGTTTCAGGGAGAGACAGTGAAGTTTCCAACAGGCTGGGGGAAGAAAAGGAGGGCAGGAAAGAGCCAGGAAGTTTTAGGTAGGAGAAAAACACCAGGAAAGACCAAAG
>JAUBOD010001095.1:795832-817424 GCA_032353885.1 Nothura maculosa
AGGCTGGGGGAAGAAAAGGAGGGCAGGAAAGAGCCAGGAAGTTTTAGGTAGGAGAAAAACACCAGGAAAGACCAAAGCCAGAGCTCTAGGGTATGTCCCTACGCTTAGGCAGGAAAAATGCAACATTTCTAATAGGAACAGCACTATTTCCCCCCAAACTCTCCCCGGAGTGCTTCAAAAGCAAGCCAGGCTAATATGAAGTAGCTGAAGTAACGCTGATGTGGTCTGAGGAAGTGGGGCTTGACTCTGGACACGGAGTCCATGGCTCCCTCCATCCCTAAGGCCCTCGGTTCCCACCTCAGATGATGACTGCTCAGATGATCACAGGAACAGGGCAAACGAGACCTTACAGGAGCCACCTGGAAGAGCCACTCGGCTCCATCTCACACGTTGCCACCCTCGCTGCTGAGCCTGGACCCAACGCCGGCCCTGGTGGCTCTATCTGGAGGTGACCCTACCACATCTTGAGCCTGACCTAACGCTCCTCCAAAATCCTGTATTTTGTACTGCCAGGAGGCCCCCAACAGCCTCACATCATGGGAGCAGCAGCCGTGCCAAAAAATAAAAAGCTAAAATAAAATCCTCAAACATTTTCAGATTTAGACAAGTTAATCCATTTAGCAGCCAAACCTAGGACACTAAAAACAATATTGACCCAAGCAAGCTGTTTTCAGACACCAAAACACACTCGAAGCACATCAGAATTCATTCCTGCAGTATATTTTCTCCCATAGTTTTCCTAAGTGTTGCTCTTTAAAGCTTCCACAATAATGCATGTTATTCAGCTTTCCCTACAGACCTTGTACTTTCTCATACCGGCACTAACTCTTCTCTATACAAAACTCCTCTGCCATTCTGCAGAGAGAAGCTCCTGGCACTGTTTAGATTTTTTAATCTTTTTCCCTCCTTTTTCTTAATTTCTTTTAAGATCTTTTCATTTAATTTTTTTCCCCAAAGAATGCTTGTGGGTTTTTTCCTTTTTCTTTCTCCTTCCTTCCTTGCCTTCTTATTTCCTCTTCTTTTCCCTGAGAATTATCTCCACCCTTTTCTCTTTTTCTCTTTTCCTTGAACTCTTATGAAGCCCTGACCTGTGCACGGGGTAAAAACAGAGCTTAAGGGCTAATGCTTTCCCCTTTACTCACCATGGTGTGCCTGGCCGCAGTCAGTACCCCGCATCCATCATCATCAGTGGATTTCCAGTGACATGTCCTGCAGATAAGGGCCCCACGGGTCACCTTTGAAATGTGGGGCACCCAGGTACATTCCCAAGGGGCCGTAACTGCCTTTGTTGTGGTGCACAGACTTTGGGCTTGCCAAGTTGCCCCCAAACCAGCTGTGAGGTTGCTTGGAGCTGCTGTGGGCCCTCAAAAGGCCGCACCAACCTGGGCACGTCGGCCTGGCATGGGGAGAGGCCGTTAACGACCTGGTTGGGGGGCACAAACACACGAGGGCACCACGTGTGGTGAAGGCCGGGCGGCCTTCGCACACGCAGCCTCCTTCCCTCACGGCAAGGGAGAGGCCGCTGCTCCGGGCCCGGAGCGGGAGGGAGCGCCAGGCCCTGTCCCTGCTGCTCCCTGTACCCATCCAGCCGGGAAGCAAAGCAAGGGGCCTGTCAGGATTTGGAGGATGAGACAAGGAGAGAGGGCTCCAGCTGCTCCGCATTTCCCTGCACGGCCACTGCCTCAAATCCCCCCGGAGCTCTATTATCTCTGACTTAAGCACAGCGACCATAACATTTTCTCTTCCCTCATCCTTTCTGAGCCCAAATGTATTCTCCATTAATATACGAAACGACCTTTTTTCCATCTAATTCACTGCTCCCCAAGGGAGAGCCGTTACGGCTGCTCCATGAATACGGCACATCCACAGGCCAAAGCGGCAGCTGAGAAACCCCTCCGGCCTCGTCCCCATCCACGAGCATCGAGCCCTTCCATCTTCTGGCACACAGCTTAGCAAGCAGAATGGCATTTCCAACCTGTAGTTATTACTGCTTTGCTGCAAAAGGATGATCTTTAAAATGTGCACATGGCTTTGCCCCGTTCTGCTTTAGGGTCCAGCTTTAGGAAAGGAAAACACCACAACGGTCTGAAGTTACTGCTGTCCCAGCGCCTACTCCAACGCGTAGGCCTACGAGACCGCAAGGGAGGCCTCATTTCTTTTTAGAAGTCAGAAATTAGCAGAGTTTCTTTTAAGAAAACAGGCTGCATTCCAGGGCGTAGTGAGTGGCACATACCCACAGGCTCTGAGGAATGGTATTGCTTAATTTGCCTTTTAAGAGGTCTTCTTCTGTGATGGATCTTCCAGCTGGTCCCCTCAGGGGGCTTGGAGGCCACCATGGGAAGAGCAGCTGGGGATGTGGGGATGATGCCCAGCAGCTCCGCCGGCTTGGGAGGCAGCAGAGGATCTGCAGGCTGCAGACACTCCCGCAACTCCTAAGATTTGTAAAGAGATCCAAGGAAAACTTCTGGGCCCCAAAACACAGTGATTACTGACTTAAACGTTCCTTATCACCAATTCCCACCAGAACCTGTTTACACAAAAAATAACCACTCCTGCCACCAGCACACAGTAGGCAAATCTGCTTAAAAACAGTATAAAAAAATCATATTTTTTCTAAGCATATTTTTTTAAGCTCAGCTTAAGAGGATTCCAGCCCCTATATGCAATTTTTTTTGTTGTTTCACAGAGGCTGTGCAGCCCTTTCTCCTCTTACGTACAACTGCACATATCACTGTGTCAGTGATGCTTTTGCAAAGAGGGTTTGACAACAATAGAGAGTCCCCAGCCTGCTAAATAAGAAGTGACAACTCCATTTGAAAGCTGTCTCTGGATGTGTTTTATGTGCAGAAATTATCTGTGACAGTCGAGATCAAAATAGAGTTTTCATTTCATGCGGGAGGTAAATGGACGGTAGAATAGGTTACTTTAAATGCTCGAGTCTAGTCCAATTAATGTTTCAGACTTTTTTTGTACGGATTTCTTCTGTATTCGGAGCTCTAAACTTTGGAGTAAAAAACGTAAAACTCGCTTTGTCAATGGCCAAGAACGGGCCAAAAGGTAATAAAAGTGGTTAACGAAAACAGCCATGCAAAAGTATGGCAGAAAAGCTCAAGTTACAGTAATCTGGCTGTGAAACTAGTAAGTATAAAACAGAAAAGAAAACATCACTTCATCATTCTTTCGAGGAGAAGTAGACAAGGGAATTGGTCCTGATTTCCCACCTCAATCAACATAAATTTTGCCCCTTTGATGGAAACGGGAGTTACGGATCAGGCTTTTCAGCAGCAGGCAAACCCACACGCCTTCATTTGCTTTTCAGATCGCCTCAGATAATTTTATAATTTCTAGCTCGGTAGCAATGACAATTTGTACATTTTCTAAAATGCCAGGCCCTAAATTACTGCTTTGACCTCTGCTGCAAGGATACACATTTCCCTGCATTCTGCAAAATTATACCTGCTGTTTTTCCCAAAGATACGCCCCGTTAAGTACCAGCACGTCCTGCCACGAGGAATAAGCCAGGATAAGCAAGGCAGTGGAAGCCTTAATGATTTCATGTGTTTTTGCATCCTTTCATGCGCTGTGGCAACTGCTGCTCTGCTCATATAGGGGTTATCATGTTCCTATGTACGTCTATGGAAATGAAGCTCGCATCACCAAAATTACCTAAATTCTGATGGGAATTGTCACATTTCTTCCAATAAACAAATTCCCATTTGTGCCCTGCGCATCGGCCAGCCGCTTCCTGACCCGTTTTGCACACAGGCCTTTCCGTGACGGGCCGGACCCACCACTGGGCTGCTCGAGCACCATGGTGCCTCTGCTGCAAACCTGGAAGGAAACTCCGCTGCCTGCGGTCCCCTGGCTTCCTATCCGGCAGAAATGATGCAGAAACACAGGAGTTTGTACATTGCTTTTCAGATGCAAGCACTATCCAAGCCGCAAGCACTGCCATTAGAGAGGCTCTGAATCCACGAGTGAGCGGAGCCCCACCAAGCAAGGGCCAATGAACCTTACTCTGCACATCTTGTTTATGCCACGCTTTAAGCAATGCATATTTTGAATCTTTTCAGGGGAACGGCATTTTTCTTGGCGCTATTTTCCATTTCCACCCACGTCTGAGAGCAGGTGCCTTTGTGGATCATTTCTCAACCCAGTAAAGAAAACATTTAGAAATATGTTGAAATCCTTCTCCTAAAATAATTCGTTTCAGGTTCCATGGGCAGCACAAAAAAAAAAATTATAATAATTAAAAAAAATGAGCCTCGCTATGAATGTATTGTGCTCCTAGAAAAATTAAAGGGGACAAAACATCTGGAAAATCTTAGACCTCAATGTCTCCACTGGCCAAGCAGTGAGCACTGGTAGTCTGGTTCTCAGAGGCAGGCTTTAAATACAGGAGGGAAATTAAAATATACTTATGTGCTAAGGTCTTTAAAAGAAAAACAACAACAGGATGATGAAGCTGCTCAGACGCTATTCACCACTGCTAATAGTAATGAGAGGGTAGAGTGCAGATGAAAGGCTAGAAGAAATACTGTTAATCAATTCAGGAGCCAGAGAGAGGTGTAAAAATACCAGTATTTAGCCTAATGAGTCTAAATTTTGGGAGGAATACCTGAGCACTTATTATATTTAGATTGAGCATCTATTTGCTGCAGTGCTCAAAGAGAATTAAGAGTTCAACCTATTCAGGTCTGGAGCCAGCAAATGTCAGGAGGTGCGCGGGACTTTTCAAGCTGTGCAGCAGAGAGGCCAAAGCATCAACACTGCTGCCGACAGTGGCATTTCCAGAGAAAAGGAGGAAAAGAGCATTCCCTCCCCCCCGTCCCCTGCACTCTCCCTCTCCAAGGCTGCTTAAACATTGCCATTGTATCCGTTGGCACAAAACTGCCTCCTGGATTCTTTCCGGTCAGAGCCAGGAATAGCGGAAAATGTCCAAGGAAGAAACCAGCCGCTTGCTGGGGTGCAGGGCTGCAGATTGTGCAGCAGCAACGTGCACGGCACCCGCTACCTTCCTCCTGCTTCCCTTTCCAGGGCATTCCCAACACTTGAAACGTCTGAACGTCTCAAGACATTTGTTTTCCATGCAATTTATGTAAATGCCATAATGATCATTTGAGGACGATTCCCATTTACAAGGTAATAACCGTATCCAGGGCTAAGCAGGCATCAAAGCCTAAAGCCAGAAGTGTTTATAGCAGATAAACTCCAGGGCTGAAGAACAGGCTTTAGTTAATACTGGTTGGAAGCAAAATGCCCTTAAGATACTATTATGCTGAGAAATGCTATTCAGAATTGAAGTTTTAAGCGAATGAAGAAATTAAGCCATAAATATGGGTCAAAGACTGGGAAGGAGCTGCTGTTTGAAGTGAGGAAACGTTGAGTAGCTCTGTCTTCCATCAGTTCTCCTCTCTGTCCAAGCCACTGGAGGGCAGGGCTGGCAGGCTCCCCACATGTGCATTAGAGGACGACTGTCACATGGACCTACATGTGGAGAAACGGGCAGCGGGAGAGAAACAAGAACGGGGAAAATAGCAAGAGAACTTCCTGCTCTCTAAGGATGTCAAGCACTTCCCAAAGCGCTCAACTTCCTTGGCATCTCCCTTCTTAACACAGATTTTGTTTTGCCTGTTTCCTGCTTCTTGAGATGGAAGAAAGGCAGGCAGCTACCTGCTTTGCAAGTCATCCAAGAGTGTAAAATCCCTCCTGCATCACCACCCTCCATTGGTTTCTGTCCTCCAGCCATCAAGGACAAGTTAGTGATCAAAAAAAGGGAAAAAATAGAGATAACCTGTGTGGTTACCAGGAGCAGCATCACTGCCTCTCCTAATGAAAGCCCTAGCTGTCCCACAATATGTTTTCAACAGAGTTACCTGCTTCTTCCCCAAGGCAGCCCTACATCAGCCTCTGCAGAAGAGAGGATTCCTTCACATCTTCCTGAGATCGATATGGACACCTTGGCTCGTGCCAGCAGGAGATGTGAGGAGGCCAAACAGCCTCCCGAGAAGCAGCCTCTGCACCGGGAGCCGCAGTGTGGGCAGAGACACGGGGCTTTTCCCTGGCTGGCTCTGAGCCCCGGGGCTGCTGTCAGCAACAGGGCACTCGAGCTTTCAGGGTGGAGAGCAGCACGGGTTAGAGGCTGCCACGCACTGTGGGCTCCGCACAGCCACCACACAATAATCACAATTACTCCCTTTTTATCCGGCAGCCTGTTCCGCCAGCTCTCTCGCATCCCGTTCCCTTATCCACTGATTGGTGTTGAGAAATGGAGATTATCTGCTCTGTAGGTTGACATTTAACCTGTTGGAGGACGTGTCCCTCTTCCCTCTTTGCTGGGGCCATCCTGCAAGGCAAGCGGTGGGGCCAAGGGATCCCATCCCGACAGGAGACGACCTCCAGGCAGGCACCTCATGAACCCAAAACATGTTAAGGAGAACAGACTACTGCGGGAGACAGAAAATCACAGGCTTAACCGTGTCCCCTACATTTTAATTAAAGTAAGATTTAGTAATTTTATTTAGGATTACCAATATCCCAGAGGAAATGCATTTCTCTGTCTGTACTGCTACCAGACAACTGCTAATTATGGAAAAACTCCCCAGTACACAACCCTATGCACATCCTTCCCTACTGCACTTCCAGCAAGGCAGTTCTCCTGGTTTGAGGAAACCAGCCCCGTCATGGTGCCTTGCTGCTACATGGAAATACCACACGCTATTAGGGTTTGCACTTTAAGCAGGCAAGGGACTGCCCTATAAACAAGATTTTAAGTTTCTCTTTTGAACAACTCTGACTGTTTAATTAATCTTCAGCCATTAACCATTCATTTAAAATGCCACTTACAAAATCTTAATTTTGCACATTATCAGCTGGTTCGCAAATAGCTATCTAGGAGCAGAAGTGCAATGATCTTCCCTCTCCTTCCTACCAACCTTAGAGTCAATTCTGGCTTCTTAATTAACCACATACATAGTAGCGTTTAAAATTAAATGGTGTTTTGCACAAAAAAAAAGAATTAATGTGCAGAGCAAAGTTAACACACGCATTATTCTGCTGCTGATTAGAGAAGCAAACATGAGTTTTTGGTGGAACAACATCCTGCATAAGGCAGAATTTAGCACCTCTTGCCTATGCCTTGGCAGAAGCACATGCAAGGCCATATGATTGCACTGCAGCTGTATGGACGGCCTCGTTTTGTCTTTATTTGTGTATTTAAGAGGCTGGCAACACCATTGGAATTCTACTCACACGGGCTCTTCTTCCAGGAACAGACCTGCTCGTTCTCCAAGGACTCGTGCTCTGCGTTTGCAGGCAAACGCTGATCCGAAGGGGCCGCTGCTGATGAATAGGCAGAATTAACCTAAAATAATTCCATGCAATAATACATTGCATAAGAAAAGAGAGGGCTGCAGGGGGAAAAAAATGAATCTGACTGCCTATGAATGCTTCACACAGCTGCCAAAACCTCGGCTCCCCAGCATCTGCAGCAGGACAGTCCCGGGGGAGCTGTGGGAGTGCAGTATATAAAATTTTACACATCTGTCAATAAGTGAGATGATCCAAATGCAAACGCCAGCAGGCAGGAGGCATGCAGGAGCCCTGCGACTCCTCCCGATGGCCTGGAGTTGTGCTCAGCGAGGCCGGGCTTGGATCAAGCCGGAGCTGCGTTACGTGGGAGCCGCGGCCCCGCTCGCCTCCAGCCTTGACAATTCCCTGCTGTTCGGATACGCTCCAAACCCTCCGGGCTCCGCGAGCTCCTCGAAACGCTGGGTGTGCTTGAGAAGTGAAGGGCACGGCGAGGGTGCCAAGTGGTGTGGGGGATTCAAACAAGGGCTATGGGACACGCACTCCGAGCTGCAGCTCTGAGGAGCTTTCCGTGAATACTATCAACCAAAAACACTTTTTTCTTTTTTTTTTTTTTTCCCCACGTAGCTTGGAAATTAAATGAAGGTTTCTTTAACCACGTTCCAAATAGTGCCATTACTCAGCACTTTCCCACTTAGGACCATTACTACATGGTACCACGGTATCCTCTGCTCCTTTCTAGGAAGGAAACTGCAGGTGGTGTCAGGAGCCAAACCTCTGTGCAAGCACAAGGCTAAGGGAGCAACCTGCACTCCTGGGAAGCTGGAACCAAAAAGGTTTCTGTCCTGCCCTGCTTCCAAGCCAGGTCGGTCCCAGGGCTCCTCCATGAGCGATGGAGCCTCCGTCATACCCTGGATTTTGCTTGTACCCAAAATCTAGCAGGCAAAAAGAGCATAAATTGCCACAAGCGGGGATATTTTTTTCATTTTTCTTTTGTTTTAAGCAATGTGTCTGCCTGCTGCCAAAAAGCTGCCCTGGCAACCTTGAGAGAGAAAATAATTCCCGTGTCTAATGGGACTGGAGGAAAGTCTCCGGGATGCGGGGAGGCAGAGGAGAGGAAACCTGAGCAGAGGGGTTGAGGACAGCAAGCAGAGGAGGAGGCTACGTGGTAAGGCAGGGCAGTGCCTCCCTCTCTCTGGCCGTGCTCTGTAAATCACAGTATTTCAGAGCACGACCATGGCTCTTGCTACACCGAAGCACAGGGAGCAGCAGCAAAGGGCGCCCTGAATTACGGAGCCGCGTTTCCGCCGTGCTCTGTAGCACCCACCCGGGTGAGCCACGTGCTCCTCAGCCCCTAAGGGTGCTGCAGAGTCAGCCTCAGCTCCAGAAAACTTCCATTTCTGGATAAAACAAACAGAAGGCTCAGGAGCATCCTGGGCAAACCTCACTCACCCCTGCTTCGTGCCGGGCAGCTGCAGATGGGCACGGCCTTGGTTCGAGCAGGACGGTGCTTTGCAGACTGGACGCTCCGCAGGAGCGCACATTTCCACGGGGAACTTATAGCCTGAATTCCTGAAGATGCATTTTTCAATTAACTTGTAATGAAAGCTCTGCCACAGCGGGACCCACACTGCATCTCCAAAACCAGAAGGCTGGGCCAGACCGGAGCTCTGGACTCCGTTCCTATGCAGTAAGGGAGGGATCTTTTTCTCTTTTTCCCTTTTTTTTTTTTTCTTTTTTATCTATAACAAGACACAGCTCTGAATTTATTCCTGCTAAACAAAGGAAAACTGTATTCATTTTTGTCAGACCAGCACTTTGAAATTCCCCAAGATAAGACACATAAATAAATGAAAAATTATACTTGGCGACGAGTTTGGCATCAGACTCTAAAACGCTTCATACTTGCAGGCTGAGCAAATAAGTTGAGCGTGTCTTCAGAAACTTGCCGGAGATGCACTCGGCGTGTTTGGATATACTTGACAGCACCGTGTTGGAGGAAGGTGAAAAGGAAATTGCTTATTGGAAGCGTGAGAGAGGGCTGCAACTCGTGTCACGCCTGACGTCTCGGTGGCACCGCTGCCCTCATGATGCTCCTATTGTTTGGGGCTGACACCTCAGTGCTGTCGGACCCCCACCAGCCTCCGGGAGGGCATCTGCATTATGGAAAACTGTGCCTAATTGGAAATAGGCAGGAAAACAAGCCCTGATTTGCAAAGAACCGCGCGGTTTTGCCAGCTGATTTTTCCCCCCCTCGTCTTTAACTTAACATTCATAAAATACACTGATCATGCTAATGCTTCTGCTATGCTCATTAATAAGGACAATTTACATTTATATAGCACCTCTCTATCCCAAAGCTTTCAGCAAAGCATACACAAAAAATTACATCCATTTCGCTGAATATAGTCATCAGCGGCAAGAAAATCAACAACTGGAGAAGATTGTTACACAACAAGGCACCAAGCCCCAGCCAGCAGCAGCCCAACGCAAGCCACGAGCGCAGCCGATGCCGGCCTGGATGTGTTTTGGCAGGGCACTTTCTCCACCCTAATGCACAAACCAGCGACCATGCACGTGCAGCCACCGCTCTCTGCACCCTGCAAGGGGCTCGGGTCAAGCTGGAATGCGGCCGAGCTGCAGGAAACGCCTGGATGTTGGGAAGCAGAGCAGGGAAGGAGTGCATGAACACCGACACATTGCTAGCCCGGATCTGACCACAGAGATTCCTCCTGTACAAACGGCCTCTGAATTTTACAAGCCATTAATTATGTTAATGCATTCTTCTGCAAAAAGACAAATAAAAAAATAAACCCAAGAACGAACCGCTGGCTTCAAATGAAGAGCTTTAATTCTCTCTCATAATGACGCATAACTGGAATTCTCAGACCCAAATGAAATCATCTATTCTCGCTTTGTTCAAATCCCCTTTCTACCCCTCCGACCTCATTTACTTTAGTCACTGCTCAAGCCTCTGTGCGCTGTGTTATATGTTGAGAGTCAGAGGTGGGAGAAAAAGCCATCTATCTCAAGTAAAATTAATAGCAAAACTTTGGGAGAGAGCACGCCTGCGTTAGCAGGACCCAAACATGAGCTATTACACGACAACCGGGGTGATAAATGTTCATCCCTGCAACGAAAAATAACTTTGCTTTGGCTAATAAGCATCCATTATGGCCCTCTCCCATCATTTCCAGGCAGACAAGGTAGTTTTCATACATGACCCTTGAAAGGAGATTTGTTTTTCTAATTAACATGTTATGCAGGGGTTATTATTTTTTCTTATCTTTCCCTTCTTCCAGCCTAGAAAGATTTCCCTGCCTGGAGTTGCCAGTTTATTCCAACAACTGTTGGCTGAGGCCTCACAACCCACTGTATCAGTTCTCATCAAATTATTCAGGTTTGGCACATTTCTAATGGGGAACAACAACAACCTTTTTGTCTCCCAGACAAAGAAAAGACAGAGTTAGGAAAAGAACAAAGGCAGCCTAATAAGAATCCCCAAGAATCCCTCTTTTTTTTTATTTTCCTGATGTGCTTAAACAGCCTCTCCAAGCCTGGGAACTTCTACAAAGCGAAGATGCTGTGGACTGTTTGTCCTCCTGGAGAGAGTCAACACAGACAGAGCAGCCTCTCAGCACGACTTCTGCTCGCGGGCTCAGACATGAGATAACTCTCCTTTCTGCTTGTTTTGCCTCAAGCCTTTTTGGGTCTTGTTTTCCCAGGAAACCACCATGATATAACCCAAAATTACAGCTAAACGCATGTGGAAATGCAGGAACCCAAGATGGGACCCCCAAATTTAGCCAGGACTTCAACTTTGTCTCTCTGGCAAGTCGAGAGTTCATTTACTGCCCTTACCACCATGATACCAGCAATCCATTAGGAAGAGGAAAAAAGGGGTCAGTGGAGAGACTCGGACACTTCTTTCAGCTCTACGCAAAGAAATACATAAACCCCTAATCAAAAGCAATGACATTTAAGATGTTAAGTTATAAAGTCCCTGTTAAAGCTGATCTTACCACGCGACCTTCACGACAGTATCTTAACACCATGCCATCATTTTGAGTTACATCTACAATCTTTTCTGAAGAATATGTGGACTTCCCCCGCTGAGTCCCCGATTCCCAGTCAGTGTGACTGGATTTCCAGTTTCTTGCCTATGACCAGATGCCCATGCAACTTCAGTGCCCATCACCTCCAGACTCCTGCAGTAAAGCAAAGCCCATTCCGTGGCAAAAAGCTGTGAGAAGGGCCTCTTTATTTCCCCCTCCTCCTCCCTACAGAGCAAGGGAAGGGTTAAGCACATCGAAGCAGAGAATTAGCAATGTCATTATGTTTGGAAAGCTCTCCCCCATACTCTATTGAGGTGAAAAAAACAAGCCTTGGCCTATTCCCTGCTACACACTTTGATTTATGCCACGCGCCTTTTATTACTATTTATAACAGTGACTCAGTAGACGTTTGAGCAGCACGACGGTGCCACAAACTGAAAACACTCCCCTATCTGTGCTCACACATTTCTCCCAAATTAACAAGTGTGTATCACACAGCTCGGGCTGCGGGAGACGCCGCACGTCGCAGCGCCCGCTCCAACAGCATCAATGTTTTTTCCTCAAGGTCCCCCATGTCTAACTCTGCCAGCTCTTCTTTTTTGCGTATCCTTACACATTTTGCCCACATCATCAGCCATTGGTTTGAAAAACACACTAGCAATTTGTTTACACCATGATCCTAATGAAGCCTTATACTCTTTCAGCCCCAAATTCCAGAAGCAGCGAGTTGTAGAGGCTTCATCATGGAGGGTGCATCATAAACTCCAGAGGAATCTGTTTTCTTGACCATCTTTCCTTAACGCTATCAACCTGGAAGCTTGACAGTAAGGATTAAAAATTGCTCTCTCCTTCTCACTTGGTTATTGGAAAGGCTGTGAAAGGCAATCAGTCTTGTGAAGCCACACTTCACACGCTGCATAAAAATGCCATGATTCCCACTCCTCTCCCCAACCTAATTGAAACTGCATAATATCACACAGCTGGGGGAAAGTAAACTCTAAACATATGCAATATATCATGCTACCATACAAACCCTCGTATTAATAGGCACTTGATGATCAGTGGGATCAGAAGGGATCTGAAAACAGAGATGCTTTTTGCTGCAGTGCAAGAACTTTTCCTGCTTGAGAGAGGCAAAACCTCCCTGTCAGCAGGGCAGGAACTGGACTGCAGCAGATCCATTCATTCTGTTTGGGAAATATGGACTTTTCTGTAATGATTTCTTTTGACTGCTGCCTTGCATAGATGCTCTGGGGGCACTATGGGAAGAAATCTTTTTTCTTCTTGCTAGGAGGAAATCCATGGCTTTCCACTTGGTAAATACAGTTTATTTGGGTTTCTGAACACTCTCCCTCCACTCCCCCAAAGAAATAAATAAATAAGAACTGCCAGGCAGCAACATTACCTGTCAGCAGGAGCCTGTGGGTAGTGCTGCTTGTTGATTTTTGCATATAGCCCTTCCAAGTGCTCCCTCTCCATGGGCGTCGAAGGAGAATCCCGGGGATACAGAAACGTTTCTGCCACTGCTGGCGATGAGGGCCTATAGATACTTGCTGCTGGAAAGGCCTCTCGGAAGTGATTTACTCGGGCATAGTTTGGATCCACGTCGTCATCATCCATGTCAGGACCGGCAGGCCCAGCAGAGTAATCCAGGAGGCCCCTCACTTGCTTCTGCCGCAGCTCCTGATGCTTCGTGCCAATCCTAGCAGGGAGAAAGAAGCACCAAATACAGTTGGATCCGCTGCAATGGCCCCAAAACTGCCCACACAAATTCGTCACACAAATCTGCAGCACCAGCCCTGAACATAACTGTTCAGATCTACCCGTGCACCAAAAGGCCACTAATACTCAATGGAACGCGTGGCAATTCTGCCGTTCTTGCCTTGGTAAGCACAGCAAGTTGTCATTCCAATAAACAAAATTAATGCTAAATAATCGTACAGTTTTAATCCCACACCTGCCCTCCGCTTTGCGGTTTAGATTTTAGGATTACTCCTCAAAAAGTACTTATTTAATCCATGCCAAAACTTCAACATCTAACTTAGTCCTGAAACTTTTCATCTAAAGGAGCTAATAAAAATACTACTGCCCCTTGGCCCCTTGACCCACACAGATTCTTCTAAATAAATTAACTTGTGAAAAGTGGATTAAACGTGAACACAAATGCAAAGATGGCACAGCTGTCTGAAATCAAAGCACCGCAGTTAATTTGCTCAAGATTTAATTTTTTTTTTTAGTTTGGCTACCTAAATGGGGAAATCATGCCTCATTATAAAGGGGGTAGGGACAAAGTAAAACAGTGAAAAAATTAATAGAAACCTGACAGAGATGAATTGGTACATATAAGTGAATTAAAGACTATTACTGGCAGTACTCCACTGTGATAAAGCCTTAAGTGGTATTGCAAAATGCTGCTGCTAATCAGGGCCATTGGGTAATCACTTTGCAACAGTAAAACATCTTCAGGTGGATTTCTAGCTCAGCTGATCTTCAATGATTCAACACTTACTCTGGCAGAAAAGCTCGGGCAGTGCTCGAGGAGCAGCCCTGTCTGCTCACTGCTCAGCTGCTCCTCCAGACAGCGTAATTAAATGCAGGGAGATGCATCAGGCAGAATGCTGACCGCAGTAAGTAGTAAATAACATTTACAGAAGATAATGAAGCACAGCGGAAAAAAATGAAGAATGGGAGGCAGATAAATGCAGGCAGGGACTGACAGGAGTCAACACGTGCTCTTGGCGGCACCTGAACAGAGCAGCATCTCCCCACTGGGTGAAATGCAAGTGTGGAAGGAAGAGCCTTCCTTGTACCAGCAGAGAGAAAGTGGCACCAGTGAAACAGAATGAGTTCAGGACTCTGCATAGTGAAAAATGAAGATGTTCTGGAGAAAGTCTGGAAGACAAATGGAGAAAACGGTGCCCTGAAGAAATAGATGAGCACGCTGGGAGCTCAGTGCTGTTGATCCAGCCTGTCACCCAGGAACTATTAACTGGAGAACGTGATTGATACTGTTTATGTTGTTTCATTACCATTTATTTTGATGATACTATTTTAATTATTTTTTCAAGCAATTTGTACCCCAAAGATTCATAAATAATTCTAATCGAAACAACATGTCTTTTCATGCATATACTTGCATACATTAATGTACATCACGCAAGCTTTCAAGTTAGGCCTCTCCCTTCTCTATGCTGTAGCATATCTGGATGTGACACTGAGTAAAATGTCTAGATTTAAGGCTTAAAATGCACCCACACCTTATAGCAGGATGAACCTGCACACGATAAAGGGGCTTCGATGGCCCTGGCCACTCAGCATTTCCATGATAAAGCTGAGCACCCTTCTCCTCTGTAAATACCTAAATAAAGACTCTCTGAGAGAACAGTACCTTCTTTTCCTGATTTTCTCCAAGTCCCCAACCACAGCCCAGTTAGTGTCTTTTTTAAAAAAACAATATTATTATACTAAGGCTCAGTAGATATTTTTGATCCACTAGTTCTTAGGTGTGAATGGGCGGTGAGAAGCAATCAGCCACAACCCATCCATATCCTTAAAATCTCTGAGGTTCCTACACTCAGGCTTCTTAAAACTGCGCCTTGCTTAGTCTGGGCAGAGCTTCTGGGAGAAGCCTATGGAAAGTGTGGCCAGATGTCAATATAGGATAAATCCAGTCAGCAGGGCACGTCCCCTCCGTTTACTGCCACCTGCACTGGCTCAGCTGCCTGATGGTTCTTGGGATGGGGAGGCTCTAATGACACTTGCAGAACGATGGGACATGCACGTTTTTCTTTGCAAGACCAGTGCTGCCACTGGGAGAGACCTGCGTCAAAGCAGAGCTTTTCTTCATAGAGCAATGGATGATGGTGTCTGGAGAAGGTTGGGGCTGAGGATCTCTACATGAAAATGAAACACATGGTCAGCATCCACTTCGAGCTAAACTACAAACAGCAAATGAGTAATTAAAGAGCTGCTCAAAGTAGGCAAAATACCCCTGATCCTCCGAGGGCGTGTGCAGAAAGATAAAAAAGAAACCACGCAGCAGGGCTCGGTGGAGCGAGCCAGCCTGCCCTGCTCGGATCAGAAAGGAATTTGGGGCAAAATTAGCACTGGCCCATCCATGCTAAACCCCGTCTTTCCAGGTAGCTCATCGCCTGGGAGCACTCATTGTGCTGCAGCGACAGGGGACGATTTCCATTGCAAATAAGGCCCCAGACATCAATGAAGCAGGGAGGGAGGTCTACACTGCTGATTTCCATCTTTTATACATAAAGGGACTTCAAGAGAAACCCTCTTGCAGAAAGATTAATATTTTACAAGTTCCACATGGGATTTATGTTTAGAAATGTAAAAACGAAGGCGCTATCTTTGTTTTAAAAAAAGAAATCACACAAATAGCTGTTAGCTTCTGCATCCGGTAACTGTCATTTGGGTTGTCCTTGCCTCTGATTATTCTGTTTTTCTTCTACTAAAAATGCATCCAGCAGCTAGAGATTGCTGATGTCTTTGAGATGAACTCTGAAAAAGCACTGATTAGTTGAACGTACTTAAAAACCTGGGAAAGAGTGGAGGGCTTCACCCTCACCTAATGATTAGAAAAAGCCTAATAGGCTTCGTGGAGGAACAGAGGATCTGAGGCGAAGGCTCCGCAGCACAGCAGGGAATCCCTGTGGGTGCAGGTGGCATGGTGCAGGGCTGCAAAACGGACAGAGGATGCACTTCTAGGAATGGTCTTCTCACATGGCAATGCAGACGGCAGGGCACGGCACCAAAAACTGCTCCAACAGTTCCTCCAAAAACCATGAGACAGAATGCTCTTTGGATCAACACATGTCCTAGGAATTGGACGCTCCGAAGGCTAAAGAGCAGCACGGCACCACGTACGTGTGGCTTTCAAGTCTGGCAGCGAGAGTAATTTGTCCTGCTATCAATATTGGTGTATTTTGCACAACAAAAGCTGGAATTAGGTCACCACAATTTTCCTTTGTTGCTGTGAAGGAGCCCAGCTTCTCCAACTTCTCCTGCTGAACGCAGCCTCCAATTGCTTGCATTATTCTAAGTTGAACCTGCTCAAGAATGATTATTTCTGTTCTATATTATACTGACCAGTCAATATCAGGCTATGTGTATTTCTTCACGATCAATGTTTCATCTTTTCAACATTGCTATTATAATTGCATTAATATTTCTTGTTTCTTTCTCACTCTTCCATGGAAATCTATAAAATTTGCTCAGTGATCTCTCTTTTACCCTACTTTTTCATTTCAATCCAAACGTAGAGAAATATAGAGAAATAAACTGTCAGACGATCAATTTATTTCTTTCTCTTTTCCTTCCATGCTTTCTCTCACGTTTTTCACCTTTCAAGTTTAGTAACATTTTTTTTTAAGTTTTAAATATCCCTTCTGTTATTATGCAGCAGTTTTAGGTTTTCAGATAGTTCTAATGCATTTCATTTTCTTTCAAACATCCTAGTAAACTGGAAAGGAGACTTTTACTGAGGTCTGACAAAACGCATGCCCTTTTCCTTCCATCATATGCTACTTGCTCTGCCAACCCCACCATACAGGCCAGGTCTGCTACACTCCTCCTTATTCCTCTGCTGTTTCTGCATTTCCCTCCTAAATCTGAAACAATATTTTATTACATGTATTTATTCTTCATTACTAAATAAGACCAAAAATCTATCAACTCAGCACAATTACTGCAGCAATCGGTTTACACTTATTAAGAACACACAATAATCACTGGAGAGCCCCAAACCAGAGCACCACAGGATGGGTCTGGCTAAACAACTGCTGCAAATTTGTGACAAAAGACAAAATGTCACTCAGCGCCACGACCCTGGCAGTGAAACCAGAGCCGGGCAGAGGCACAGGTCACCAGCTGAACAATTTAGCGGAGCAGGAGCGTTTCCACGCGCTTCCTGATAAGGGAAAGGGAAGAGAAGGGCTCACGCCGAGCGGCGGGAAGTCGGCGGCGTTTCCTTTCGGGTGTCTCGTGTCACCTCGACTCGCTTTCTCCCGCCACCTGAAAGCCAAGCTCTGTGATAACAACATGGCCGCCGCAGCCCCGTCCCTCAGCCGCGCTGCCGCCACCACAGGGTGACGCCGCCACCACAGGGTGACACGGACATGGGGCATGGGTGGCACACGAGTGCGGCAGCAGGCAAGGCCCTTCCCATTCCCTGCGAGCCGACTCTTTTTCATTAGCAGCCACACACAGATCCTATCTAAACCTTTTCCGTTGCTTTCAAGATCCGCTAGCTATCACCGCAGGCTCTATTTACAACAAACAATTTCAGCAGAAAATGCAGCCCAGTGAAATAGAACACCTCAATAAGGCAGATGTTTCAAAAACTGCCACATCCCGTTTTTGTCAGTCAGTCAGCTCCCTGTGTGCCCAAGGTCCTTCCAAAGGTAGGACATGGTTTTGGAAGAAATCACCTTACAACTCGCACAGCTAGATAGAGCAGCACCAGAGGTGCAAGGAAACGCTCCTCATCATCCTTCCCACACCCTTCCCACTTGACGCACTCAAACAAGCCAAGCCCGTCGAATGTGCTACCTGGGAGAGGCTGCCGAAACCAGGAGCTGCCACCAAAGGGTTAAGAGCCCCGTAGCTCCTCTCCAGCTGCAGCCAAGCTCCAGCACACGATTGAGTTACTGTGGCTTAACAAGTTATTGTGTTTCTGCTGAGCTACTGTCAATGACCACATATGTATTCACCGCCTGCGACAAACACAATGTAAAACGCTCTCGCCTGACATCAGTGACAGAGATACTGACAGGCACAAGCTGCCTTAAAATACTGCTGCTCCAGCAGAGCGAGGCAGCTGCGGGACAGGGACCGCGTGGGCCAAGCTCCAGGATAACGGAGCTCGGCTAGAAATGACTGACAGAGCTGACCCAGAAACGCTCCCATGAAGGCAGCTCATGGGGAGCACCACCTCAGACATGGGCATCGTGGCCCATGGATATCAGCAGGAGGAGCACCACCTCACGTGTGGGCTCCATGGCCCCATGAGTCCAGCCCACGGGCACCAGCATGAGGAGCATCACTTCATGCATGGGCTCCATAACCCCATGACACCAGCCCATGGACATCAGCATGAGGAGCATCACCTCATGTATGGGCTACACGGCCCCATGACACTAGCCCATGGACACCAGCATGAGGAGCACAACCTCACGTGTGGGCTCCATGGCTCCGTGACACCAACCCATGGACACCAGCATGAGGAGCACCACCTGAGACATGGGTTTCACGGCCCTATGACACTAGCTCATGGGCACCAGCATGAGGAGCACCAATTCACATGTAGATTCCATGTCCCCATGAGGTCAGCCCATGGACACAGGTATGAGAGGCACCACCTCAGCATGGGCTGCATGGTGAGAACATGCTCCAAGCCATGAGCTGGTGGTAGGGCGAGCCCTGCTACCGTCCATCACACTTTCAGGCAGCAGTATCACACACACAGACAACTACCCGGTTCCAGATGCAGCAGCTTTTCCCAATACTTCCTGCTAAGCTGTTGCACCTTAAGCCATACTTACCAGTCATAAACTCATATGAAATATCCAAGCAATATTTTTTTAAAATTACTATTTATTTACTATATACGAGCTGTGTGCATTGAGCAGAGCACAAAGCACAACATAACTCGAGCCCAGAGGTGCCAGGCTAAGTAGACAAACACCATGAATGGACAAGAAAATACATCTGGTGAGCAAACAATGTATTTCATGGAGAACGGTTCAGGGGCCCCATTTTCTTCATTGGATGAAGACAGCAAAATTTCTTGTATGCTGGGTTAAAAGCACAGATTTTATGGAAGAGCAAACAGATGTATGAATGAACAAGATGCTTGGTACGTCAGTAAAAGATGTTCCTGGGGAACAGAAGATGACTCGCAAGCAAAGATCAAATGTGCACCAGAAATAAACTGGGAGGGAGCCAAAGGGCTTCTGAGATAATTTCTGTTCTGTTTGCAGTAAGGAGAGCAGAGCCGGTGTATGTGCAAGCAGTCTGAGCTATACCTAAACCACAAAAACAAAAGAAAACCAACCAAACCCCAAATGCTTTCAGGTTAGGGATCATTGAGATGCTAAACATTTTTCCACTCGTCTGGTTGGTCCTTGTGAGCAGCAGAATGGAAGCTCCTGCACTGCATTCTTCCACTCATGTGACTCTCCCCGAGATCTACATGCCGCAATGATTACTCAATTTACATCTGATTTAGTTTCTTAATACTTCAACTGTGATTTTACATAACATTTCTGCTTTTGTCTCTCATTTACCTAATTCATACATATATTGAGTAACGGCTTGTCTAGGGGAAAGCAGCCTATTTCTGCAGGAGGTCACTTAGATTTCCATTGGGTTTAATGTTTTAATTCATTTCTAGCTGCTAGCAAAATATATTTTGGTAACTAAAATACTGTATTTTCATTCATTTACATAATAGTGGACTAGATCCATCCTGCCTTGAGATATTCACTGCCATAATCATTAATGGGAATGGATATATTTCACTTGAATATCTGAGGAGATAATTTCAGTCCAGTGCTTTTCATCTTTTTTTTTATTCCATAATTGTTGTTCAGACGGGCAAGGTCTATAATGCCATTAATCTTATTCAATCTACACCTTTTATCAGGATTAGACTCATTTGTGTTTTTTCAACCATAATCTAGGAAAACTCAAGAGGCAAGCATGTCTTAGAGCTTAAAAAACCCTCCTCCTTTTGCCAGTAAATTGAGGACATCTGATATGGACTCATCAAGACTCAAACAATATCTAATTTAGTATTATCTTGCAGAGTATTCTGTTGGCGGCATATTTGTCAAAAACATCCTCTCCATAAGCTATGCAAGTGTTCCTTCATTTTATCTCATTCTATTGTGCTAGATTTGAACAATTTCTCCCTCGTAATTACTCTCTCTAATTGTAAATAAGCACAGAAAGAGTCTTGTAAATAAAAAAGGCATGCCACAGAAATTCAAGCCAGTAGGAAACTATGCAACTTGGGCTAAACAAGACCCACTTTGCAACAAAAACATTAACTGGTCCAGTGACAAGAAACATAAAACACTGCCCGTTGTAGAGATGTGCAGAAGTACCTCGCAGCTTCTGGGCAATGCTGAGCTGAGCAGAGCAGCTGTCCTGGAAGGCTTGTGGGCAACAAAACCAGGGGGATAGAAAAAAATATGGAGATAGAGCTATGCTGACAGTAAAAATTATGCTTATGACAAACCGCTCCCTTTCATAATGCAAAATGAGGATTTGGCTGAAGGCTACGTTTGAGTTTTGGATAAACAAGACGGAGGTCTCAATGTTCTTCCATTTATTTCAGAGGTGGCAAGGAGTGATTATCAACAGGACATGATCCTGCCCTCTTAAGAAATCCTGGCTCTCGAAGTCAGCAGCTTTTAGACCCCATGAACTTTGAGGAGAGCAGGATTTACCCTGGCTGTTTCATCTCAGAAAGTTTCAATGCATCTCTCTTCTTAGTTGTTCTTAGTTACAGCTGGGTAAAACTCCGCAGATCACTGAAAGCCATTTATCACCCCAATTATATGCTGTATCCTGATATATTTTCTCTATTGATAAGTACTCCAAGCTATTTTTAAATTATAGTATTACAGAGAAATTAAGGTTGTAGGGGACCTCTGAAGGCCACCCTGATGAATCTCCTGCTGAAACCAAGGCTAACAGCACAGGTAGATGAAGTTGCTCGGGATCTCATCTAGATTAGATAGTAAAATCACTCCAGGTTGACAAAACTATTTCTTTCAACCAAGACTTATGTCCTGAGGCCTTTAAGAACTTTAGGCTCCACTGAGTGGCTGGACCACCTTGTGTCCACAGGAACCCTGCAGACCAAAACGATGCTGCAGGCCTCCTCCTGCAAGGTGCCTTCCACGTTTTCCTCAAGACATTCCTGATCTTGGGGTAAGCCCAGAGTTCAGCTCCATCCAGGGAAGAAGAAATCCCTAGACCAGATCTGTGTGTCTACAGAAAGCAGTCTATAACTCGGGCTGGCTGGCGCATTGGCACCTATGTGTAAGAAAGAGCCAGGCCATTGCACGGAGCTGCTCTGGCCTTTCAGCTGGGCCTTCACGGGGTGCTTGGAAACTGGTCTCCAGAGCCAAGTGCAACCACTGCCTCAATGAAGGTCAAATCAAGAACATTATATGCCTCAAATCCAGAACATTATATGAAGAGTA
>JAUBOD010001095.1:902413-915917 GCA_032353885.1 Nothura maculosa
TCTTTGTTTTTGCACTCTCATGTATGAAAAAAATGCAATTTATTTTTATGGTTTGCATTGCTCTGTAGATTTAAGACTGATACCATAAACATTCCAGGCTGAAAGAAAACCTATCAGGACACACGCACACACATTGATCATTCCTACAGTTCTTTAGATCAGTAGTTCTTAAACCCTTTGGGCAAAATAAGCCATCGTCAGCCCCTAAAATGTCTTGCTCATTATTATGCCTTCTCATCTCAAAAAAGAAAATACTGTTTTTTGAATGAACTGTAAATTACTCATCATGATGTTCAAGCAGGATAGTTGGAACAGTTTGCCATCAGAAATGGAAGCAAACAGGAAAATAAAGTGCTTTGACATATATACAGTAAACTTTTTTTCCACACATTTAATCTTTCTTTGTACAATGCCCTACAAGCCTGCCAACGTTTCAAATGATTTATCTATTTCTGATAAGGGACTTATCTAACCTTGGAGCAAACTTTATCATTAAGTCCGAAATAAGCTAGTATTAGTATAATGCTTTTGTATAAAATAATATATCTTATAACAACTCAGGACATAAATCTAGGAATTCGATAACAAACCATTGTACTCATTAAAGATATATATAAAATAAACATTTTGACAACATATATTTTGCACTCATCATTTGTTTTTTATCCAACCTTACGTGTTGGGGCAGCGAGCTAGAAACTGTTACTTAAACTGGAATTTGTGCCAGGAATCTAATTCACAACTTCTGAGTCAGCTCTCCCACCCTCTCTAGATCTTCATGCCTCCAAATAACATAGTGTGCACTTACTCTAATTAACTGCTTTTTTGTTGCTGTGGATTTCAGACAAAAAAAGGCCGTAACTCACTCTTGCAGCACAAAGGAAGCCTAGACACTACCTTTCAATCTGTCCTGAGGACTGCAAGGCACCACGTGCTGAAGAGCAGCGTCGTTGCGCCGAGGAGCTGCGATGGGACGGCTCCCCTCAAACGCTGGTTTCTGGAAAGCTCCCGGCCCTGGCCGTTCCTAAGGAAAAAAGCAGAGGCAGATACTGTAACACCACCTGTAAATACTCAGCTATGCAGGGGACTGGTCATCACTGCACGACTACTTCCTGGCCACTGCTTGAGCAGCGAACCTGAGAGTCATCTTCAAAACAACTATTCACTATTGCCAATCAAGAAACAAGACAATAACCAGTCAGCAACAGCCATTAAGGATAATACACAAAAATGAAGACTGTGTTTCTTTCCTGACCCACAACTGGCTTCATTCAAATCCTCCATCTGGGAGGGCAGCTTGTGCCACTGTCAACACAAGCACACGGGCAATGCCAATGGGATTTCTCTGGCAGCCAGCTGGTTCCCTTCGCTGCGAGACTGGGCGCATATGTTCTGGTGCTCACACGGCGCAGCAGCGCTGCGAGGAAGGAGCTGCACCCAGCTCCCCAACTAGCAGCTAACCCAGCTCCTGTCACACCTCTAGGCAGCTTGGCTTGGGAGATCCCCCCCCTCGTATACAGGCCGTGTCGCCTGATTGATTCTCCTGAGCAGTTGCTCTGAAAGGGGAGAAAAAAAAAAATCACAGTTTCTAAAACTGGGACAGACCCAAAAAGACACTTCTGTACTTGTTATTCAGGGAAAACACAAAACCCACACAGGAGAATATTATGGCTAGTATTCAGAATAACCTTTAGAGCTTCTATGGTTTTATATCTGTGGTTTTTTGAAGGCATCTCCACCTGATTTCTATTTTTAAAGTGCATTTTCATTATGCCAGTGAATGTTTACAATGTAAGTCTATCATTCCTTAAATTACATGCACAGTCACATCTATGGAGGAGATGCAGGCACAAACCCACAGCACTTATTTGTACAGTGGTGTGGGACGTTCAAGGCATTGGCAAGGGATGCCTGCAAAGCAGTGTGCAAAAAAGGGGAATGGGATAAACCTCCCTTGCAATGAGCCTTGCAAATTCCTTAACAATAAATAATAGTTCTAGGGAAAAAAAAAAAACAAAAATGCACAACAGCTAATCTCAGAACACAAACCAATTCTGCGAGTCTAATGGTCACTGTGGATGCAAGTGTAGTCTCAGGGCACAGGTGACACATGCAAAGTTCTCCTCTGTACAATATAAACCCTTTGAAAAAGGTACTTTGAACCTCTCTACCAAGGGCTAGAGGTATCAACACCACACACGGTTCCTCAGAACTGTGCTTCTGCTCTCTGCATTGAATTCTTCAGGTTACTTAGGATTCCTTGTGCCAGGAGGTCCAAATTTACTCCTCTCTCAGGTGCACTGCTGGCGAAGTCAGGCCTTGCAGCAGCAGAACTACTACTAAATTAAAGCCTCCTGCCCAGTGGGATAGGCAGCCTTGAATTAACAACAGCAACAAACCTGCTTTCCCAGCTCTCTGATAAATGACACAATCGATATCCCAACAACTGATCAGTAACCGGAATAATTGGAGGATTCAGCTTATAAAACTGTCATGCAAGACCTCCATTAGTGTCCTGACCAATAAAAACAATAATGCATTTCTAAACGTATTCGGCTTCCACCAGGTTGAAAGGCAGTACTCGGGAAGCTGCTTTGGGCAAGGGAAAAAATGGGCAACATCCTATTTCTGCTACGGTCTGCAGACTCAAATAGAATTACAATTGAACCTCAAGCCTATCAGACAAAAATTAATTTCTGTCTAAAATGAATTTGATTCAATCAAGGCTTCATTATGCATTCTTCATACCGCATGAGTCAAGATTATTTACCTTTCATACATCTGGATAAAATACAAAACTATACAGTCAACTCCAAAAAAAAGAGAAGTTTTTATATTTTTACTAGGTCAATCTGATGTTCAGCTGGAACGCTTCGGCAAAATTTGGGTTTTAATAAATGAAGAAAACGAGCAGCAGTGAGCTCTATTTGAAAGTAAGCTATCTTTCATCTGTCACAGGAATCCACAATAAATGTAACACATACTTTTTGATTCTTCCTTGCAGCATAACGCTATGGCACATTGAAAGAAAAGCAAAAATGTGTTTTCCTCTAATATATTCCAGAATTACTAATGAATATTTTTACATATTTTCCTGGCAAAACAGACTGCAGAGAGGCTTGTGCAAAATATTCGCCTGACAAAGTTAGAGCAGAATGTTCAGCAAGTAATTTTCTTCTAAATATATTTCTCAATCAATCTATGATGGTGGTAAATCAAATAGAAATATAATCAGTGAAGTGATAAGAGTTAACTGTTTATACTGCAAGACACCTGCACACCCTTGGCCCTCCCCTTTATTGTGTGTGAATTCACCTACAAATGGGATTATTCTCAACACCTCAAAAGATGTAAGGCTTATTAAATAAAAAGCTCAAGGATATCTCTTAAAATCTTGTGCTGGAATTTATTACTTTTTCTTAATATCACATATCAATATATGTTTTAAGGAACTGCACAGCTGTTGATATTCCCATAAAATATTTATTTGAAGGTCAAAATTAAAACCAAGATCGTAGTAAGTGAAAGGCAGCAAGCAGGTTTAGGATTTCAATCTCAAAACGTACAACAGAGTGAATGAGCATGCACATATGAGGGGGAAATAGGAGAGATGATAAAAACAAACCTTTTTGAAAGCAAGTTGTGAATGACACAGGTCAACTGATAGGAGGTCTAGAAAATTTTATGTAGAAACTTATTCTCTTCTTACCTGGCTTAGGAATATTTTATATTAATCAATGCATAGACAACTACCATGAAGGGGCAGACTTCATCTGACCACACAAAGTAAAATATGAATTCTTTGATGGTAAAAATGAACTGGAAGAAGCACATATAGAAATAACATGACTTTTTAGACATACTAATAAAAAAAAAAAAAAAGGAAGAATAATGAAGTAAAATCCAGGTCAGAGTCAGGACACTGATCAAGACAACATACTAAATTAGAGGAATTTCCATCACCTGTGTCCCAATTGCTCCCTGAGGAGGTAAGAGATGGTCCAAACTACCTCATCCCTTTATTAAAGCTTTTTAGGACTACATTATTTTTGCTTTAGAGGAAAGACGGGGGAACTGGAAAGGCATTTAGCTCATAAACGTTCAGCATTTCACCTCTGTTTGGGACTCCAGCCTCCGGAGAACCACGAGCTGGATCCTGCCACGAATGTTGCCCTCCATGGACATGGAGCGCCGCAGAGTCTCCATGGCTTCGTGGTTCGACTTGCCCAGGAGGGACTCCCCGTTCACCGCAACAAGCTGGTCGTTTACTCGCAAGCGACCGTCCTGCAAAAAATAGAACAAGGAAAAGCAAGAAAAATTAGGCACGGGTGCTATACACAGGAAAGCCAGGTGCAGACAACCAATATTGCGTTGTAGAAAGTAAGAAACAAAAGACCACATAGTATCAGCTCATTAAGAAGGGATAGAGGGGTGGGGGGAAAAGAAACAAAATCTGTGCACATTAATTGACCAATGTTTTCTTCTATTCACAGCATATTGGGAAGAGTTCATAAGGCAATTACACACACACACATGCAGATGCTGCTGTTTTTTGCATATGCAATTGAATTTATACCAGCCCTAGAAAGGAGAAAATTGGAAAAGGAGCTTTCAGTTAGTTAAAAGGACGCACACCACTGCTCTTAATATATACACAGCAAAACCCTGAATGAGCTCCAAAGTATATTTTAAGTATATTGTTATCTGCTATTATGATCTGGTAAGAAACAGAGCTCGCTCCAAAATTATTTTGTATTATACTCTCAGTAGTGTTTACCTTGTCACAATTACTGTGCCACCATATGGGGAAATGTTCTCAGTTCAGAATGGTCATTAAGACTTAAGCATCCAGATTTTAATTAATGCTGTTCATGTATTTTAACATCCAAACCTGCTGCCAATAACCAAATTGGGGTTGTGCCATCTCAAGTAGCCTGAGCTTTGAAAGGAGACATTTAGTTTCATTGCCAGAATTAGCTGACATTTGTGGGTGTAATAAAATTGTGGACACTGCTATTTTGTGATTTAGGAGTCGCATTGCTATTGTCATCATCAACCGTGACAGATTTCTTCTCATATATACCTGGACCATGGACTTTTCTCGCTTTAACAAGAAAATAAAGTCCATCTAATTAAGAGACTCGAGTCTCTTTTAGAGCTTGTTAAATTCACAATTAGCAAGTTAGTATCAGACCTCGAAAAAGGCGGAAGAGACTGAAGAAAAACACTATAAAAAGGGCAGTGGAGAGAAGCAAGAAGCAGGAAAGAAACTTGGACAGAAAAGCACTATCTTGGTTAAAAAGAATTGGATTCAATCACAGGCTCATTACGTATTCTCCGTAAGGCACTCGTCCGAACTGTTTACATATCTCACACATCCCAGTAATCCAAAATATATATGCTTTTCAATTTTCATTTTTTTTCTGTCACGACGCTGTTCAATTAACTCTCCTAGGGTGACTGCCAAGTCTAAGTGATCTGTGCTCAAGTGAGTTACGGCAGCTGTGACAAATCCCGTTTCCCTAAGTGATATTTTTAATGGAACTGGGTGCCACGCACATTAGCGCAGCCGAGTACAGATTGCAAGAGGTGCCACAGTGCCGGGGAGCAACAGCACGGCCCTGAAAACCAAGCTCAGGCCGGAGGGGAAGGGGCATAGAGACAAGGAACTGGAGGATGAGTCACTCGGCCAAGGGAGATTGAGAGACGGGAGTGATCTGGGGAGGCTGGGAATGCCAAGAGCCAAGGCCATTTGGAAAGGAGGTTGAAAACCCGCCCACTGCTCTGCTCGGTGCTCTCTGCCAATATAAATTAACACAGAGCCAAAGTCACTACGTTAACCCCACCCTTCTTCTACGTACAACGTGATGCCATCAGACAGGCTACAGCTGAGGGAGAGAAGAGTTAATGGTGTTGAACAGGGGGTTTTATTACTTGCACATGTTGCAGTGCCTTTGTGCTCTATCAAAACTTGCTGAAATGAATGGAGCCATTCATGGCAGCAAGGGTTTGGAGCAAAGATGAGGTTATTTTTTTAAGTCTCTGCAAAATTTTGAGATTTTTACAGTTCCTTATGTCCTCCTACGGCCTCATGGACTCCTGGATTCCATTTTTTTCCTTTCCATGCATAAACACCTATGTGTAAATATTTGTTAAAGTTCCTTACAAACGTAAATACAAATACATTTTCAAATGCATCTTAGCATGACTCCATTACTGAGCATGAAACAACACTAAAGACACTGTTTTTCATGAGCCACTGAAGCTCAGGAACCTCTGATTTTACCAGTTCTTTGAGTTGCTTTGTCATTTTTCCACGTGAGAACTTGTATTTCTTCACATTTGAATAACGTCAGTTCTTAAAAGATCTTCTTTGACCTATCTCCCTTCTCTAGACCCCACCACATACTTGGCTGAAATGCACAACCACCTTGTGGTGCCACTGCGGGGCAGCGGGCTGGGAGGCAGCCGAGCGCTGTTTGTTGCTGCACGTGATGGGCTCAAAGTTACTTCACAGAGAAAGCACAAACTTTCTGCAGTTCAGGGACTGAAAACACCAAAGCCTAAACAGCTTTAAACACAGATTTGCACAGCACTGGTGTTACGGCCTGGTTTAGAAGACTGAACTGCAAGACAATCTGCTTGGCTCCAAACAAGCTAACTGTTGTTCTAACACGTTTTTGCTTTCATCTCTGAAAGGTAGGCTTCTTGGTGGCGCCCGCACAGCAAAACAACAGTTGGCACTGCAGCAAAAACACTTGTGCAATGGCATCTCCAAAACTGCCAGCGAGCTCCTCTCCGGGGGAAGGTAACGCTCCCGCTCGCTCCGATGTGGGTTTGATGCGGAGGGGCCGGGCACAGGGAGAACCCACCTGGGGGTTGGAGGCCGCGGCAACAGAACCTACCCAGGAGCCAGAGGCCACCATGACAGGTCCACGCTGTCCTGTCAGAGCAGGGAGATGTCAGATTCCCATTCACCAGCTTCCTGACAGCCAGGAAGCCATCGCTACTGGAAAACCAGGATACCTTAGGATGGGTCAAGCTGAAACCCCTGAGGGGCAGGATGATGCGTCTGAGCCCAGTCCGATGTTCGCTGGGCTTCACAGGGAAGGCTCTGCCTAATCCCAAGGCTTCTGGGATTGTGCTAACTCCTCCCTCAGAGCTGAGGGAACCAGCCACGCTGCACAAATTACAGAGACAGATTAAGGAGGGACATGAAGGGACAGTCAGCGAAAGGCTGGATTTTGATCTCAAAGTATTATAATTCCAGCTACAAATACTAAGGCCTATGATTTCAATTCCCCTTACGTTTTCTCAAATTCCTTACTGAGCTTTGCAAAGCTACTAACACATTAAAGCTAAATCAGTACATTAAAATTTTGGAAAAAAAATAAAGAAAACTAAAAGTTTAAGTCTCTTCAGAATAACAGGAAACATCAACACCAACCAAGCCAAATTATACACAATGCTTTCTCAAAAAAAAAGAAATAAAAACTCTTGAAAATTTATGAAATTTGGTATATCAAAAATATTTAGACAATATTAAATATTAGAAGGATCATATTTACTTCGGCACTGAAGCAAAATGCATTGACCTGCTTGTTTTATGCCATCTTCTAAAGACAAATTTGAGTGTAGGGACAGAGGGTGGGGTTTTATTTTGTTTTAGTCAGCATTGTAACAGTATAAAAAGAGATCTTAAATTCCAAATGTAGAAGTGAGATACAGTAAGACAATTCTCTCATCCAAAAAGCAGCAAACATTAGGATTTCCCCATGGCAATTTTTCCCAAGAATATTTGGTACACTGAAAAGAGACAGACATCCTAAATAGGATTTAGCATCATCCTAGATCCTAAATACTTGTTATCAGAGACAGTTACAATGAAGAACATGGAAACATGCTCAGAGCAACTACCAAATGGTGGGAGAAAAGTCTTTGCATTTAACAAATGGCTCCAAGGGAGCTTTTAAAACAACAAGCACAGATTTTTATATATTCGTGCTTTTAACAAAATATAAGCCATTTTAGTAATGTTAATGCCCACCAATTGTTTTGTGCTATACAGAGGTCATTAAGCAGCAGGCAGACAACTACTTCCAGGCATCTGCCACAGTAGCCATGACTCTGAAGACTTATTTTTCAAAATGCATCAAGCAAAGAGGAGGTGACATTCCTCTGAACAAAAGTTGGAGCCTCAGCTACCTCTCCATGCTCAGGAGGAATTCCTGCCACATTCAGATCCCTCACCAGTGAGAGCTGCATAGGGAGAGGGCTACGACACAGGTCACAGGACTGAAGCTATCACAAGACAGAATTATCTCCGGCTCGTGCTGACTGAACACAGCAGCTGCCCGTTTCTACAAGAGCAGGCACCACGTCCTACTTCATTAGTCTGGCGGCTGCTCGGGCCAAAACAAACAGAGGGAGAGGACCAAGGGTAAAGGAGCAGGACTCGGGAGGGTTGTCCCACCTCCCCGTGCCCGAGCAGCCCCACGGCCCTGCAATTTGGCTACTCCACAGAGCCAGCTCGGGGTGCACAGAGGCAGGCCACGTATCTGGAAAGCGCCGAGGGCAGCCTCCTTTGCACAGTAAAACCAGTGGTACGAGGCAGCAGACACGGAGGGAAATTGAGTTTCTCCAGCCTCGATTCGTCCAGCTGAGCCCATAGCCCATTTCTGATGAGTAGATGAGTTCAGTCCCTTGAGGAAACCCAAGCTTTGAAATTACTGAGAGACTGGGATGAGTAAATAGGAGCAGGAAAGTATTAAACATTCACATCAAAGCTAAAGTCTTGATTATTGCTATTTACCAGCTACTGTAAATAGATGCTCACGAAAGTTATAATGCTGTGAATTGTCTTACTCAGCAGGCGGATGTCAGTACAGGAATTTACATAAACTGAATTAAAAAGTATTTTTGTAGAGAAGAGAATTGCAAGGAACTGCTGAGACAACACAAAAGAAAAAGTTACCTTCTGGATCTACATCAGCTAAGCAAACTAACCCCAAAAGACTAAAATTTTTCTTTCTAATTCCAAGAAAGCTACCTTTTTCAAGTGTTACTTGGAATGAAAATAGAGTCAATGGAATTCCTAAAGTTTAGGAAGTAATTCAAGTATTTCTTAATCACAAAAGTGTACAAGAGTCCCCATGCAGTCTTAAAAGGCAGCAGAACGAGCCATAATACTGTCATTTACCCTTTTAATTCCCCTCAGAGGCAACTGGAAACTGCCACACAACTAATGACATCCCCAGCCAAGTTGCACTTTGACTAGAATAGCAGGAAGATTTGGAATATACAATTATTGGGGTGCTTATTTCAAGTAGAAATCAAATACGTAATTCCTAATGTCACAGAATTGCCAGTTCCTAGTTCTTGCAACCACAAAGCAAGTTTGTGCTTTGCTGGGTTTGTAGGATGGCCCGTGCCATGAGGGGCAGCCCCAAGCCAGTGCAGAAGACTCCAAACACAAGCGTGCAGCTCCTGGGATGCTGAGGACCATGAACACAAGTTTGCAGCTCCTGGGATGCAGAGCCCAGCAGCTCAGCAGCCTGCCCTGCTGCCCAGCACCTCAAAAGTACAGGACACCTATAGGAACCAGCAGCTCGGAGGCAACAGGAGAACGTTTTGGAACGCAAAGAGGGCAGCTGTAGATGACAGGGGCAGATATGGAACAAGAAGAAAGCACTGGAGATGGGTAAAGACCCCTTTCCACATTTAGCATTTTGAAAGTCTAAGCCATTTCCAGTCTGAGAAGGGCTTGCCCTTGCCCCCTGCCTTGGCTCGCAGTTCAGGCAGTCAGCAGACACTCTCAGCACACACCTGGATCCATGTGTGAAGGCAGGGGAGCCCTCAGCAGAAAGCACTGGCAGTGCAGCACAACACCTCATGTCTCTCAGTGAGATGCCTCTGCTGACTGTCTACAGACTGCCTGTAAAGTCCAATGCACAAACCTGACATTCCAAAAAAAAGCTTCAGAAATAAAAAACCTCCTAAAACACAACAGACATGCAGTTTAAGTAATTCCAGTAACCATAACCATCAGCAAAATCACAAAATACAACAAGTCAAAATTAAAGAAACCATCATGTTAAGCAAAAATCAACACAGATGCTCTAGTCCCCCAAAATACATTAGCGATTCCTTGTTCTAATCCACAGGACAGCTTTTTAAAACACACTATGAGAAAATGGAAAGCAGAACCCCTCCGGCCCGCACACATCTGGGAATCCTAGCCCACATCATCTCCACCTCCCCGAGACACAACGCAGCATGTGGGCAACAGCACTCAGAATTATGCTCTTTATTAATACATAGATGCAATATATTGCTATAGAATATTTATGAAATGTGCTTTATAGAATCAAAACTTAAACTGAACACTGTGCATTTATATACACAGTGTAATCCAATGTGTTGATAAATATATATTTTTTCAAAACACACTATTTAGAATCACAATGCTTTCCGAGTATGAAAAGAAATGCAATCATCATTATCATTCCTGGAGCAGTTATCAAGCCAGATTCAGGACTGAACACACAAATGTCTGAATTCTAACAGTCTGGGGTTTTTTTGCATACCTTAAAAGCAGCACCTCCATGAATAATGGACTTGATGAAAATCCCAAGATCAGCTCCAGTCTCCCGAGATTTGTTGCCTTTTAAACTCACACCGAGCCCAGCAGAGCCAGAATCGTTGAGAGGAATCTCAAATGTCAGCTGCTCTGTGGTTTCTGGGGAAAGAATACTGCAGTTTGGCTCTCCTTTCTGTTGAGAAAAGTAAATATGAAAAATATGACTGAAAGGGGGCACAGAAACAACACATACACTAGTTTCACAAAGCTATTAAAACAACAAGTAATAGTCTTTCTTTTGAAAAAGCAGTTCAAAAAACCACACTTATATTTTTAAGACTGCATTTAGCTGGGATTTGGTCACATGATGTAGCCTAAAATGTTTTATTAACAATACTTAGGAATATGCCTAAATAGATGATAAAAATAATTTAGTCCCACATATTCTAAAAACAAAGTCACAGGAGAATATAAAAACCTGACACTTATTTTAAATGAAGCCGTATTAAAAATTTAAGCCATAAAACTCTCACTTTCTTCACAGCTCACAAACTGTAGTGATAGTTGTAATGGTAAATCCCATTCCCCACTGAAAATTGAGTTACCTTCTTAAAAAAATTATCCTTCCCTTAAAGCCTGGCTACAGAAGGAAGTTGGTGCAACAAAAGGGAGGGTGAGAATTGAAAATGCAGCCAGCTCCTCTGCACAAACCCCGCTGCACATACTTCTATTCCCCACAGCTTTCTTTTGCTTTTTCCCTGATGTGGGTTAATCCACAGATTTTTGCTAGATTAGATGGTTGTTTACAAGACTGCAAAGTCAAGAATCTGTCTCGAGGAAAAGTCACAGACAATGCTCTTTTACTACAGGCTATATCTGCAGTTTTCTACTGGTTGTGGTTTTTATTTTCTTAAAGCTATTTGGAAACTAAAAAGTAAAGAACCTCTAGCATGAAGCATTCACACTGGCATTCTGCACAAACAGGATGGAGCAGAGCATGTGCATAAGATAGTAGTGCAAAAGACCTTTTGCATCATGTTCAGTTGTATTTCACACTTCCTTTCCATAAGGCAAATTACTGGTTAACATTTCTTGTCAGCTGCATTTTTTCTACTCTTTGTGATACTAAAGTTGAAAATTAATAAGAAAAAATATAAAAATGGAGCACCCAAATTAAGATTGAAAAACATTATTGGGGCCTGTTTTCAAAGTCTTCTGTCAAACTCCTCAAAGAGGCCGCACACAGGGAGTACTGTGCTAGCTGGGCCAATCCTCCTCACAGCTATTGAGGAAGGGCCATTTCCAGGGAATACGCTGCAGTTCTCCCCGTATCAGCATGGCTGAGATTGTCAACAAAGATGCCAGCAGCACAGATGGCTTCTCAGCAGCCAGGGTAGTCCCACACTCTCTTCATCTATTATACTGTCAGATCAGAAGTGGACAGATGACCTTAGACAGCGTAAGCTCGACAAGCAATATGACCACAAAACTCAGGGCAGAAACTGAGATCCTGGAGAACCGATAAAAAATAGGAGCAATAACCCCTGAGTATACTCACATTTATTTCAGATGCCACTTCACTGATGAGAAGCAGCTACCGGAGGCCACAGAGAAGCCGCATGACCCACAGAGCTAGGACTATAAACCTCAATCCCAAAATATGATGTACACACCACACACAAATTCTTCCTGGAATATAACTACATGATACCGAGTCAATACAATTAACCTAACTGCCAAATATAAAATGACATAGCACTGACACTGATAACTCTCTTTCAAGTAGCACTTATCTCTGGGGCTTGTGCTACTCATCTGCTCTCTTCCCTCTGCTCACTAGAGGCAGACAATTCTCAGTCACAGATAGGGCAGTTTTTTCTTCACTGTGGCTTTAGGGATGTCCTAAATATAATCCCTTAAAAACCCACAAATTCATACTTACTCCTGTGAACACAGAATGAAAAATTGTAGACACTCCTGCTCCAATCGACTTGAGAAGAATTAATGCCAACACAGAGGCCACTGAATATGATTTTAACCTCAACGTTTTGCATTTAACTTTCCCAAGCTCTAAGGGAAGGCGTGCAGGCTTTTTATTTCTTAATAAATGTTTGCCAGATGATAGAGAAACTCTTGAGATAAGGGCTAGGCAAAGGCATGTCCTGCCTGGACAGGGAACATCCTTCACAGGTCTCATCCCAGTCCCTGCAGTCCTACAGGACAGATTATTTCTCCTTACTTCACTAGTCCCCTGGGCAAGTAGTTCCTTTGGGCTGCTCTCCCCAGCTGCAAAGTTGGGTGCAGAGCTGGAATCTGAACTGGAGCACTGGTTCCTATAGAGCAAACCTACATACTGCCATAACTTCACCAGAAGCACTCCTGCTGCTCAAATCCAGCTGCAGCCCTTTATTTCCAGGTCCAGCACCAGGAGGGGAGACACCAGGGATTCTGCACCAGCCATGTGGAAGATCAAGGATGTCAGACACCTTTGCGCTCAGCTTTGGGACAGCAATCGCTCTGCTGGCTTTGCTGGGGCCCTGCTACCAGCTTCACATCCCACTCGCTGGCCTCAGCAGCTTGGAACTAGTGAATCTCCAGTTCTGGAGCCGCCATGGTCTCCCTAAGAATCATAGGGTCCATTGTAGGCCTTCATGTGAGGCGGATTTTCTAACCAGTCCCAGTTTATTTTTCATCTGCAGCTCAGCAGCACTTACAAGCCTTACTCCCCACACTCCGATCCAGTATCGTTCTTTCTCCACCTCACGTTCTCCTACTGCCACTTCTGGTTTCCAGAGCTCACCTTGGCAGACCTCAAGAGGCCGTTCCCCTAAACACAAGGCAGGTTCGAGCCCCCTGCCTCTCTCTCCACACGTATCCTGTATTCTCCACCTAAACCACAACCCCTACACGTCTTGTCCCTTCTGG
>JAUBOD010001095.1:948893-966552 GCA_032353885.1 Nothura maculosa
GGAAGCCTTTCCGAAGCACCGAACGGTGCTTCGGAAAGGCTTCCCGCCGTCGCCTCTTGTCCCCTGGGAAGCAAGCGGCCATTTCCGTCATTAAAGCATAAAGTCAATTGCGTGTCCACGTTTCTAAAACCCTTAGAAAACTTTGCTTACCTTGGCGCCCTTCACTGAACCTCAGCATCGCAAGCAGGAGAATGTGGCAAACCACAAGGTTTGAAGTGTTTGGAAGTCAGTGCCCAAAATCCCCAGGCTTGGCCTTAAACCCACACTGGCCCTTATTTATGCCCAAACTGCAGCCCCGAGGCAGTTAAATTTATTTAAAGTAAAATATATAGAGTTGGGATATCTCAAGGCCAAAGAACACTTGGGCTGAAATGCTTAGAAAGTTATCAATGGGCACAAACTTGTTCTTAATGCATCTTGCTGAAAAGATGCTGTAACTGCAAAAAATACAAACTCAGAGGCTCTCAACAGGGTAAAATTATGAATTGTAAAATACCAACTGCTTGTGGGCTATGCAAAGCTCAAAGTCATTCAGCTCCTACAACCAAAGGTGTCAATATCCACACTTCATCCGCTCAGCTCATCTTGCGCTATCAAGATAACGTCAGATGATCTTTCTGCCCACGCAACTTCACATAAGCAAAAAAGCTTCCTGTAATATCATTACAGCAGTGTGCTTTAGTATTGCAAAAGCACATATAACAGCTTAAAAAAATCTCTGGATTTTATGACCTCTTTTTTAAAATTCTAAATTAGTGTCATGAAATATTTAAAAAGATCCTTTCCAAATCAAACACTAACAGAAAAATCAAGCATATTTCTCTGCATGCTCTTAGAAGGCTTTACAGAACCTGGTTGAAGGAGATGTTGACAAACAGATGCGCAACTTGTCACACTTAAACCAGTGTATTTATAACCACAATTAATTTATTTAAATTAAAAAATTCTAGGCCATCTAACATCCCTGCAATATCAATGTAAAAATCAATGCAAAGCCGTGCAATAAAATGCTGCTAAAGCAAATGGAAAAGAAAAAGATTACAGTATTTGTTATTGCATATTTCTTACTTTTCCAGCGGTCTACTTGATTTAAATCGTTCTGCCTCCATAAAACGTGCTAAGTATTTTTAAACAGCTTACAATACTTCCATTTCACTTGCTGATTAAACTACATCATCCTCTTGAACATTGAGAATGAAATTCATTTGAAATGGATAATTGATGCAATTGTGCAGTATCTACAAATGCAATTAATCACTTGCTAAAGATGATTTTTAGGCAGGCAACATATGAAAATAAGAATCGTACAGCTTCTTTCAGCGTTGTCAATTGAAATGTATTCTACTGGCCTGTTAAAGGTTATTTTTCAAAGCAAGAATGGCGGCACATCTTCAAATACTTCTGACATAATATGCAAGGGGATTCATGTTTAATTAGCACAGCACAAAGACAAACCAGAGCACAGTATCGCTCCTGGCAATTATATGACACTTTCAGGCACCGTAACGGCAACGTTTTCCCCTTTGAGCTACCAGTGGGCTTCTCAAATGTGGTGCTGTGCTTGCTACTCTTGGCACTTAAGAAGATATTCGAAGCCAAGGGCATAAATAGACACACTCTTGGGAATCGGTCTGGAGTAGATTAAGAAATTATTCCTCCAAATTATTTGCTACCAACTCTATGCCGAGGGTTACCGTCACAGCTGAAGTGCATTAGTGGATTACACAGACATTCCTAGCAGTCTTCGGTGCAAAAATCAAGCTGGCTTAAACCATCTTCCCCAGTTGGGCACACTATTCTATGTGACAATTCACCACAGCAGATGAGAGCATCTGTACCACATGCACAGTCCAACTGACGTGCTAATTATCACCAGGAAAGGAGGGACAGGAGCATCTTGTGCCCACGTGGCTGTTTCCAGATTGACTGCTGTGCCCAAGAGCAGTGGTCAGCACCTCACGCCAACAGACACCCTTACAGGACTGCTCAGCCTCAAATCCAGCAAAATATTAAAATAAAATGCAACAGTAACCATCTTCTAAATGTTTCCCTAAACCTTCTCATTTACCAGTTGCCAATTTAGGTGCAGTCCTATCCAGTCCATAAAGTAGCTGATGAGACTTCTTGTGTAGGCAGCTCAGTGTACAGTGAGCGTTAAGCCCTAGGCCCAGCATACAGGTGCGACCCTGGCGAACGCACAGCCGTTTCCACACTGTGACAGCCTCATCAGGGCTGAGATGCTACACATCTTGGCACAGACTGACAGGAAATCTCATTTGCATGGAAAGAACAATTCCAAATTTTTAGAAATATTAACAAAGAGTAAGTTCTCAACCTAAGCGCAGGATGGATCCATTTAAGCTTCAATATCAAAAGTTACACATAACTTGGGTGTACCTCGAAACAGCAAAAGCTCCAAGAGCCCTCAAATCAAATTCTCCCCATGCTGAGCAAAAGGAAAATTTCCACTAGCTGTAGCAGTGCTGGAGCTCACACCTTTCTTGGCAGTTGTTGTGCATGGGGAAGGGAAGGAAGAGGTGCAGCTGGAGTGCAAGTGCAAGAGCTTCCCTTTATGACAGGCTCACAGGAAAGAAAAGGGGATGTTGCCACACTTAAAAGTCTCCAAAAGTAGCTTTTCTGCACATAAAACACTGGACTTGAGCCCAACACACTAAGAATTTCCAGGGTGAGGTGCGAGTAATGTCTTTTCCAAAGCAGTAGTACAGAGCTGCTTTCTAGTGCTCTGATAAATATTTGCATTTAGCGCCCCTACTGGCAGAGAACCAATTCTTGAAGCAAGAGCAAAATATTCAGGAGAGAAAATCCTACTGAAAATGCAAGAAATAGGGCAGGCACTTGCAACCTTCATGGGTTGGCAGTACTGGAATAGCTCCTGCAAGGATGAAGTAAGTAGCCAGTCATGGGACCAGTCACACCTTCAAAACAAGAGATACGCTTGCCAGCTCTCTCCCATTTATTGTGGGGATTTTAATTGCTCCCCTTGCTTAGGGAAACGCTCAAATCTCTGTATGCTACAGAGGGCTTCCACGGGGATTTGCATGAGTAAAACCACGTTCTTCTTGGCTTGGAAACCCAACACATAGCAGAGCAGAGGGCACCAAAGCCCTGTGGGCTCCAGCAGCCCCGCTCTGCTGCCGAGGGCACTCCACGCTCCGTGGGTGCCCCATGAGCTCCCCGCCTTGGCTCAACGCTCTCTGGAAGCGCCCGAGCAGCTTTAGCAGCTCAGGGCACCTCAGTCATTACTCATATTGGATTATTAGCTTGCCCTTACCCGTGCAATGAGTATGTAAAGAGATTGGGGCTGAAAGAAGTACAGGGAGTCTTGGGCCTTCTTGTCAGAGACTGTGTAGATACCCCCTAAGATCCTCCAAGGGTTCTGTTCAGATATGATGCTTCATTTATCATTCTGCATTTTAACCAGACCGAGAGGAGCGATATTAAACTTATTGCCTGGAAATCTATAGCATTTATTTACAGGGAACGCTCAGCAGCGCCGGGAGGAAAGCAAAGCAGTGAGCAGCGAGGTGTTTCCAAGTTGGAGCTTGTCATTCCTTCTGCATCGCTGACTTGAACACAAAGTCTGTGTTCTGAGAAAGTGCCCAACCTTTGGACATTTGAGTTACTATACAAATTATTTCAGAACATTCCCATGGCAACAAGCATCGTTTAAAGACGGCGCTATCATTAGTGCTATAAATGCACACTACTCCCTTCTCTGAGCTGGATGGAAGCTGCCATGGGGCAATTAACACTATAAAAATAGGAATGAATTTCACATCCTTTTCTGCCAGAAACTCCACCAAATTATCCCAGAGCAAGAGAACACCGGCATTATCTTCTCTAGCCTGACTCACCACTTCTAGCCTCCCAGAATCCAGAGTTATTGGAACTTTTCCTATAAGATCTGCAAGTTACAAGCCTGTACTTTTGTTCTTTGCTCTTTTGGGCAAAGAGAAAAGGGCTGCGTTCTTTTTCAAAAAGTAAATGAAAATCTCTGAAAGCACCAAACAGCAGGATTATTTCTGCCCAGCTTTCCTTAGTGAACATCTAAATCTTATTTTGTCAGTTTTACATATCATTGCAGATCACCACTTCTCCCCAAAATGTAATTCAAATTTTAGTCATACCACAAAAATACTAATCATGAATATTTTTTTTAAAAATACATGATAGACAAGAAAAATGTCACAAATGTATTTGCAATATGAGATGAAAACTTGCACCGATATTGACCACCAATATGCGGTCAATATTACCTGAAAGACTGTTCAAGTATGAGCTAAAAGTTGAAGATACACATAGCATTTCAGCATGGCATCTTTGTTCTTTGGAATAAATCCATTATGGAATTCAGCGCTCTCTGTCAGTACAAACGAGAACTTTGGCCATGCAAAGAGGGTCTCTCTCAACGATGTTCCCATTACCCAGCTGAGCTTGGTTTAAAGATGGCCAATTTGTGCTCGCAGGTTTGGAAACCAAAAGGCAACACAAGTAAAACGTGCAGCCCAGATCATCTTTTCCTTGCTCTGGGAGCCGCTTCCATCAACATACTCCAAGCCATGATGACAGCAGCTCATCTATAAGCTCAACAGCTGAAACCTGCTCAGTTCCTCCCGCACAGGAATTGCCTCGTAGGGTACATTACATTACGTTTGCCTCCGTGCACGACATATGGTAGTAATTGCTAGTTATGTTACTGCTTTTCCTCATCTGGGATTACCACAGTGAAGCAACAGCACTGATTAATCAATTAGCATGGATTCATTAGAGAGGAGATGAAAGATAAGGCAATGTAATTGTGTTTACTGAACAATGGATCACAGTGTGCTTAAAGGCAGGGCTTCCCAGCGCAAATAGCCACCTAACTTCATACACACAATATTACGAGTACGTAAAGAGCTTTCAGAGAAAGAAAGGCATTAGAAAGAGAGTGAACACGTGTGAGCAAGTAGTGCTGGGGCCTGAAGAGTGCAGAGAGGGATGAAAACACAAGGCAGATGGCTCCAAGACAGGCAAATATTTTAGCTTTGACTGAACCTTGTAAAACAGTTAAATCACTTCCTATCCTAAGTATAGCCGTGTCTGCACAGTGCAGCAGCCTACAGCAAAAATGAGGCAAAGAAGGTGTCAAGGAAACATTATTAACCAAACGTGCCAAGCAGAAGAATATCAAGAACTAGCCTGGTTTCCTACTTCACCACCAACACAGCTCTCTGTCTGAAATAGAGGCATGTGCTCTGTAACTGAGTTTTCTTCTCCAGATGCACGAGATGCACGAGATGCCTGCCCTTGCCAAAGGTTGAGCACGGAGCTGGCACGGGCAATTAAAAAACATGGATATAAAGCTCCCCGACGTGTCTTGTGTTCCAACCATATGATCCCCCTTAGATAACAGTGCTATAGATAAAACTACCTGCTTCTCTCTTATGGTGCCATACAGATTGGCCAGTGATGGATACGGTGCTGTCAAGAGACAAGACAGGAATTAATTTCTTGAAAAATATGGTGCAGCCGAGAGGTATTAAAAATCCTCTCCTGCAATCTGTTTGAAAGGATAAAGAGCAAACAAAAATGCAAAAGGTTACACAGGAAACGCTTTGCTCAAAACAAGGAGGTGGAAAATATGCCCACAAAACTCAGTGAAATCAGAGATCTCTATATAAATCAAAGCCAGGGCCCCGTGAGACCTTGGCGCAGACCTGAATGCTCTCAGGGCCCCACTCCTGCAGCATTTTCCCGGGAAGCCGCTGGGACGTGCCAGGGAACCAGAGCCGGTGATTAGTTCAGAGCCTCCTCGGCTTGGAATGCAGCCCTTGAACACAAGGTACTAAAAATCACATTGCTTGTTTAGATTAAAGGCACTTTCATTCCTGCTGGGAGTTAAGTATCCCCCCCTTAAGTTTGTGGGCTGCAAATTTATTTACTCTTCAATAGATTCAGGCATGGAGTTAATGAAAGACTTATCAGCTTGCTTGCCTCAGTCTAAGTGCCTGGCTGGTAACAGCCTGAGCATCAGACATCTAAAGTGTCCTTCACACATCCAACATTTCATCATTTCCTCTCTAATTTCTGAGGTCCTATATCTGTTTTAGACTTAATCTTAAGTCTAAGAACTAGTCAAAGAAAAGGAGACTGTTACTCTTGAAGATGCATCTAAGGGACCAAGGGAACATTTTAACCTAGACAGGACCAAAGCAAACAAGAGCTAAATATTGTGTGCATCTCTTCAAGGAACTGAGAATTGCCTGCATCTGAATGTAAGAAAATATAGTGCCTTATATAAAGCCCTTGATCTTGATCCTAACTCTCAGTGGAAATTAAGGGAACTGTGTAGCATTTTAATTTGGTACAACTGTATACAAAAATGTATTTCAGGATCTGAAATGGAAGTCACAGTGTTAGCCTGAATTTATGAGTGGATATTATTAATAAATCTGGGTTGACTCCTGTGAGCCAAAACATTACTATTGCTGGCTTTTCTTAAACCTAGTTGGTAATTTAAACCAGAGACCAATCACCTGAGAGTATATTGTTATTTCCAACAAATCCTTATAAATCATAATGGTATTTTCAATATCTCCCAGGATTTTAAAAAGTCATCAGGAAATAATCTTTCATAAAATGATTTGGTTTCATGTTAATTAACCGCATTTTGAAATAACAGCACTGGTTAGTAAATAACTTGACAGCACTAACATTTGCTCTGGAAGAAAACAGGATTTATCACATGACTGGAAGAAAGCAGGAGCACAATATTTCTTAATCAGAGATGTATTTTATTCACTGGGAATAAAATAATATGGCAAAAACAAAGAATTAAGCTCGAAATGATGTAACAAGCAATATTTTGCATTTTTATCTACTTATCAGATTAAGAAGGGGCCAGTCTCACTCAGTGAAAGCTCTCAACATTAATTTTTTTTAAGAGAAAATAGGGAAAGGGAATTACAGTCAATTCCATTTTCACACTATAAAGGTTCATTTATTGACTGAAATTGCTTTGTGAGACTATAGAAGGACTTAATTACACTATAGTTGTTAACTAATAGCTGCATCCTTAATTGCAAGAGCCAAGGTCAGAGCCTCCATTGCTGCTGCGTAGGTAAGCATGACAAGTGACAGGAGCAAATGAGTAATTCTCCCCCAGACAGACAGCAATGCAAGTTACCAGCTCTTCTGATTCTTGTGTGCATCCCTAAACAAGCAAAACTGTGACCTGCTTCTTTCCTTCTGAGAAAAATAAAAGATGAGTGAGCCATGGAAAGATTTAGTCATAAAAAGGCTTCCAGCAGAAATGCCTGACTTTTGTGTATCCCTCTTAATATAAACATTATCACTTTTATTAGTGGTTTCCTATAAAGAAAATATCCCAGGGACATGTTAGTACATGACTGTGTGCCAAAAGGTGAAGGGAAAGAGCTCATCTATCCGCTCCCTAAAGCCTTTCTGTAGCTCCATCATTTCCTAATCTCTTCACAGAAGATGCTCAAGCTGGTTTCAGATCAGCAGAGAAGCTGCTGACCGTGACAAAACAGCTCCCTTGTCCCCAGCCTCTTCACACGAGCAGCTATGGTGAATTTTACTGCAAAAACTCGGAAGCCAAGAGAGCGGCACCAAGCAGCAAAGCAAAGGAAGCCCTGAGCTACTCTGAACACATGTCAGCTTAAGAGTTATCTGCTACTTCCTTCCACACTCCAGCCTCAATCAAAGCAAAACACATCAGCGCATTCCAACAAGTTACAAAGGAACATGCAAAACAGATTAGCACCGTGATACACGAGCATGATGCTTATCTTACCAGATAGGCAGCTTTCTCCTGTGTGTTCTGCTAAACAGAAACAGTTTAGATGCAGTTTTTTTTCTTTCTTTCTACATTTTAGTTAAAAAAAAAAATCAAAATTCAGGCAATTGTTTAATACTTACAGCATACTAACTCACAGTCCGCAAGACTGAAGCTGTAACTGTATCCACCTCAAGTTTCTGCTGCATCCCTGTCTAAAAGGGATGCCTTACCACATCACAGTGCATGGAGAATGTGCCCTTGGGAGAGCCGTGCACTGGCAGAAGCTGCTCACAATAAATCTTCACCCAAGTTCCAGGCCCATCCAAACCCTGCCCTGACCTCTGGAACCTCTCTGCCTCCCGGCTGCCCTCCCAAGGCTCACAGCCTTCCTCCGGGTTGCTCCTTTCAAGATGCCTTCATTTTTTCCTGCTCCCTGGGAACGCCGGGGTCACAGGTAACACTCTGCTCGTGACAAACCCGGAGTCCAACAGAGGCACAAAGAAGGGACAAGAAACCTGAGGACATCTGAGTCCTTAATGATGTTTCTGAGCTAGGGCATGCAACATCAAGCAACCTCCATTTCAAGCTAACAAAGTTTCCATGCATATGAATTATTTAGGCTTTAAAACTTCAATTCAATAAGCTTAGGCATAGGGTACAGTGCTGTTTTATTTACCAGTTAAATATTTCAAATATTATAACTTATGAATAAGCCCAACATGAACTATCCGGGTCTTATTAGAATTAGAAATATTCCACAACGAGAAAAGCAGAGAGATTGGCAGCAAGTACACAGTATGACCTATGTCAAATCCACTGCAATTCTTCATTTAGCAGAGCACTTTTGTAAGATGCTTTGCACGGTGAGGTTTATTATGTTATCACACAGCAAAGCAAGGCTTTTTCTGAAAAAATCTGCATTATAACAATCGACAGCAAACAGTGAGACCTTCCTTGCATCTTTCCTTATACTAAGAAATATTAGTCTGCATATTAAATGGCTCCAGCTCGCTGAAATGTATTCTTAGTACTCCAAAGTAAAGAAACTGCCTTCTCTTATACAAAGCAGCAGAAAGAAATAGCTTCAATAAGTTACTTTGTGAGGGAAGGAACAAGGTAGATTTTCCTTAAGAAAAGGCAAGTCGGAGCTGAACTTTGGCAGGTTCAAAGCGAGCAAAGAAAGCGCTCGCTGCTTTCTTGCGAGCGCGAGCGCAACAGTGCAGGACCCTTGAAAGGCGGCGCATCCCGCGGGCAGGAGCAATAGAGCCCAGACAAAAGTAGCTCCCAGGAGAAAGGAGCAGCACGGGGGGAATGGCATTTCGCCAAGCAGCGGTGCATAATCTCACACAGGGCTTTATACTGCAACCCAAAAAAGGGCCGGGAATCGGGCTTCTTATTTGAAGGGGAAGTACTTGATACAGGAAACAAAACAATGGGGGAAGAGGGTAAGGCTGCTGTGTGCGCTGCACTGCTGCAGTTCAAGGTATTCAAGACTTCTCCAGGACACGCTTGCTCTTGTGTAACCGTAAAAGAGCAATCAAGCCTGGAGATCACAAATACAGGCATCCGGGGAGCTCAATGCAAGCTGAGGGGCGCCGAGGGGGAGGAAAACAAAAAAAGTTCTTTTTCCTCAAGCATGAGCAGTCCACAGCACAGTGCTAAGCGTGCAGAGGGAGTGCAGATTCTAAAAGGAAGAGCAATGAGGCTCCCCCCAGTTGTTATATATGTATATACACTCTCTCCCTTTCCTTGTTTTAATGGCTATAATTTTCAATAGCAACAAGTTCAGTGGAACATCACTGTGAGTGCAAGCAGAACAGCAAGAGATGCTTATAGCTGACCTGGGCAGAAAGCACGTTCATGTCCTCAGCACCAGAACTGCCACAGTTGCATCCAACTCCAAGCTGCAAGAACCACCAAGCCCAGAGAGCACAAAGCCAGGCATCTGGGGAGCTGGAAGAACAGGTTAATAGCCCTCTTTTTCTCAATTCTGAACTGCCTTACATCTTTGAGGCAATCAAACAGGAACTGTTTATCACATGAAAGCAAATATTAGTTCTGTTGTTATGGCTATTTGGACATCTGATAGCCTCAGGCAAGCCAAAAGGGCTCCAACAATAACAGCTCAACTTAAAAGCCAAAGGGCAGATGGCTTTGAAGTGAGAGATGACACAGAAACAGTAGCAGACCTTGAAGCTCAGTTTGATGGAAAGAACCTGAACACTTCAGGGTATTTCTCATTCACTTCACAACCCTCTCCAAGGCAGAAGGGGTATGCTTGATAGCTCGTAGTGCTAAACGCCAAGGAACACAGCAGCACAATGTACTTCCCTCAAGACAAGTCCTCAAAGTCCTCGATACAAAAAGCAGGGCTGATCAGAAGTGCAGTTCAGAAGTGGTCGGGACTCGGGCAAGTGGCACTAGGGAATGGCTGGTCCAGGTACTCCCTTGGCTTGCTGCTAAGGTGGGCAGAAGTTTGCAGTATTTTTGTGAGCTAAATTTTATGGGATATTCTAAATAATTCTCCGCTAAATGAGAGTTATGAAGTTGTTGTCAAAAAATATGTTTTACCTGAAGAGCTACACAAGTCACCAAACCCAAACGCGTGAAACTCACTACTGGTGAACACACTAAAAACCAGTGGATTGGAAAACATCACATTTCCAATTCAGTGGCTTGCTGCTTTTAGAGCCCTACGACACCATTCTGGAAGCAAATAACCTATTCCCCAAAAAATACGTTCTCACTTCTACAGCAGGTGGCTTCAAGTTGGATTGCAAGCATAACTCCAGGTCCATAGCTGAGTCTTGTGAGCCTTGGTTACCTTCCCAGGTACTGTTGATGCTTTGTGGTATAGAAAAAAAAGGAAATAGCAATTACCTCTCTGTGGGGAAAGGGGAATAGCTGCCACTCGTGCATAGGCAGTCAGGCCCTTTGGGAAAACTGCCCTTCCAGCTCCTCACTATGAACGGGTATGTGCATGTGTGTAAAATGCTTTTACATCTGTTAAGAAAAGTTGCTTTATGTTACATGATCCCAAAGACACTCTAGGGACATGGATTTGTGATTCCTTTTTTAAATCTAAAATTAATGGAAACTGTGCACCCAAGAACTGTAATATGATTTACCACTAGCACTGCGTATTTCCTGCTGCTGCGGACAGTGGCTTCAACCTGTGGCCATCAGGGCCCTCAAGGATGCTCGACTGCTTTTAAAAGTTCATAAAACATACCCAAAGACCTAGTCCTAGCAAGTAGCCTGCAGTTGAAGTAGCCCAGTCTGTATCCTCACTGCAAAAGGTTTTGGGAACCTACGAATTATAAAAACTAAATTAAAACAACACAAGTGTAAATATCAGGAAAAGAAGATTTTATGTAATTGTCAGTAAAATTATAAGCCATCCTCCGGATAAGCTGGCTGGTGTTTCTGATATAGGTAGAAACAACGGAGAAGACAACAGAAAAAACGTTTTCTTTCCCTAAAGAGAAAACACTAGAGAGACAGCAAGGACAGCTGCTGTTCTTCCTTGTGGATTCCCCTCAGCTGTATTTACAGTTGGGCTCTCCACCTTCATCTGCAAATGTCATAACAGAGCCAATGCCCTGATAGCGTTTCTTGGGTTAACAGTTATGGTAGATGTAACATATGTTCTGCCTCTGCCCCTCCCTGAAAATAAACAGAACTAATCAGGTCTAAAAATGAGTTTGTGTCTCACTGTTCAAAGCAAATAGAAAGAGTTGAGCACAGATAAACTAATTTTCACCTGTTTCTGCTTACTGCATATACAGTAACTCAATTTAGATCGATCGGATAATGTTTGCAGACTCACTGCAGTGGCACAAGGCTACTCCAGCCACTCAGCCGAATTTTTTAAAGAAAGGCATGCCAAGATGAAATGGTGCTCGGGATCCTTTTTAATTTTATTTCAGCTCTTTGTTTATCACTTCGCTTCAAAGCACCTCCGATAGGAAGGAACAGTTGCAGTGCGACAACTCTGGAAAATTAAAACAGGACAAGTGTGCCAGCATCAATCTGCTCTGCCCCGGGAGGCACAACAGCCTGGAGAGAGACGGCGACGTTGGAGCGAGCGCCGTAATGAACCCAGAGGCACCAGTCACAGCAGGAAAACCACATCAGACCGGGGGCCCAGCACTCCTGATGGTTCGTCTTCCCATGAGGAACTTCCTCTTCCCTGGTTTCAGGGCACAATGAGGCAAAAGAGACTGAAGATTTTTTTTATGGTCATCGATTATGATTTCTGAATATCAATTATTAATTATTAACCACTGAATCATACAAACAAAACCACTAATTTACTGTACACCTAGAAGCTACACATTAAACTCGCGCAAAAAAGAAAATGCCATTGGATACGACATATAAATAATGGAACTAGCCTGGAATGAACATGATTTTGACAGTTTATATGTTTTCTATGTAATTCTGAATGTATATAATAGCCAGTAAATGCATTTCCCCAAAGGGACATAATCTGTTGGCATAATGCCATATTTCAGAAAATATATTTATAGGAGCATGCACCTGGTTCTGATGAACTTTCCTTCCCGGGTAACACCAGTGTTTGTAGGATTGATGACATGAACAGAACAGTGTCATCAACGTCTCTCAAAGCAGCCATTTGCAAGTGACAGGTACACACAGAGGAGATGCTGAAAGCTAAAAAGGCCCAGCATCCTCACTGCACATTAAACAGCCATCTAGGCCCACAGTGTTTGCAAACCCAAAGGTAACTTTTTTTTCCATAATTAACATGGTAATCTCCAATTTAAACATATTTCTGCTGTTGACTTTAGTAGCCGAGAACACAGCAAGAAAATAGAGAGGAAAACATGCATCCCATCCCAGCTGCCCAGGCGCAGCCTGGCCACTTCAGCATGACAAGGTACCCTCCCTAGCAAGGGCTGCCTACACCTACCAAAAGCCATCCAGAAAATGTCCCTTCCCTGCAAGATATGAGCGAGTGCTTTCTCTACACCATTATCTCCAATCTGATAAACAAAGAATCAAAGACAGAATGGAGTAGACTCAGGCCAGATCTGCTTCTTGTAGCCCAGAGTTTACCAAATATTTTCTAAATTATAAAAAATTTACCACTGCGGTAGAGTTTTTGTTTTTTTTTTTTTTATCCATTCTCTACTGAGAATGGATTAAATTCCAATTCTCTCTGAGCCTTCCTGGTAGGAACTGGAGGAGAACTTGTACTAAGCTTAGCATCAACTTTCGTATCTTTTTCTCTTCACTGGGGGCAAAACTTCCCCACTTCAGCTGTTCTTACAAAGAAGAACATTCTTTGGAGAGAGCACAGCACCCCAGCCAGAATTTTCAGAACACGTTTCTCAGAATATTCTTCTCAGAAACATAATGAAATACTTGGGCTCTGCCTTCTGAAACCAAATAAAGGGAATACCTTTATTCCTTCTCACATGTACAGCCTCTTCTTTGTTGCGACTTAAAATCTACCTCATCACTTTCTTTTCACGTTCTCCAGACTTTCTTTTAACGTCTGCAAATTCTTGGAGAATTATCTTATAAAACTTCCCTTGGAATACGCCTCTCCTGCATCAGAAGTAAAATTCACTTGGGCTTTTATGGAAAAGTGTCAAAAGACAAGGAGATGAAGAATAACTGGCCCTTGCAGAAGCTACTTCAGCCCAAAACAGCCACCTCGTGTGTGATCCCTGCTGTCTGTGAAGGACGTGCACAGAGTACTTAGGAACAGGGGGAGCTCCGGGGCTTTTGGGGGACAGGAAGGAAAGGGCTGAGCTTCACATCTCAGGAACAGTTGCTGCATTTCTCAGGCTGAGATGAAGACAGCTGGAAAGGAGGACTCGCCTTTCTTCCTATGAAGCTGACAGGTACGCCGTGAAACTAATTGGACCTGCTAATTCTAAAAAAAATAGCAGAAGAAAGGCAGAAAGATACCAATTTATCTCCACAGGTGCTAAGTGTATAATCACCTCAGATACACCATTATTCAGTTCAGTGGAGCAAGTACATGACAAAAAGCCTTGTTGCTTTCCCATTTAAGGTTCATGTTACCCTAATGGAGCAGCTAGATAAGTAAACAGGGGTGCAGATGCCAACAGGGCCAGAGATGCCACAAACCTGGCAAGATATCCTGATAAGCCCTTCCCTTCTCCAGTCACAGCAGGCGCTGTGACACCAGGGTATGATGAGCGCACATCGGCACTAATGCAAGTAGGAAACCTCTTTTACTTGAATTATTTAGAGGGGAATCTGGAGATTCATGTGCTTTAATTCAAAGCTAGATTTAACACTGGCAAATTCTAGATGAAACTTAGCAGCACAAGCCACTAAGCTGCTTGATTTTCAAGAAAAAATAGAGCATCTTCCAAGCGCAGCTGTTCTTGCAAGATTTCTCTTGGGGGCCAAAGTTTTGTTCTTTTCCATGATATTGCAATCACTGACAAATCAAAGCCGAGGTGTTTGATGCGAGTTCTGCCAAATCACCCTCATCATTCTGGTCTCCATTCCCAGGGGTCTCAGTTTATTTCTCCGAAGCCCAGCACATCAAACGAGTGTGACCCCAGGAGGGCACAGTACACAGGAGCAGGAGAATATTCCTCCCTTCATTCCAGGTGCCACTGCTTTACAGGCACAAAGCAAATGGGGACTTGCTGACCTAAAAAATGTGAATTTGCAGGTTTCAAAGAGCGCTATAATAACTGCAAAAAAATGTAAATCCAGATTAGCTGAGACACCAGCTATACAGGAGAAGAACAAGTTTCTGGATAAGGTCTCTCCAGTTGAATAAGTAATTTAATATCTATGGGGCCACTCTTAAATAATCATGACTTCTTTGAGCACAAAGAACTATCAATATTTTAAAAAGAAACAAAAATAAAGATCAAACCCACAAAGCCATTGATCTCACTTTCAGAAGCAGAGATATTAATCAGAATGAGACCCCCTCATACTTCATGCACTGAAGAATGACGTAGTAGAAATCTCTAAAAAAGTTTTTCCTAATGTCACAGCAATATCTTGGTTTGGATTCCCATTATTCGCAGTGGGCTGCTGGGTTGCTGTGTTCATGGAAAGCCTTGTTCATAAATTTTCATGATATATCAGTAGGACATTGATTCAGGACCCATTTTATTTAAGCTAAATGTTTCTGGAGCTTGACAGTCCATGACATGCACAAGCCACGTTGACTATCATCTTCCACTTTTAATTTCACTGATGGACATAGAAACAACTTTTTAATGTTTCATTCCCATTTCAGAGCAATAAACCTCTGTGTAAGCTGCCTGCTAAAAGCAGCTCAAGATGGAATAATGGTATTTTGCAGGACCCCAAGGATGGAGCTATAGATGAGTATGTGTCAACAGCTGAAAAATCACCTTCTTTTCCCTTTTTTTGTCAGCAGTTCTTATTGCCACCCTATAAATTTTCCATATTCTCTATGAGATGGTCCACATGGAAAAAAGACAGTTTTAGTTCACAGGCTTCTTCAATCATCTGCAGTCACCCCTAGAGGACTGTGCAAGGCAGAAGACATGAGTGGAGGTTTCCAAACAACCAGGCATCTCAGAAATGACAGCAAAAGCCCATATATATTTTAAATTGCTAAGAAATCCAGCCCCCTACTAACCAGACAACTTCCAGAAGGATGGAAAACTTTGATTTTTCCATCACACATCCTTCCTATCATGAGCTTTCCATAAAAACTCCACACTGCTCTCACTGGAGGTTGCTACAGAAAGCAACCCTTTAACAGCTAGCAACTTCTTTGACCAATTAGCACTTTGTGTGACAATTTATATATTATGTCACGGAACATTCATCATAAACTCTTCTTAAAGAAATTATAAAAAGTCTGCTTAGCCTTCTCATATGAAAAGGTGCCAGTTAAGTCGCTGCTCATCTCTCGCAATCCAGTGAAGCAGCTCAACACCACTAACATGCATGGGGGGCACGGAACCGCTCTGCGACCACCCCATCGGCATCAGCAGCACCAGAGGGGCCAGGAAGCTCCTGCTTTGGTGGGACGGCACCTGCACGTCTCCCACAGCACAGCCAGCCACTTTAAAAGCGGGATCACCCAAGGCAGAACTTGCCTTGAAAACCAGAAATGCCTCGCAGCTTCCTCACTCTTTCAGTGGCAGAACATTCCTTCCAAACCTCTCCAAGCCTTCTGCTTGCAGCTCCACACAGCAGTACTTCAAGAGGAACAAGTCCAAGTATTAACAGGAAAGCTTTTACCAGAAAGAAGAGAAAATGCTTTACACAATTGAAAACCTTGCTCATCTGCATGACGGACCAAGCCCACCCTGCTTGTAACAATCTTGTCCCTCCAACAACTCCCACTTTAATGCCTCAGGAGTACTTCTGTTCCATTTTGTGTGTAATTATGATCCATTGACCAGCACCAGACAGAGCAAGCACTGTAAGAGTACGATCATTCCAGCACTGCCGATTCCTTAAGTTAGTGAATCTCCCATCCTCTTGCTTCCCTTCCCACAGTGGTGGCTCCTGGAGGGCACTGCTGTGGGATAAGTGCTCATGGAATCTGGAACTAAAGCTACCTGGCCTAGCCAGGGTGATAAAAGTTTCATCTTTTAAGGAAGAACACATAATACCCTCACTCATTGCAATGCAGTCTAGAAGCAAGCCTGGAGTTGCAGCTCCACAGCCCTCATTCCATCACTGTCACAAGATTCGTACCCTGCAGTGCTTTCAAATAACATGATTCTATGAAGCAATATCTTTGCTTTTTTCCTTACAACACCCAAGCTCTCTGAAAGTACTATTGATAGAAACAAGTTGCCAGAAACAAGCTGAGCACATTAATAATTGCTTACATATATGTCGTGTGTGTGTGTATATATATACATATATATATATAAAACAGTATACAAAAAGGGCAAACAGTAGAGCTGTATCCTTTCATATACTCAAGAAAGGCTAATATACTACACAAACACAATTAAAGGCCTGAAGAAGCAGGGAAGATTTCAACCATTTTTAACAAGGTCTTACATACAATCAGTGCATTTTGTTTCAAAACTTATCCAAAATTTCTTATATGTCCACTCAAAGAATAGTCAAGATTAAGCAACCATTAGCTAAAACTTGAAACTAAATTGGATCAATTGAAGAGTTGTTCCTACGGCTCAACACCACACTGTATCTTCAACTATGGATAAGGACAACTTAATCACTCATTTCTACTAACTTATTTACCCAGGAAACACGCTACTCAAAGACAAGCGGGTCCTACAGAAGGTAGCATCCAGGTTAACGGGAGGTGAAGCCTCAGTCCCACCAGAACCGCCACAAAATTCCCATCAACCTAAACCTGACCAGAATGTTCCTCAGTCTCATTCTCAGGGACCCACAGTTGGATGAAGCCCTAATATAGTAGGAAAGTCTGTCCGTGAGTCAAAGAGGTAGCAGCTCCAGAGAGGAGAGCTCAAATGCTTGTGCTATGCATTGACATTTAACTGCTTACATGAGCCAGACCAAGAGCAGTGAATTTACTCTCTGGAAAGCTCCTAAGAGGCAAGGAAGAGCTCCCCCATCAGCCTTGCTGTGTCTCACCCTTATCTGACTGGGGCTTGGGAAGAGGGATCAGCTTAGCAGCTTTCCAGCTTGCAGGGAGAACCTGAAACTGCGTCTTCTCCTGGAAGGCCAGGGAAAAACACTGAGCAAGTGTGAAGGGGCAATAAAATACCTCTTCTCTCTGAAAGGCTTATGGAAGAAGCAGAAGATTTCTTGTCCCTTGATAATTCCCCATATCAAATGGGGGCCACTCAGAGCCAAGACACACCTGGGCCTCTTTGGTTATTGTCCCAGCAGAGCTTGGGTCCC
>JAUBOD010001095.1:966652-981377 GCA_032353885.1 Nothura maculosa
ATTCTGCACCATCTGTTAACTGACTTCCAGTCTGAGAGAACAGATGCTGGACTTCACCATCAGCTTCTGACAGTTCTAGAAATATTTTCTTAATTGGGGCTAAAACTTTAACTATGACAGGATAAGCGTCAGAGAACATCTAGAAGAACGTCTCCAATTCTTCTCCAACTACCTGTTCACTCAAAACAGATGTCCCTCTAGTAAGCACGGTATGGCATGGAACAGCCTTCCTCAGAATGAATATTCACCATCCAAGAAGGGAATATGCCCTGCTTAGATTCTATAAATACCATCACTGCTCAAATGGTTCCTCCCATGAACGTGGTAGGAATTTCCTCTTCTCTGCCTCATGTTTCCTATTTCATTTTGTGCACTGTCCTCCTGCACATCTGTCCCTTGCTCTCCCAGGGACGGGCCAGTGCTGTCCTCACAGACTCCGTGATGAACTCGGGTCCCATCAGGCCAACTACGAGTCCTGGCGTAGCAGAACAAGATTATATTAAAACAGCACACAGTGCAACTAACATTTCTACATAGAACTGAGCTGCCAATCCTCCACGTGCCAAATGTCCAGAATGCCCAAACAAACTCATTATGAAAGTCTGTATTTATGCCATAGCTATCAGTTTATAATTAAAACTAAGTATTAACATTTTATTACATGCTGCATTGCAAGCAACGTAAGCTGCCAGTGGCTCTGAGTTTTGACCTGCACATGGATTAAATGAATCAATTAGGGGAAAAAAGTGCTTTGTGGAAGAGGAAATACAGTAATAAATTTGGATCTCCAGCAAAACAGAAAGAACAAACTCATTTTCCTGAAAATATTGCTTTAAAGCATACCTGAAAGAGCACAGTTATATCCAAAATGTTGCGTTCCCTTGTTTATGCCACATATTTTTGTCAGATATCAATTCTTTCCTGTGTTTTAAAACAATCTGTACCTAATTTATGTTATTTACGCTGCTTATACTTCTCAATACATTATGCCAAAGCATATTTCAGTGGGATTGACGACGAGAGTTTCAGAAATGCTACTGTTGCAAAAATAAGAGGTGGTGTAAAGTAGCTTGCTATAACAGATTTTTCTTATGACAAAGAGAAAAAAAAGAAAAAGTCTATACACACATGTACCACCTTCTGGGATTTCTGGGGTTTTTTTTAAGCCTTACTCATATAGTTTTTAAAAAAATGACTTCTTCACTCCTGCCAAGTGTCTGCTACACCTAGGGCTGCAGAAGGAACGCTTTCCATTTTAAAGTGTGGAGAATTCCTTTAAACCTGGAGGATTCTTGTGTCTCAGTGCCCAGCAGTGAAGCACTGTGACCCTGTGGTCTATAAGGTGCAACTCTAAGCCCCACCTAATTGCATAAGATGCACTTGTTGCTGATACTCTTTTGGAAATAAAACTTTCTTCCTTTCCCTGGGGGTCATAAATAAAACAAGCAAAAGAAATCCTGAAATCGAACACACTGATTTCACCAATTTCTCCATTTCTTATGTTTCCATGGCTATGAACACCAGGCTAATCACCTGCCAGTCTCTATGGCAGATAAGTTTTGCATGACAACTATATTCACTCGGAAAATTGCTCTAAATAGTGTAGATTTCTACTCTATATAGAGTAAAAGCTATACTGCTAATCAAGATTTCTGCTGTCCACTTCAACTCATCCCAAAAAGCTTTTTATGGTGCAATTCTGCAGAGTTTAATCTTTGAGTAGTGCAAAAACATTCTCCCTTCAGGAGAGTGTTCAGGCCGTAAAATAGCCAAGCAAATATGTGGCCCAAGTGTCACCAAGGCACCATTCACTTTCCCAAGCTCGAAGGCAGTCTGCAGTAGTGTTTGATAGAGCATGACCATCTTGCCACTGATTCTGTTATTTCCTCTGAGGTTTAGTAATGGCAAGAACAAGTTTGTCCTCGTAATCAGTGTCACTGTAAAACAGGAACCTCAGGCTGCCAGACAGAAAAGCCATCAAAAGGCGAGAGAAGGATAAAAGAACAAGAATGGTGACATCTATTAAAAAGAAGTACGTTTTGCCCTTAAGTAATGATAAACTGCCCAGTGACCTGAACAAACTCACAAACAATTCACATTGCAGTGTCCTGTTCCACCATTCAGCATCATTTAAGTGTCTTGTTTTGAGGAGAGATTTACTTGATGTCATCATCTCAAATGTCCATGTGGTTGAGAGTGCCACGCATGCACTGTAAGACCCGAGTAAGCTTAGCTTATCAAATAGTTCAATACCCACAGATGAACCCAGCACCTACCGCCAGGGCATGTTTGAGCGCGTGGTCAGCGGGCCGCGGGGCGCCGGGCGGGAAGTCGGCGGGTGGGCCGGGGGCCGGGTCGCTGCTGCGGCGCACGAGGAGCGGCGTGCCTGTGGGACGAGAGAGCACAGGGTCAAGGGCTGCCCATGCCTGTGGGACGAGAGAGCACAGGGTCAAGGGCTGCCCATGCCTGTGGGACAAGAGAGCACAGGGTCAAGGGCTGCATGGGCACCCGTGCCTGCGGGGCGAGAGAGCACAGGGTCAAGGGCTGCCCATGCCTGCAGGGTGAGAGAGCACAGGGTCAAGGGCTGCATGGGTGCCTGCGGGGCCACAGAGCACAGGGTCAAGGGCTGCGGGTCCCCAGCAAGGCACATGCACAGCTCCTAGGTGAGCTGCCCCAGGGCAACAGCAGCAGGGCCCTCGCTACACCTCCTGGGATTGTGCCAGTTGGTATGTACTGAAGGACGGCCACAGGAAGGTTTCAACCTCGGTCATACAGACCTTCACCCGTGCTAAATCCGTCAAGTGAAAACCGCTGACAAAACAGGAAAGGAGAGTCGCTCTTTCAAAGCAAACAAGGAGCTGCGGGGATCTGGGACTGTCGTGCTGTCCGGCCGACAGGGAAACCAAACACTGCAGCCGCACAATAACAGCGCACACAAAACCACAGCACACCACGACTGCTGCTGCTTGTGTATCTACCCTGGCACTTCCTCTGCACCAAACCTTTCCACGCTGACACTCTCCACCATAATTTCTGCATCAGCTCAGCAAACTGGGATCTCACTACCCAATTTTCACTCCTCCACCCTTGACAGAACACCCTAGTTCTTTAAAACACCTGCTACAAAACCTTGAGGTGGGACAAAAAGACACAAATCTACTAATTCTATTAAGTATTTCTCATGTTATCCAAAAGGAAATTAACAGACATGACTTTTCTGCAAATACTCCCAAAATAATTTATCCCAGCACTAACAAATGTAGAGAATATCAGTCTAAGAGAATAATTTTTTCACAAGTTGCAAGTGAGTGAGAACAAGCTCTTAACTGACAGTTCCACTATTAATTATAGTGGTTGGGATTGATGGCAGCTCTAATTACTAGATCTATTATAGAAGTTTGTACTTGCAACACAGTTGCTTTGTTAACAGAGGTGCTAACCCAATTCCGGAGCAACTGTATCAAATTCAGCCCTGCCAAATTTTGTCGAGTTTGGTATAATTACAGCTGGAACAAACGCAAAAAGCTGATCCCAAGTAGCAACTAGAAAAGTTAATGCTATTATCCTTCCTCGTGGTGAGGGGTTTTTTTTCCCCCTCCCCAATATATAAGTAATCCTTTTGACCTCTGCTTATGCAGGAAATCAATAAAATGGACATAAATTTAAGCCTTGTCTTTTGCCTTCATATTGATGGAATACACAAACAAAAATCAAAAGGTGAACATGGCTTTCTGGGCCTTAGGGACTCAAATCTTAATACCAAGAGCTGGGCTTGGTATTCATTGGTTTTCACAAGGTCTTTCTGAAGAAAGGGATTGAAGACAAGAACTATCCACTTTCTGTGATTTCCAGAAGCACCAGTAGGCAACAAATCCCCCACTGCTTGGATCTTCCTCATATGCTGCTGAAGACAAAAAGTTTCTTTCCTCTGAGCGTATTGGATAAGGAGGTTAAAGGCAATTCAGGTTTGGCCTTCATAACAGCTGCATCCCAAGACTCACCTTATTCCTTCACAGTAATAAATGGCCAGTAATAAAAGGTTTTCCTTTTCTTCTTCCTCAAACTCCAAGTTGAATCTAGTTGCTGAGACAAGCCATTTCTCTCTTGGCCAGTACTGCAGGGCATAGAAATACCTTTTTCAATGCCATCCTGATTCCACGCCAAACTTTGGAGGCAAAGCTTTAAGAACTTTTTCCTATGACATAGTACAGAGCTAAATCATTACTTGTTTTCCCACCTTTAACCAATATGACTATGGCTTTCAATACATTTGGTATTTAATATGCAATTTAGTCTCTGACTCCAGGAAGCAAAATGACATTTTCTGCAAACTTTTTCAGCTAAACAGTCTCAAAACACAAGCCAGTTTCCAGTACGGACAGTATCTTGTACCACAGATCTCTCCAGCTCCAACTGAGGCACATTGAGAGTAATGATGACACTGTGAGCAAAAGGAGGTCCGAGTCTCCCCACACATCTTCCCCCTTACTACTGACTTAGTTAAACCAGTGCAAAAAGTCAAAAATTCGACACAAATCAGCTTGCTTGACTCTAAGCCTGTCCTTTAACACAGCACTTGTTCCATATCTTAGCAGAAACTGCATCATATTCTGCTTATATCTCACCTTTACCCTGTTTCCAACACCCGTCATTTACAACTTCATTACTTTATCACGCTATACATCAAGTTGAGTGCACATGAGTAGTAGCACTGAGCATTACGAGCATTATTATTTCTTCTTTTACCCACGTCACAAAGTAGCACTCACATAAGGAAAGAGTAAATACAGATTCAAAAATAAACTTTATGAACTCTAAAACCACAATGTGGTAAAGTACTTTGATTTTTAAAAACAGGAGAACGCAAACATTCATACAGCAACAGACTCCAAGTTGTATTCATAATAATAATAAAACTCTGAAACCAATACCTCAGCCTTGCAGTTTAAACAAATCAAGTGCAGCTGTAGTTTATTAGTGCTCTCAGGCAGCAGACCCCGGTTAGTTAAACAAACAAACATGGTGTATTTGTGTATAAAAGCTAAAGACAAAAGTGTTGAATTTTAAGCCTCTCCACGACTGCCAGGAAAACACAGGCTCTTTAAAGTCATTTCTCCCTACATGACCAAGGAATTTCTGATTACTCATTCCTAATTTCTAGGCTCTTTAGTACAGTAACTTAAAAACAGACCGAGACCCTTCTTCACAAGCCAGGCAGCATCCTCTAGCCTCCATTTCCTTTTCCAGAGGAACAGGAACACCACAAAAATGCTCTTGCTGAACTGAAAAGCTAGATGCATTGATACTTTCATATCTCAACGTCATAGCTCAGAGTCAGATTCCAAACTCAAAATTGAGCCTACTGTTGTCTACAGTCTCAAAGACATCATTGCAGCTCCTTTCCTGGCTTCTGTCCTCTTTTTCTCATGGTGAAAAAAAGACATTAGTCAAAAAAGATTAAATATATATATATATATTCCTCCGCTGTCAAACATACAAGACAATGATGAAAAGAACTTAAATCAAGCTCCTTACTTCTCTCAAAGCTCTCCATTTGGATTTCTCTCCTTCCTTTGCTACAACTAATTCAAACCACCGCTTTGCAGACTGATTTATGTTTAAACGGTGTGTAACAATTAAAAAGGCAGAAATAAAATAGGTCTATATTGTCACACAGTTCCTTCACGACTGTGAAGCCAAGACACCAATAATTAGAAAAGTAACATTAGAGAGGAAAGAGCAGCTTGACGTGACAGCTATTCCCATAGTGTGGGAAGATGCCCATATCAAGACCTAAACAAAAGGAGAAATAACCTTGCAGTAGCTCATGTGATTCATCTGAAAGGGCCCTTTGGCTCAAACAGCATGGCAGCCCTACTGCCAGCTTCTCGGTTGGAAGCTGGCTTCAGATCAGCAGAGACCTCGGGAGATCAGGAATGTCAACAGCTCCAACTCCAGAGGGGAAGAAACGTTAAGACCTTTGGAGAAGATATTTTTGGAAAAAAAAAAACAGAAGAATTGGAGAAATTTGGGATGGATTTCTTCCTCAAAATCTTACCCAGGGGGACATCTCCTTCTACGGTATCAGAGCAGCTTCCAGCAGGCCTCCAAAGCCCACGTGGGTGCTGTGGCCTTCCTCGTGACATGGTCCTGCACCACACTGCTAAGAAAAGGCCCTGCAGCTTCCCTCGCTCACAGTCATCATGGGTATCAGTCCCAAGCCACCTAGACCAACCACCCTTCCCTTTGCCAGCATCACCCTCAAACACAACCTACACAGATTCATGGCTAACAGTATATTTTCCTTTTACTGTTATGTTTTGGAAATATTTTAACTGTAAATATGGTTGAAACAAGCATATGGCAGAAACCACACTTAGACTTAAATTGGTTATATTGGAAGGAAAAAGCAGAAGAGAAGTTCTGCCATTTGTGTACAATTAAAAGCTGAAAGCTTGTATCAACACAATGGCAAAGGCAATCTCTCCACGCAGAACACTATCCAGTTTTTGTTCATTTTCTCAATATTGAACCCAACAGACCCAGGTTGACATCAACACTCACCCCAATGAGGAGGGCAGCCCGTCTCACTGTGCGGCAATCGCATCCTTCGGCAAACTCGGCCTTCAGGCCTTGCAGCAGGGCAGTCGGTTGCTCTTCCCCTCCTGGTTCCCTTTGCTCTTTTGCCTTTGAATCCGTGCTCAGGGGAGCACAATTCACCTCAGGGTTGAAAACAGCTTATTCTTTGGGATTTAGGACACAGCCCGGTGTTACGGGGCCAAACTCAGGAGACTGCTCAAGACAAGTGGAGTTTATCACCCGTCAGCTTTTTCTGTAGACTGTGCCATATATAACACTGTCTAAAGCACACATTTAGAATGGGTTTTATTGTTGTTTTGGGGCAAATGCTCTCAGGTGACTACTTTGGGGTAAGCTGCCAAATCAAGAAACATAGGCCATACAAATACATGTGTTTAACTGCATCAGTGGCAAGTCTCTAATATATTGCAAGTTGTTTTTCTCCAGGTAAGAGGGAAACCTGTTTTAGAGCAGAACAAAAGATGCACTTGGACTGAACACAATAAGTGGGTGGAAAGAGATTTATAATAAATAATGCACACTGTTAAAGTCATAATTTTACATTCTGCTCCTACATATAAAAATGCTGACTATGATGGGAAAAAAAAGCTGTCCATCAAGGATCTATCAAACTGTCAACTGCTAAAGGCCATCCTAATGACAATAACTCTTCTGCCTGCTTCCCGTTTACATTCTTGACAGGACAGGCAGGCAAACTATTTTATCTCCTATATATGCTCTTCCATAACCACCTTTCTTTTTTTCTTTTAAATATAAAACATCCTTCTGAGGAAATAAAGTTTCAGAGTGGTGTTAAAACAAACATATATAGATGTATACCCCCATCTGAAAATGTCACTTCACCACAGATAATTAGTGGCTGGAAAATGTGACATACGTTAGAAACCATTTGAGTGGGAAGTCGAACCAGCCTTTAGACTGGCCCTGGCTTGAAACCATTCAGGCACTGAAAATAGACATCACAAACAGGATATTAGTTTATATTTAAATACCAGAAAGGTCATTAAAATACACTAAGTTTCCTTACTTTTCTTAGAGAAATTTCATGCTGGCAGTATGAAATTTCCTCCCCAGCAAGGCTTCTGCAGCATGTTCGGCGCACCTGTGTGGGGCAATTCTGCCACTCTCAGATATGTTTCTTACCACCAGCTGAGGCATCAGTGATGGCTCTGCCACGGAGCTAAAATGCAGCCAGTATTAGCTTGTAAATTTTACCTTATGACAGAAACATGCTTTTTTTTTTTTTTTTTAAGCTTAGCAAAAAAAGACTAGATAATGCTCCCACTATTTGATTTATGTTTAAGGCTAACTCAAACTGCTGATAAAAGCACCTATCAATACAATTTAAGATGTGCAGCTATCCATTTCTTCTAAAGTGCACACTGCACTTTAAAATTCCCATGGATACAAGATTAACTTAATCAACAAGACTGATGTAGCAGCTAGACAATTGGCTTAAATCTATAAACAGATGAAAACCAATTTCTAACAGGCTCTTTTATATAGCAACCAATACAGAATAAAGTATTTCCCTACTGCTCTGAAGTGAAATATATTTTTCCTCATACAGAAAAATTAAAAGAATTGGTCCTTTCCAGTACAGGCTCAGTTTAGTGCTACTCTTACCTAGAAGAAGCATCAAGAGGAATCAAAGGCATCCTGCCCCTATGACTAATGCTCACTTCCCAGTTCAGACCAAAGAATACAAGCTACAGCCGCTTCAGTCATTTTGTGTCTTAAGTATGGTATAAAAACAAAACAAGAATCTCATTTCTATTATATCTTCTATTAGAATATATATTTATATTTTATATATATATAGAGAGAGAATATATTCTATTATATTCTGTTTCTTTCTCCTCTTCACCATGACTCCTGTGAAGGCATAAATCTCTTTCTAAGAGTAATCTTTTTCAGACGGCATTCATATGCAAATGGAAACTGAACTCCAGACATGCATAAAAACATTTTAAATGTTTTCTTGTTAGCTGAAGTCTCCCAACTTGCTGGGCACAGCAAAAAGATTTAATTTCATTAAACAGACTAGTTTATTAAGCAGCATATTATCTGTAGTTACTGAATTTAAATCAATCATTTTAGGCTAATACATCCTATAAGATTTTAAAACTAATAGATCTCAGATGCTCGCACCTCATTTTTATTCACAGATTGAAAGGTGAAAATAAGCATTCCTGCTATTTCAATTCCCAGCCCATTTCTCAACTTCAAATCAAGCACTTAATGAACCGTACGAGTTGAATAAACCGATGCCAAGAAAACACTCTGGGCACCTGCAGCAGGGGCCGGGCTGGCACCGCAGCCACCAGTGGTCACAGGGGCTGGGGCAGCGGCTGCTCCACCTCTCACTGCTTCAAACTTCAAGATTTTTCCAGCATTGAGAGTATAGCTTGAATATTACTCTATTGGTAGCTTGTGGTTAGTAGCAGAACACTAAAATATTTCAAAGGCTTATAATGAATTAAGACATTAGCATAGGTTCTCATAATGTTTACACATGTCCTATTTTAACATTTTTAAAAACAAATGTAACAGGTATACGTATTTCATTTTAATTAAAGACTTTTTAAAGCCTTTTCTAAAAATAGCAGCAAATTATTATTATAATCCATTTTGGTCACTAAAAATTAGTGTGTCTCAAACTTTGAAGTTCAAATTCGTTGTATTCTTTTTAACAACTTCCAGATAAAGCAACCGAGGGCCCTGGATTTGAAACATACAGACAAGTTTGAGGGAACAGGAGGGATGGAAGAGCAGGCCCCCTGCACAAGGCCATGGAACCAACTGGCTTTCAACTGCAGGGTAATGGGCCATCAGCAGCAGACCCTTGGAGAAAAGGGCAAAAACCATAAATTGCAAAGTCATGGGCTCTACCAGCTTGCAATAATTACTGGCTGAAAGAGTTCCAAACTGCATCCAGATCATCATTATTTAATAGCCACTGATGAGCTATCTCCTGTGCATTTGTCTAATTCTGTTTTCAGACACACCGATATCTTTGGCCCCTAACATCACATCACACAATCTCAAAGGTATGCTTTATGAAGGGCTGGTTTGGGGCCATTTTTCCTTTTAATATGCTGAGTTCTAGTTCTGTTTGGTACTCCTAGCTCTTACCTGATGAGGAAAGTAACCAACTGCCACAAGAAATCTGCAATGGCAAGATGACTTTTTCCACAAAACAGCTAAGAAAAGGCATCCCCACAGAGGGCTATTTGTCCTCTCTCTAGTGGTTTCACCTTAATCCTCCCACCGAAATACTCCACAAGATCCATGCTCACCTCAAATCCTTCTGGACATGAATGGTTGTTCACTTAGTGTCCCAAACAAACACACTCTGCTCTAATGAAATAACAGGGCTATGAAGAAAACAAAACCCAAACCAAGAGCCAGCGGGAAGGGTGTGCAATATATTGGGGGAGAGGTGCAGCTACGTTCAGGGGGCAAACACGCAGCCCTCCGCCTCGCTTGGCTCACACTCCACGTGTCTCTTTAGAGACCCAACCAGAAGCTCAAGGGGCGCTTTGAAGCGAAGAGCCCCCCAAATGAAGCAGCAGCAAAGACTCTATATGGGTACATCCACTTGATAGCAGTAACAGGGAGGTGTGTGACATTGAGCAAACCAGTCAAATCAGTTAACTGCTATTTGCAAGTTTTCTAATGATTGCTTTTATAAAGCGGTGTTTGCCTGTATGCTGGAACAAGTTCCCACAGAAGCAAGCAGCAACTAGCACACCATTAATAACCAAATATTGAAAAAGGGCAAAAAATGTAGAGCTATTAAGTGGGGATTCTGTTGCTGTTGAAGTGATTCAACCCTTGATACCAGGCTATGCGCTACAATCTGTGAATGCTCACAAAAATAGCAATAACACAAAACTAGGGAAGCAGGCAAAATTTGGGGATATGTTTGGGAAAAAATCATGTTAAAGTGTCAAAAAGCATCCTAGGGCTTTATAAGAGCATTTACTCCATCATTCAGTCGTGCTTGTCCTCCATCCCCTTTCTTTCAAGGCAATGAAAGGCTGGACATGAACATTTCAGATCAAGAGCTACTTCAGCAAAAAGCCTAACCTGAAATGGAAATGCTTTTCTCCGTATTTTCACGTGGAAACCTCCTTGCTCCAAAAGGACATTCAGTAAGCCAGGGACAGAGGCAATCGAGGCAAGGAGAATAGCCAATGGGAAAATATTGTTTGGGGAAATAATCCTGGCAGAGGGGCTGTAAGAAAGAGCTGTGACTTTCTGGCAAACTGCTCTGCACAAGTTCATAACCTGCTCTGCTACTGAAGTCCCGGGGTCGGAAGGAAGGGCTAGCTGATTTCTAAATACACAACCCAAAGAGTACAGGAATACATGGAAGGTTGTTTTTCAACACACCTTTATAGAAGGCATTGTTGTATTGTTTTTGCTGCAAAATGGAGATAAACTGCAGTTGTGCTGGCACAAGCCTCATTTCCATGAATCAAGGACAATTAAGTAATCCCACGCTGAAGTCATGAGGTCAAAATACATCAGGGCTGCACTCTGACTGAAATGAAAAGTTATCTGCAAACCTGCAGCTCTCTGGAGAGCACAGCCATTTGTTTTAAGAAAACTAGCAGACTAATTGATCATCACAATTCCTTAAAACCAGATTAGACCGAATGCCACGGAGCAGAAAAATCTATCAAGCACGGCGGGGTCATCGCCAGCGGCCGGTGACAAAGGCCACGGGGCAGAGCTCGCTGGCACCACGCTGGGCCCGGCTTTCAGGCGCAGGGGAACAGCAAGAGGTCACGTTTAGCAAATACAAGAGCACTCTTAGCAAATAGCCAGCCTTGTGTGAAACCAAAGCAAGCTCGTGCTTCTATAATATGTTTCTTTTATGCCAACCGATTGGAACATGCAAATTTTGGCCTAAGCGGAGGGATGGGGTTGTTGTGCGTCTGTACTCTGCTTGGTCGCTGCATTGATGAACAATGGCCTTGCATGATGCACAGGACTTTTATGCAAGGAAAAAATGTCTCTCCTGCTTACTGAAACCACGTGCAATGCCAATAGTATTTTCTTTGGAATAATTCATCTCCGTTTGTACTTGTTTACATATATTTAAAGAAGAATACATTTTCCTCTTTAAGATGCGTTGGGTGCACATATCCACTGCAATGTCTCTCAGCACCCCCTTGAAAGTGGGCCTACCCATGCATTCTGCTAACGTGCCCCTAAGCCTACCTGTAATACCTCTGCTTTCAACTAGCAAAACAGAGCAGCTGCCTTTTGAGCTCTAAAGTCCCCCAGAAAGATGACCTCCATACCCCAGAGGTAAAAGCTTAATGTTCTGTCAGATCCATTGAGCAAGAAGCTGCCAGAGGCTCCTGGCAAACAAAATTGCCTTCACTTTCCTTGCGTTTCAAATGAAAGCACAGCCACTGGAAGCATCTCTGCTTCTATCAGCTGCCCTGAAGAGGACTAAGGGACAGCTTTGACTCACGGCACACAGGGCCAGTCAGACCAAGCCACTCTCTTCCACAGCTCCACGTAGTGAGACAAGCCTGAGCGCCTCCAGGGACACAGGTAAATACATAAAGTTCAGCAGGCAAGAAGATCAGTTTGTCTTCAGAGGCTGCTGAAATTACCTTGAGGGAGTCCTGTGACAGCACAGGTTAGTCAGCCTTGCCACAGAACAAAGCACCACACCACCAAGGCCTGGATCAAAATGGAAAATGAATTTTTTTAGGCCATGGGGTGTGGAGGTAGAAGGCAGCTACCGCTGCTGTCAGGAAGCAGATCTCTATAACAGAGAGGCTCTCTATAGTGTCCAGAATTTGAAGAACCCTTCAAAAGCGTGACTGCCTCAACCCCGCCAGAGCCCTGGCCATGGCCTTGCCACCCCTCTGCTTATTCTAAAGGAGGGACTGCACACAGTCACTCCAACCACCTTTCACACCTAACTCCTCCCCTTGCCTAGCAGGCTGAGCAGATGATATCAAGAAAACTAAGCCAAAAGCTGCTTCTTTCAGAGGCTTAGCATGCCATACAAATTTTACAATATCATATTGTGACAATTCAGCAAAGAGGTAGAAACTCCCATTTACTTGACAAAGTTGAAGTGACAAAGAAGAAATTAAACTCTTCCAATTCACAAAAGGTATTTTGTACCCTTGGTATCAATAGCTGCTATAGTAACAATTATTTCTTTTTTGCCTAACTGGAGCTGAAGCTGCAGCAAACACTAACCAAGGGGTCTCTCCACAGCACTGCACAGCTCAGACACTGCAGTGAATAGCACGCTAGGTTTTATCCTAGCACCCAACAATCAGAGTAACTGAGCAGCCTCTGCTCCCCAGAAACCTTGCATACAGAAGGGGCTTCAGGAATCTCCTACCTGATTCCCAAAGCAAAGGGCAAAGAAGAAGAAATAAACACACGTGTTACTTTCAGGAACAAATATCATGTTGATGCCTACATGCACCTCACCTTCCTTCCCACCTCAGGGCTCAGCAGTGACAGGTATCACTGAGTGCTGCCTTTCTTCCCCCAGGCAAAATCTTGACTATTTAGTGCCAGGAGAGGAGCAAGAGCAAAAGCAGCAACCACATCTGCGCGCACTCGACCAGCATCTATCAAACAGAGCAAACAAGGAAACTCTGAAGCCGTCAGGAAGGCATTTCAGCTCAAAGTGACATGTCCATAAAATGGATCTTCCATAAATAATTAAATTAGTGCTCTCCTCTCTGCCCATATGGGCAGAAAGGCAAAAAAACAAGCTGACATCAAGAATAACCAAAAGGCTATAAACACTTCTTCTGTTGTGGCACCCCGTACATAGTGCAAACCACCCATTTCTGAGGCTGTGGATGCCCATCCGGGCACACGAAGCCAGGGAGCTTCCCCCAGCCTTTCCCTACGGAGCCGCGCTCTGCCGAGGGGTGCGTTTCCCTGGGCACGAGACCCTGCATGGAAGCGGCTCAGAATAACCTGGATGTGGCAGGTTCACAAGCGCAGGAGGACGGGTGGGTTAAAAACCTTCTGAAGTGGGAGAACACCCAAAACAAAATATTCTGATAATATTTTAGGATGATCACATCCATTTACAAATAAATTGGTTGTTACTCTAGATTTCTGTAGTGTTTATCGCTAAGCTTATCACTCTCTTGGCCACTCACTGTAATAATTCTGATAAAGACATATATTTGCAGAAAGCAGATTATTGGTAATTAAAATTGACTTGCACACAATGTGCCAAAAATTAACTGTACTACACTTCAGTATTATAAAGAATTTCATATACTATCAATAAGACTTGCGAGGCAGATGATTATGGTCATCCAAAGGCATTTAGTGAGAACAAAAGCCTCCTCCTGTGCAAGATAAAGAATGTGATTGGTTATAAAATTTTATATATTTATCACATTCTTTATATATGTATATCAATTTTAAGGATGTATTGTGACATCTCAAGTTACCCTTTCAAAATAATGTTATCCAATTACATGAGGCCAGATCAAAGAAGATGCAACTACGGTACAGACAGGAAATGAAACACTGTTAAAGATTAAAGAAGTCCAACTTTGAGGAATTCCAGGGCCTTATGGAAACACCAGGAAAGCTGCTACCTACAGGCTATGGTTCGACTCCAACAAAACCCGTAACATTTAGTCTCTGAAAGCTCCACCTCAGTTCAAAGGCAACGCGCAGCCTACCCAGTGTGATAATGGGGGCAGGAGCCAGGCTGAGGAATCCCGTGCAGACCCCTTGCTTTCCCCAGGGACACGGAGCGACCCACGGCACGGGAGCACGGACAGTGCGCTGCCCTCTGCAACACTGGGGACATACCCAGCCTCATACCATAGACATGTCATGGGTAATAATGGCCATAATGCACAAATGACAACAAAGAAACTAAGCCAACACTTAAATAAGGATTTTTTAAATTTATCTGCAGTGTATTTTTCAAGAGTAAGTAGACATTTAGTTGCCTACGTATTTTCTTTTTTATTTTCTTTTTATTTACTTCAATTTTAACATCCCTGAGTTCCTCTGGAAGGTTCTGCTCATAAGTCACTTGAAGCAACAGCCTCAAGACAAGTGCTCTCTGCTGCTGGCTCAGCAACTGCGTCTGTAT
>JAUBOD010001095.1:997344-1010058 GCA_032353885.1 Nothura maculosa
CCAGGTTTTGGTGCTTCACATTTTGAAGTGATCATTTCTGATTAAGCACCTCTTTATTATTTCATTTTATTTTCAGAGACAAAGTGAAACACAAGTTCTATAGATGAGTTAATCAATAAACTTTAGACTAGAAGCTACGGTGATGGCTTGGACGTGGTCCAGGGGTCAGGCAGCCTCCCTACAACCCACCAGCAAGCCTGCACACACGGCTCTCCATTAACTGGGAACTCTGGCCATGGGACGAAGAACATCCTAAGCTCCACAATGTGCAACTACTTTTTTATTCCTAAAACAAGGCCAGTTTGCTTTGGAGAAGCAATAACAATAATCCTGTTTTCAGATACAGAGAAAATTACAGATCCTGAAATTTGCACTTTGAGGCATAACTTGGACTTCTAACCACTCCTTTATGGATATTTTTTTTCTTTTTGGAGTGTACTACTTTGACCAAGGTAGTCTCAGTTTTGTATGCAAGTGGGTATTTGGTCTCCAATTCAATACATACAATTCAGCACATACAGCTTGACAGCTTCTCTTGCAAATTCACAGATTATAAATGTTGCAAGGCCAGCTGGGGCTTACTTGCACATTTCTGCAGATTCTAGGATTTTTTCTCCCCATCCGAACTTCAGTGTATAACCCTTATGCTTTTGGCCTCCAAATCCAACCTTGCTGCTGACTGCATAGAAGGATAAGGAAAAGAAATGAAAATTATTTTAAAATCTGAGCCCAGCTCAAGAACACAGCAGTGAGGAGGGAAGGGCAAGAAGATGAGCAGCAGTATCTGCATCCATGACCCCCCACACACTCCAGGAATGGGGTGAGGGACTCTAGCAACTTTCTAGATACACTACAAGTCTCACATAAAGCTCAAGCATGTGATTAAACTGTTAGCATCTCTATATTTAGAGTAAACCCCGACCAATTCCATATCACCCTCATGGGGGGGGTATATATTTTTAACTAGTAGCATAGCAAAAATTTACTTTCCATGTTTTTTTTTAAACTGAACTGATAATTTTGTTTTAGGATTAACCCCTGCTTCGAGGTCTATACATCTCTTCCAGGCCTGCTTGGCTCTATCTTACCCCACTGACTGCTGTTCAACCTTGTGGCTCAAGACCATCTTCACACATTTTTACAATCCCAGCACAGCATGACCAGAAGAGGGCACAAGTGACCCTGAGCAAGCTGCTAAAGAGCATTTCTGAACCAACCACTCAACCTTTAATCACTCAAATTCACAATCATAAGCTCAAAATAAATTTTTAATTCTTCCATATTTTATTTTTACAATGCTTCAAGACAGGCAATTTTACAAGTCACTTAGCATGCTTCACTGGCACCACAACGACAGGAAGAAAACAGAATCTTGAAGTGACATCTATGCCAAAATCTCAACATTCAATTCCAAATTTTCAGCTGATTACAAGCCGCAGGCAGTATCAAATGAGCATATATACCACTTTATAGGGCAATTTGAACTTGTCAAGAGTATAATTGAAGCAGGGAGCAGGAAAACCTTGACAAAACCATGCAACAAGAACGTTACAGGAGCTAGGGCCAAAGCAGGGCCAAAGCTGGACACAAGGTAACACCTGTTAACGATGAGGTACCTTGTGCCACTTAACCACTCTATTAAAAGCACATTAGAAGTACGGGCTTTAGGTTGAATACTTTCTATTTTGACACTACCTGCTAGGTTAAGGAAACAATGTGTTAAGGAAACAGCCCACAGCTGTGCCATAAAAGCTTGGCTTATGACTAGACCTGCAGTATCATATCCTTAAGCAGAGTTTTGAGGTTTGCTGCTTTTAAGGAGCTCTGCTACAGAAAAGAGAACATAACATCTACCTGCACAAGGCAGGTAAAAAAGGTCTTTTCTTTAAACAGTGATAGCTCTGCTGGCAGAAAGGTACAAACCAGATGATTATATATCCCACCTGTCACTGGGAATTTCACAATTGGTCAGAATACAAAGCATGACTAGCTGTAATGTCTCATTTGAACATTTGCTACTGAATTAAAACACATTTCTGTAAGACATTTTCCTATTATCTTTTCATCTTTACTATTGCAGAAGAGTAACTTTAGCCCACAGGGCTGAGACAAGGAGCAGATCATAGACAATATGGTAATGCTGGAACAAGCACTTAAGAAGAGATGAGGCAAGACTTGAATTAACCGCTCTTAACTTCCTTTTTCCTTCTGTTCCTTTAATCTTTTATTTCCCTCCTTCAAGTTCTTGTCTGGAGCATTTCACTTGTTAAGAAACTGTTAGGAGCTCTCTATACTCTTTCAGAATTTCAAGAGAGGCGGCGATACGAAGCTCTGCTGCAAAACAAACACTGAATTGCAGTCCAGGTAATTTATAATTTTCAGCCCTAATCCTCAAGCTCAAGCAAGTGCAGCAAGACGCCTGATCAGTTCTTACCAAAGCTCCTGCAGAGGACTGAGCAGGCACAGACCACAGTGCAGCACCTGCAGCATGGGCGCTCTGACTCAATTTGGAGGAGGTTTCTGACCCTCTGCTTTAAAAGCAACTCTGCTAAATGAATACTTCCTAGCAGAAAAACATGCTAGCAAAGCCAGCTGTAACCCCATTCCATGGGCAGCACAACCACTGACTAAGCTTACTTGCTCAGGAAGGACTGCGAATCTACAGCCTCCATTCAGGGAGCCATGGGTGAGTGCAGACAGAAGGGGCCGAGCCATGGCTCAGCACTGTCCAGGGCCACAACAACAAAATCACAGGTGAAAAGAAGTTTTCCTCTAAGTAACAGCCCAAGAGATTCCCTGGCCCTGCCCTTGTCCCTGCACCAAGCACAGTACAACACCCAGCACAGGACAGGCTGGCGGCCCTTGCTGAGCGCGGCCCCTGCAGCGCCCGCGGGCAGGCGCAGCGAGAGCAGCGGTGCCCGCGGCACCAAGCGCCTGTCACTGCTGATTGCGCAGCAGCAAAGGGGAAGGCAGCTCCTCTGGCAGAGCCTCGGGCACGCTGCGAGGCTCGCCAACGTCTGCTCCTCTGGCAGCCAGAGATATCATACGGAACCGGCGTGACACTAATGCTGAGCTGCACCCTGTCTTCTTCAGCAAATCACACGCGGAGAGCAAACCATTTACCTGTTTGATATGTGCTAAGAGCCCAACGCTGTAGCAGCAAACCAAATCAATGCAAGGAGAACATCACAGAAGGCAAACTTGCTTTCCCTGCCCAGAGGGGTGAGGAAGAGCACGGCTCCTTCCTGATGCCCACAGGCCAGGGATACGGCCTCCCTCCTACCCAAATTATTCACTTGCTATGTCTGGCATTATGACACCGAGCAGGAATCGCACAGATTAATCATATCACATTCAATGCAAATTCCTTACAGTGTTTGAAAAGGGGGAAAAAGCTGGAAAACAAATCCAATTTAACGCTTCCAGCAAAGACAGTTTCTAGAATTTATTTGCCTATGCAAGGGTAAGCTGACAGTTCTTAACAGAAGAAACTTACTTCTAATACAATATGTAAATATCAAGTTTACAGTAATCATTCATCTAGTCTAGTGCACAATTATATAAAATAAGGTATTAGCTAAAAATTTAATTTAGGGCTTTCTACCCTTCACTTTCCATGTTACACCTAAGCACACAGAGTAAGCACAAGGCCAAACACAACTGTGAGCATCAGCACTACTTTTTGGTTTCTCTGCCTCCACTAGCTTTAATCAGATGTAATAATTAAATTAATAGCAACTTGGCTATTAAGCACATGCTTTCCAGTCCCTCTGTGCCGTGGGACAGCACCTTCCTGAGCTGCTTTACAAGCTAAGAAAGAATCTGGGTCTCCTGAGAAGCAATTAGGAGCACTGAAAACAACAGCGTCCCGCAGAGGGTTACGGAGAACACTGAGACAAACACAGAAAAAGAAACACGAATATTTTGAAATTAAATTTGAATATTCCAGAAAAATATAATTAAACACTAACCACATTTTGTGGAAAATGAATTAAGAAATCACTTTGTTCTATAGAAAGTAAAGTCATTAACCATTTTATTTCCCACTTGGAAGAACTAAGAAACAACTGATAAAGGTACATGCATTTTTCTACAAAGGTCATTAACTGAAGGATAATTTCACTTCAAGAATCTATAATACAAAATGATTAAAATTGTTTTCAATGAACAGTTATGTCCAAAGGCATCTTTGATACATATAACAGACCCCAAACTTAATAACACAACTGATGCAAACTCAAGAACTGAAGGCCACGCTCAGGGCTGTACCCTGCAGCATTCACGCTTGCCTTTCTCTACTACTAACAATCAGGGGCACCTCGTGCTTCAGGAGCATCTGGAAAGCATATCCTTGCACAAGAGCTGCAGGTCCTGGCAGGGGGCAAGGTTCTGGTCCCAGTCCTGCCCCGCATGGCTCTGCACCGGGCAGAGCAGTGTGGAGAGCCCAAGCAGGGCAACAAGACCTGGGCACCAGCCCACAGGAGAGAGGAGGCGGCTGCACCAATTCCTGGTTAAAAACCCAGAGAACTCACAGAATATTTCATCTTGAATAGGACCAAGTATTTCATTTAAAGCAAACTTGCAAGGAAAGCATTGGTTTTGAAGTTACCCAGATTCAACTGAAATATTTCACTGATTCTTTGCACAAGACAAATCTGCCTTGGAACAACAGCAGCTGCAAGAAATCAAGAAAATGTACTCAAAAATGTATAAAATACAGGCACTTTGTGGGGGGGGAGGAGTTGTTTTTTTGGTTGATGTTTTTACTAGAAGAAGTTACAGTTACTCAGTAAAATACATAGCAAGTATTCTAGCTTTAAGTAAACCCTCAGCCAGATCAACAGATCAAGGTTTTGCAATACACTGTGACACACAACCATCTAAATTTTTCAATATCTAGGTGGGAAAACTTTGAGTTAATGGAGAAAATGAATTTTCAGCATTTAACAGGGGACACAAACATTCTGCTGGGACATCTGTTCCTAGGTTCTACTGCAGCAGAGAACCAGAAAATCACCAGAATTTTAGCTGTCAAAACAAACCCTCAATTTAAAGAAAGGAGGAGGAAGCGAGTGCTGAACAATTACACACTTCCAACAGCACAAGTCTAGCATTTAGTCAGAAAAAGTAAAGTGCAGCCTTAACACTCATCCAAATGCTAGAGCAATTACTAAGCTGGCAAGGCACTCGGATGCACACCCAGTTGTAGATCAGCTTACTGAGATAAAGAAAAACAACCCAGGCAAGGCAGCCTCACAAGACACTTAGCGCTTCTCGGGCACCTCGACACATGCTCAGCTTCACACGTATGAACAAAATCACTTTGGGCTAGAAGCAGCCAAGTTGAGCACTTGCTTGCGTGGCTCTCCGGGCAGGATAAAATGCCTGTTATGCTACACAAGATACACAGATCTGTTCTTCTGACTTCTAACAATAACTCTAGAAATAACACAAGGGGTTTGCAAATGCTTTCCTACTTAAATGTTACCAGGGAACCAAAGTTATAAGGAGGGAGAGAAAAAAAAAGGCAATTTAACATCAACAGCTGAGTAAATGGAGAGGCTGAGTTTATACAGTGCTTTGCAACAAGTACTTGCAATTCTACATGGGCCTGGAATCCTGAAATGAGCTGAAAATGAGCAGCATTGAGCAAGACTTCTCCAGGGAGAGCAAACACAACAAAGCAAAATGAACTGGGCACAGAAGGAAGCACTCCTGTTTGGAGAGCAGTGAGACTTTCATTACATATCATGTCTTCAGTTATTCATACGGAAAAGTATTTATAAAGTCACTTTAATCCATACCTGGGGAGCACTCACTGACATCAGTGAATCGTCTGGAAAATCACAAAAACAGGCCAAGCCCCACCAAGCTTCGAAGAGGGACCCATCGGAAGAATCATTATTCGTTTCAAATAGTATTCAGAATATTGTTAATTTTAAAGCATCTTGAGGAAAACTAGGCTTGACATACTTGTCTGAACTCACGAACAGCATGGAAGTATGAAGCTTTCAGTCTTCCAACAATCTTTCTCAGCATCCTTTTTTCCCCTCTATTTTAATAAATTTTAAAATAAAGTCTGAGAAATTCACAGCTGTTGCGACTTTGAATCCTGAAGGGAGATTTTGCAGGGCTTTCTTTTCAATGGTGCAATGAACAATCAACAGCTAAATTTTAACAATTTGGTCTACACAGAGAAAATGGAGAAGAGGCATTGAGTAAAATGCAAGAACATCCAAAGTGAATTGGGACGTAAGTTACTTAAATGGCATTTAGCATACTAGAAAACACTCAACCACTGTTTGGATCACAAAATCATCCCATTTTCCTTTAAGCACTTGACATCACAAAGAAAAAGCCCATCTTTGAAGATTGTTATTAAAGTCCCATTCCAAAGAACCCGCTGACCGCAGCTTTACCAAACCTGAGCGGGCAGCGCTCATTTCATGGCCTCACCTGAGCTCCAAGATGAGACGTGGCTCTATCACTAGCTCTATCACAGACAAGCTCTGAGCTTAGGGAAATTAAATGCAAACAACGAAAAACAGAGAGCCAAGCCTATATTTCTGCCCAAAACCACACAGTAAACGTAACATACATACACAGAGCAGCCTCTTTTCCTACAAGGATCTGTAGTTCTTAAAAACCAAGTATTTTATGCTCATGAATGAATTAAACTCCTTTGCAGGCACACATGCTGCTTCACGCCCTAACTACAGAATTCAAAATGTAACAGTGACTTGTTAATTCCCAGAAATCCTGACAATCAGCTGCTGCTGCTGCATGTGTATAGACACATCCAAGTCAGTGTGTATTTTTCCATTCTTCATTAAATGCATTCAATGATATTAAGGCAGGTGGGTAAATGAAACTGCCTCCCAAAGTGAACTTGATGCCAGAAGACTGGCACAGATTAGGTTGTCATCTGATCTAAAATTTTTCCCATTAGGGGAAAAACTCCCAATTGCACTTCAGTTTTTGTATAACTGAGCTTGCTGTACCAAGCAGACAGCAAAGAATGATTTTCTGTTTAACTGGTCATGTTAAACAAGAGAATTCAAAATATAAAATAAGACTTGGGATAAGCCTGGCAGCCATTTCTTTTCCTCCTACAATGCAGCTCATTGCTTATTAAACAGCAAATTTTACAATCCAGCAGATCTGCTTCCTGCAATAGGATCAGAGAGTGTTTACAAGGAAAGTCCATTTAACTCGGAGTAGACAGAACATTCATGAAGGCTTCGCATCTTGGACTCAACCATTAGCTCCTTTAGCATTTTGTGCATAACTGTCAGTTATAGAAAAACAGAGCTTCTACAGCCACCTCTGCAGCTCGTCACCTGCCCTCCTTCCCTTCCCCTATCTCTTAGCTATAGCATTTGAAGAGCAGAATTCCTGTCTACTTGATTTTTGGGTTTGGTACCGATTTGCTGGAGATGCTGCGAGCAGAGCAAACCTGATTCAAAGCAGCAGACATGGCAAAGACTATCAGAAATGATACTTGGCAATTCCTCTAAAGCGTCCAGCTTTTTATGAAGCCAAGCAAGAGTGTGTTGGGGAAAACAATGCAAGAGAAGTGAAACATGAAAGAAATCTGTTTCTCTTCCATCCCGGTCAGCAGCATAGCAGCCCAGGCTCGAGAGCACAACAGTATTTTACAACAGTAACTCACAACACTGACTCCATGATGGATTAGAGAACTTGAGCTCAATTGTTTTTCTTTGGAAAAGTCTCTAGGAAAGTATTGCTTAGTAGTATGAGACTGCCCTCCTCCCATACCCACAGCAAATAATGCTGCCTTCTTTCCTACAAAGGTTGCTCTAGTTCACTGGTGCTGCTTCCTTGTCCACTGCAATTCTCCTCCAGCATTTCACTTTAATACCAGGTAAAGCATAAGGCATGTTCTATAACTAGTTATTTATGTCTCTTCTCAAGTTAAGTTACAGAAAGGGAATAATTCTCTACTATGTCAAAATTCCTGAAGACAGTTTTTAAGTAACACAAATACATAATCTTATCATTAAATTCAAAACTATTACAAAAAGTTTGTTTTCATGACTAATAATCCTGCGACGTACAATGTAGGTTTGCAATTAACTCAATAAAGCAGCCTAAGAAACTCAGGGAAAAAACAGTGTAGGGGAAAAAACAGTGCAGAGCAAAAAACAATTTAAACCACTTGTGGCAGCCCATTTGGCCGCCACATCCAACCCAAAGCCAAACTAGCCATAACCTGCTCTGAAGTTTGGCAGAAAAATAACTTCACTCCAGAGATCTGCTGTATTTGCTGTCTTCATGACAGAGACCTTCCACCAGCATGCAAAACCATAGCTGTTTACAGAGGCTGGGCACTTGTGCCATTAAACATCAATACAATTCATGTTGATATCATCTCCATGCTAATCAGATTCCACCTGATATATTGCCGTGTGACACCACTGTAATGCTAATGGCACAAATGGGCTGCAGGGAGATGACGCTGATACACAGGTATTTAATCCCACACTGGGCAAGAGAGGCAGAAGCAACTCTGCCCCACGGACCAGCTGCACTGCCAGGAAACCAGGGCCCCGACACAAGGAGTCGCATCAGTTTGGTCACTGACTGTCAAACACGACTGCAATCCAGGACAGAACAGCCTTCAATGGGAAATGGGGTTAGTTCTGCCTCATTTTTAGGAGGCAATTAGCAGATACTAGTTCCACATACTCCCAAAGTGTCTTTGGATAAGAGTAGGACACTGAGTAACAGCCATTGCACGGTCAATCCCCACAGAAGTCATTCAAATGACACACAGAGATAACTTGCAATTAAAAATGTCTTTGTAAACCTTACAATACAGCATTTTTTTTGTTATAAACAGAACTCTTTCCCATTTCATTATCATCTTGTGTTATTCCTGTATCAAGAAATTTAACTTTAAGCGGTTATTATCTTGAGTTCTCTTTCAGCTGTCGAAATAACCAACATTTCTGAAATCTACTTATCTCATTTAGAGCTACTAAACCGAGACACAAACCGGATTTATCAACGAGGCACCCTTTATATATTACAGAGCTGTTAAAAGCATTCCTGTTCATTTATAGGTCCATTATTTAATGGAACTGTACTTTGTCTCAGAATACAGAGCCAAAAACTAGTTTGGGAAAATTCTTCATTGTTCCAAAACTGAGCAAGAGAGAATAGGAAATACAAATGTATAATCATATTCAAACACTCTCAGCTCTACCTTTCACTTTTTGTTCTGTGCTAAGAAATAGCAACTAGCAAAATATTTGAATAAATCATCCTTTTCAAAGATCTAGCACTTTTTAATGCAATATATTTTTTACATTTAAAAAAAAAATCACTTTAACAGCACTCTTTGGACTTGGACTTCCAGGCTGCTTTGAGATGCCAAGGATGAGAAAAGAGGGAGAGTTCTAAGCATCATCTACACTAGAAATGGTCCAAATCTAGAAGACACGTAAGAGTTAACAGCCCACCAGTGCACACTGGCATGGAAATAGTTTATTGCCTGAGTAGATCATACAGCCTTCACAGAAGTGACAACTAGATAGATGGATATTGTTCTCACAGAGCTGCTGTCAGAGGTACCAGGCATGCAGATGAGTCTCTCAAGGCAGATGACTTGTACTGGTTGCTGTGTGTGTGTGGGGGGCACATGTTTGGGTCCTCTCTTCACCACACAGTGGCACAAGCCCTGGGCATGGGCAAGCAGGGAACAAGCACCACCATGCAGCAGGATACGCTCTGCTGCCCTGTGGATTCACCACCAGGTGGGTTGAGCAGTACAGGCTGCAAAAGCGGCTGTAGTTGAAAAAGTAGTAGGAAGAAAAAGAATATTCTGGAATACTGCTTAAAAAAGACACCAGTTATCCCTATATAGACAGTCATAAATATTAAATATGTTTACTGTATTGAATATTTGATATCGTTCAACAAAATAGAAGCTTAGTATATTTTACTGCTGCTCCCAAAGTATTACTGCATATTTCAAAGCACTTGACCTATCCCATCTGAATCATTATCTCCAAAAAGTCCTTCAAGCAAAAATAAGATTTAGAAAAATATTTGGTTTAGCTATTACATAAATTAGATAATTTGTGACTGAAAAAAAAAAATCCACAAAATTGACCACAAGCTACAAAGGTCACTTTCTTAAAATACACTATGAGAAACTTAAACAGTAAAAACAAACCATCAGAAGACACACTTCACCTTGGATGTATGCTTAAGTTTATCTGAAAGCAGTCAAACTGTTAACTGCTGTTCCCTCGTGTGCGCAGAGGGAAGCCGCCCTGAATGCTCCCAGGGCTTCGGAGGGCACCGGGGCACTGCTCCCTTGCGGAGGCTCCATTTGGGAATAGCTTCACTGCTGCAGGCAGTCGTGCACCATCCAAGGGCTGGGCGGGCAAGCAAGCGGCCTCCCGTGTCGCTGTGAAAGCGCCAGCGCCCAGCTCCGCTCACAAGGTGAATGCCCACACAAGCATGGTGCAAAAACAACTGGAGAGAAGGCAGCAAGACAAACACATACTGCCAAGATAGCTGCTTGGTTCGTACCAAGAAGTAAAAATAAATATGTACGCTGAAAACTCTGCTGTTCGGGATTGTGTTTTTGCGCTGTGTTTCTGCTTCTTCCCTCCTCATCCTTTATTTTTAATCCTGATCACTTGAGCATAACATTTACTGCTCAAGTGCTCATCTTTCCTCCTCAGCAATGCCTCAGACTGTGACGAAGACGGAGCTGTGGTGGTGACGAGGCTCACTGTGCACAGAGATAGAATGAGACCCAGGAACAACCAGATGCTTCCCTTGAGGCTGGGGAAGACAGGAGATGGGTTGTCTCACATGGATCTACTCAGTTTTACCCTGCACAAGCACCGAGCCTTTTGCCATCCAAGGCACCTCATTCTGAACCTTGCCCCACTTACGCTGCAAAGGTTGTATTAAATCCAATGAATTTCCAGTCCTAGAAGAGGGGTGCTTGATGCCTGTGCCTCAGAGGGAAGCGGCACCCGCTCCCCTGAGGGCGCCGAGCGCTGCTCTAATTACGCTGCCACACAAGCGTCGCGAGCTCCTAACACACACAGACCTGTTTGCATGCAAATTTTACAAGCAATAAAAAGATAGGAAGAAAAATATGTCAGCAGGATTGTTCCTGTAAGCAAACTGTTTTTCAAACGCTTTCAGGGGTTGTCAGCAGCTCAACCTGGGAATGGTTTCTAGGCTGAGGCATCACAAGAGCTGCTCAAGCTGATTAGTTTTTGGTTTTTATTTTAGTTTATAGAAGCTGTATGTTCTAAAACAAAGCAGCAGTATTAGAGAATTGAGCACAGTGTTCAACCAATGATGATCTTGTTTCTACTCAGTTAAGAACAAGTTACCTTATATGAAGAACTTTCCAAAAAAAATTAAGCTACAGATCAGCAAGTCAAGCCCAGTGAGCCTGCAAGTCTCAAGGCTCTAGGCTGCTCTATCAAATGGCAATAAAGGCAGCATTTACCTACTGCACAGGGGTGCTGTGACAATTAATTAATGTTTGTAAAGTGCGCTGGAGCTGAAAATTACTAGATAGCATGCTAAATATTAATTACCGTGCCTACAGCTCGGGGCTGGGGTTGTCACAGTGCTCCCGCTGGGAACCCCTGCCGCCGGAGAGGCCCAGGAGGAGCTGTGAGCGCTAAGGGGTGCCGAGCGCCGCCCCTAGCAGGGCCTGGCCCCGTCCCGCGCGCTCAGCTCCCTTGCCCAGGTCCCCGTTGCCAGCAGGAAGAGCTGGCGCCGCTCACCGGGATGGGTTTTAAGCAGCAAGTGGGATGGGAAGCCCAGGAGGGCCCACCTTGGGGGCTGGTACACACCATGCATGGGGGAGGCAGAGGGTTGGAGCTGACCAATTTGGAAGTTCTAATCAAATTAACATCCATCCAATGATGTCTTTCTCACTCAAGGGGATGCTAGGGCCTGCTTGCTCCCAGCCAGCCACAGGCATACAGATAATCAATAGTTTGCAATGATATGAGGTCAACTCATTCGGCAAAGATATTTCCAGCCTAGTTCAAAGAATCACTTAACCATGCTTGTTAAGTAAGTGAGCAGCCTATTTCACTTCTAGCTCAGTCACCGGGTATTTTCTTTCGAAAGAAGATTATAAAACATTAATTGAATGTGTCAGAAGAAGGCTGTCAGAAGAAGCGTATCAATAGAGAGAGACACCACAGCACATGTGCTTTAAAATAATTGCAGGATGCTGGCTCTGCTCCTAAGTAATTATTACATCAGTTATCCTATTCCCTACGGAGTTATGCAAATGCATTTATTTATTTTAAAGATAACCTGCCCATGGGAAAGCAATGTGTGTGCAGCTACACATCAGCTGCGAGTTTGAACGATAACACAGACTTTTGTTTGTTTTTAAACATGCATTTTCTATGCAGCCAAACTGATGGGTAGAAGGTTTGAGCTACTACCTGAAGGAGATGGAGATGCAGAAGATCTCACTACTCCCATGACCTGTAGTTACATTAAATATTTAACAGCTCCTCTAAGTTTCTAGTCCACAAGCAAAGCCAACCTTCACTTTTACCTTCCCTGCAAGCACCTTGTACCAAAGTTACCAGCAACTGTTCAAAATAGGAAGCTTCTCAGCTGAAGCTCTGCAGAACAGAAAAGGCTGTCAGTGGATGGGTAAAGGAAGGTAGGAGCCCACACCCTTCC
>JAUBOD010001095.1:1137778-1153766 GCA_032353885.1 Nothura maculosa
TGCGCTGGAGATGGGAGTTTATCATAGGATGGGCAACTGGGAAGAGCCCTCTCTAGCCCTCAGGAATGCAGCTGGGATTTCTATGTAGATCCCTACTTTGATGCAACTCCTCTCCATCCTCCTGCTCTGCTTCCTCTAATCTAAATAAGAGCTATTTGCAGTGCGGGGACATTTGCTCTTTGTCTATGGAAAATAACCTCCCATAACCCTTTCGTCTGCTCGTGTCACTCGGATGATCAGCCACGTCTTCTGCTCACTGACAGCTCCACAAGACGCCCCTACTTCATAGCGCTTGGTTGTTTTGCTCCGGCGTCGGCGAGCAGGAGTTATTTTAGCAACTAATTATCCTAACAGCCACACAGAGATAGGGCCAAAAGATGGAAAACAGCTTAGAGAGGGGAAATGAAGACACAGGGTTATCTTAAAAGCAGAGAATCCGCCGCTACATTCATTGATGCTAATCTGCGGGGTTACCTGCCGGCGAGGGTCGGGATGTAATTACGGCAGAGCACGTTGTGTGCGAGATGTGCACTGCTGCAGGCAGCCTCAGGCAGCTCTGTCTGAAGGAGCTGCCTGAGGGCGCTGGGACGTGGTGCCCGGGTGTCCCCGTGCACAGGGCTTTGCTCCGGAGCTGCTCGGCTCCCTGTGTCCAGGCACAGGGGCTGCTGCACCCCAGCCAAGTCCCTGCCATCCGCACAGGAAAGTGCAACTCCGAGCTGCAGTCTGCACGCTGCAAAGAGACTTAGAGGGAGGGTGTGAAAGGGCCTGCTCGGTATTTGTATGGCACTCGTCACTAGGGTATTTGAGCTTCCTACAAAAATAGACATTAAACATCCCTTTTTTTCCCCCTGCTCTACAACTGACTAAATCATTTTTACAGGCATTTAGAGAGCTCACGCACTCCTGTAATTATTGCCACACTGCCTCTGTCACTCTCTTGGTCATGTTCAGGAGCGCAATTCACTTCCCCCAGTATTAATGAGTAATAAATAATTCATACAAAAAATAATAAAAGACACCTAACAAAAGAGACGTGGGCATACTTCATGTGGTGACTGCATTACACGGTCTGCGAGGCTGTCTTCTGCGGTAAAGCCCTGTAGCATTCAAGAGAAAATGATAACCTTTCCTTACATTCCGAACATCCTATAGAATAGCACACAATTAACATCTTTGTCAAAGGACATAATGCAGTGGGGAGGCTCGCAGAGGCTGTGGAGAAGGCAGCACTCTCCATTTCAATCCCAGACAAGAGCGCTCTTACTCTTCTATAGACCCTTATTGGCTTCATCCCTCTTAACTTCTGCAGGACTTTCCCCAGAGGGTTTGCACGAGAAGAAAAAGTACCACAGAGAGACAAGAAAATGCCTGATCTAAATTCACTGCCTGAAGCTCTCTCGGGAGCCTTAAGCGTGCTGGGACTATTGAGCACTGGGATGAAGGGGCCAGGGGTGCTCAGAGGAGGGGTGATGGGGATAAAAGCAGGGATGCAACAGGAGCGCCCAGCAGTTTAACTGCTCTGCCTGCCTCACAGGACACGTGGAGTCAAAGTCCCCTCTGGCAGCAGAGGCAGCAAAGGGCTCAACACCCAACGGGTGCAGAGGTGGCACCCACCTATCCAATGTATACGGGACCTCCACCTCTCAATTATTGTGTGTTCTCCTAGGAGGTGATGCCAAAGGAGCTGGATCATGGCCTGAACTCCAAGCAGGGCCCAGTGGCAAGAGGGGCCCTTAACGCAGTTCAGGCCGCGGATGGTTGCGCGGTGCCTGAATATGAGCATCCTAACCAATGTAACTGCAGATATGATAACGTAACTCATTATTCATAAGAATAATTAACCTGTTTTTAGACTCTCGCCAACTCCTTTGATTGAATGGTCTATTGCACGATGAATTTTAACAATTAAGTCTCATCTTGGCCTGCCACCGAACTCTCAAGATTCAGCTGACATGGAATAAAGTTTTTAGCACTGCTAAAGTTAACTTTAATTTACACTGTGTCTCATAGTTCCCGAGTTACAAATGCAGATTTTTGTCACCCAGGCCCTTGCTACATCACTGATCCCATTTGTTTTCTGCAGCCTCATACCAACATCATTTCCATGGCCTTGCTTCAGGACTTCTTCTATGTCTGCAATATTCTCCAAGAGGGTAGAAAAATATATTTCTTCCGTAATTTTAAAACCCAACAGTTTTCAGAAACACCTGTCACCGTTTCCATCTCTCCAATCAGTGTGCGGCGCGGGTGTCTCTCGCAGTGGGAGCTGACAATTTGATGATACTTCATCAGTGTGGGGCTCCTGCTGAGACGTAGATTGAGACAAAGGAGATGCCTCTCACCATTGGAGCAAGTCAGGAATCAGATTTTCTGAGTCGTTGTTAGCTAAGTTCTGTTATTTTCGAAGTGAGTCAGCGTGTGTGAGAACTGCCATTAGCCCTGCCCAGGGCTCCATCCTTCTAGGAAACTTTCTCCTTATTTCTCCGAGGCCCAAGTCTGTTCTCTGCTGATCCCACCACTCATTTCGACAGGCTCAAGGAAGGGTGCAAAGGAGAAGGTTTAACATGTGTTTTCTCTAGCCTTGCTCTACTGCTTTGCATTCCTTTTGGGTGCCAAGTCCTGAACAGCCCACAGTACAAGCCACAGCTCACGATGTCCAGCTGACCTTCCATCATAAACAGGCTGATATTTGTTTAATTTAGTGAAATAAATGCCTCCCCTGGCTGTTTGGAAAGCAAATCTCTCCTTACCCTCCAGCTGGTATTTGCTGTACTTGAGTGAGCCTGGTAAAGAGCTGGGGCTGTAATTTAATGCTGCTGTGTTTGTGCAGAACCAACAAGCCTTTCTTAATGCCTCTTAGGTGTTTTTAAGCCAGGGAACTGCTCTTTTCCTTGATGAAGCTCTCTCCAGTGCCTTAACATCGTTGCACACAGCAGATCTTCAATAGGGACAGCAAGCAGACAATGTATTACCTGCAGCAGCAGATACTGCCGACCATAAGAACACGAAGGGCCTTGTTGAGCCTTCAGGAGCTCCCTTCCACAGGGCCCCTTTGCATTATTTAATCACAGGAACTGGCTGAGGTTCTGTTATGGGGTGCTGCAGCCCATCCTTTCCCATAGATCCCTGCAAACCACCCATATCCCAAAGTGCCAAATCCGGACCTTACTGTCAGCAGGCATCAGCACTCCTCTATTGACATCTGTTCTGACTGGCTCCCTAGTTCTGCAAACCCCCCCTGTGCTCCAGGGCCAAGTTTGAGTCTTCAGCTAGGTTTAGGTTGCCCTAATCCTACGTATATCCCTATAGGCCTTCAGCTCTCTCTCCGTTCCTCACCAATCCTTCAGTTCTGTAACTGTTCTATTTCAGGGCCCAACCCATCATGTACTGAGTCAAAGAGAATTCTTCCAAGTGATTGCTTTTATTCACAGCTATCAGCTCACATTAGAGGAGAACTGGACATAAAGGAGTAAACATTTGGAGTTACTATTTTAAAACCATGAACATAATAAAAGGTGTTGTGCTGGCCCATGAGCAGCTTGATTCCTAGTGAAGAACCACTAGAAACAACAGTGGCTTGCAGGGCACCTGGTTAGGTGACAAACCCACCTTGCACTAGGAGACCAGTGCAGCTTCGGCCAGCACCTAACGACTCCCTGTGCCTGCAGGCTCCGGCTCTGATGGACAGAGAGCAAATCCTGCTGGCATTACTGCCTCTTCCCGCATTGCAGCTCCGCGCGCCGCCCACGGCACGTGCTCTGCAGCAGCTCTCAGCACGCTCGGAACTCCTCACCAAGAGCACTGAAAACCCAACACGAGAACAAAACCCTGCAAATTATTTCCGTAGCAAGCTAAAGTTAAGACAGTAGGCTGTAAAATAGAGAGAAATCTCTCTATTAGATAGAGCTGTCTCAGAGTCACTTCCTCCTTTAGAAGTCATCATCTCCACAGCTTCATAAATCGATGAAAGGATTTTGACCGTTAAACCTAATTGATACTGAATTTAAAGGCATGAACTTAAATCATTTTGCCATTTTCTTTGACAATTAGTTTTTGGCATCGCATTTGTCTCTGTCACTGTATGAAGCAAAAAATCACAAGTACTGAGAAAGCAAGATTAACATGTGCAAAAGATAAAGCACTGCGAGAAGCGACATCTGGGGCAATGCAAAAGATGTTTCAAGGAGTGTAAACAGGCAGAAGTAAAAACAGAAAATAAAGCCTGACTTTTAAGTAAAAATCAGCAACACTTGGATTTATATAGTGCTCCATATGCTCTAGATGAAAAACACCCAAGGCATTTTAGAGTGAAATAAGGTAAGAAGAACGCTCGAGGCGAGAAAGTAGAAAAATAATTAAATTTCTGGAAAATGTTTTCAGCTGTGAGTAGGTGCAATTCTTCCTTTTAGATGGCTGCTGGTAATGGTGCTGAGGTGCTGTTGCTTTACATAATTGGCTTTGGACAGGCGCCATGCTGCAGTGAAAGAGCAAAGATTGCTTGTGGTTGAAATGCTCATTTTATTTATTTTTATTTTTTTTAATTTAATGCTGCGGCAGAAGTCTGATTGCTTGGAAAAAAAATCCAACTAGAAAGAATGAAAACACTCAGCTGTTTGAAATGCCATTGAGGCTGTTAAAGAAGAAAGCAGGCCTTGGGTGGGAGAAAAGCACTCACAATACGGACTGTTCCCCCCCGGTTTTTGTGGGTTTTAGCCACAAAAAAACCCTCCTTTTATCCCCTCCTGTTTGGAGAGGAGTGGACTAAGAAAATGGTTCCTGAAGGTTGTGTCTTGGTGGATTTCTCCAGCTTGGGGGAAACAAAGCCCAAAGTCACAGAGGGGTGCAATATCTCTAGCAGCCGTGTCCTCGTCCTTGCCCTAATCCTCTTGTCCAGCAGTGCCAGGCAGGGCTGAATCCTGCTCCCGTTCCCACCAGGCTTCTCAATCCCTCGCAGGAGGGAAGCTCAGCGAGTCAGCTGTTTGTCCGGGCCGTCGCTGCTGAGCTGCAGGTGGATGAACACTTGGATGGGGATATTTTTCCAGGCAGAAGCTGCTGCTACTGTTGCTGTTATGAAAGCTCCTCATGCTTTCTGACCTAAAAACCATGCTCAGGCACTGGGCCACCAGCCCTGCAGGCCAGGCTGGATGAATCTTCAAACACAGGCCCCTGAATAGGATGTAGGTTTGCCAGGCTGCTTTGGGATTCCCGGGGACGGGAAACAGGCTATTGTGCAGCACAGTGTGCCAGCAGCGGAGTCCCAGCGCAGCAGTTGTACATCTTATTAAAACAGGCTCCATCATCACAGGTGATCTATCAACTGCACCGTCCCGAAGGACTCGGTCAGAGCCAGGGCCTCCCTGCATTCAGTTTTCATAGGCAGCCAGCAGATACAATCATTCCTCCAAGAAGTAAAGATTTATGCTTGGGAAAAGGTTATCAAGCAGCTCCCCTATTGGGAGACAGCGTCGATAGCTGGCTCCTGGTCTGGCCAGCTGGCTCAAGGGCATTTGATGACTTGGAGGAAGGAAACTGGCCAGTTTTTAAATTGAATGTATTATTATTATTATTGCTATCTTGCTTTCTAATCCTGTGTGGATAGCGTGATCCTCTTCAAAAAGGAAAGCAGAAGGGTGTGCACACGCTGCCAAAAGTCTCCTAGGAGAGGATTCTTGGCTAAAATTTTCAAAGCTGCTTGAAAAGATTTCCTGCTGACTTCAGTCCTGTAAATCCACCTTCTACTACACAACAATAAAAGGAGAAGCTGCTCATTGACAGCAACATCTAGCTGCCTTTATGGCCAACGCACATTTTGCCTTTAAAAGCAGGGTATCTTAGGCCCAAAGCCTCCTTTTTTGTGAGGACTTGCTCTGCTGACTGTGCTTTGAAGAGCTTGCGAGAGGGCAAAGAGCCCATCCATAATCCACGGTATAACAGAAAACTGCAGATTGCACCCAGTCCCCAAAGCCAAGCTGATGAATGGAGCCGAGTGCCATAATCCAACTCTTAATGTCAAGGAAAAATATTCATCCCTGGTAGATGGCCACCCTGCGGAGCAGGCAGCAGAAGGGTGATTAAACTGAGTTTTAATTTCTCATAAGTGATGATCAGTAGAGTCATAACAATAACAATGAGTCAGGCCAGTAAGGGAGTGATTTTATGGGGCTTAAACTTACACAGCATATGGAGTAAATACAACACAATCAGGGCTAGGTTTGGGGTACAAACCGGCAGGTTTATAATTATCTGTTTCACATCTGTAATGTGTTTCTGCTGAGTTTCATATCCTATATATTTCCATTAACATTTATTGCTGAGTCATTAGTTCAAAACAGGATGCAAATGCTGGGAAAAGATTGTTCCTCAGGGCCATGAAGAATTAAAAGAAAAAAGCCTGGATCTTTCTTTGGAAAGATATCCCCACATGAATCACATGAGGAAGCAGTAGCCCAGCTGGATGCTTAACCTTAGTTTCGCTTTGTCAGTGAGACCCCAGAACAGACAGGATGCCCTGTGCTGTCCCCATCAACTCCTGTGGCACCACATCAGAGGCAGCTCGTGGTGCTCTGCTGCAAGGGGAATGGAGCTCCTGGAAGCACCAAGAGCCAAGGTCTGCCAGCTGAACCACCTGTGACACTATTAAAGATGCAACCAAATAGCTGCAGAGAAACAAGACTGCACTTCCCAAAGGCCTGGGGGCAACAGGAGCTGCTCCTTCCCACAGGCACTAGCCTGAGCCTTGGAGCTGGAGCCCTGCAGGCTGGGAGCAGAGCCTGGTCCTGTCCAGGACACCAAGGGCTGACCAAAAGGGAACTTCTCTAGTGCACAAGAGCTACAACATATAGACCTTCCTATAAGAGGGCAACTCCAACAGCATTTTAAGCACTCAGCATTTTAAGTAACTCTTGCACTCTGTTTTCCTAGTCAATATAAAGGCCCTATGTTTTTAAGTAACTGCAATCGGTTTTCTACTTGCTATGTCCTGGCATGGTAAGCAAGGATAAAACATGTCAACTCACACAAAATAAATCTCTTCCACACATCTACACACATCATGACTCAGGCCATATCTAGTTACAATGGCTACAGCAAAGCAATAGAAATCCTATTCCCCAGGTCCCCTCAGCCATCTGTTACCTGAGCTGTGGTAGTAACTGCAGAGAAATGGAGTCTGCTGATGCTCTTTGGCTCCTTCTGTCCCAGGCAGCCACACACCAGCAGCAATTTCTTTCTCCTGTGGAGATAAAGAGAGATAATTAAGATAAACGAGACCTGCTGTTGTGCTCCCTGCTGGGAAGTATTAGGGAAGAGAGACATGCTGACCTGTTTTAAAAGATTTGTGAGGTACACATCAGCTGTACCATTTGTGTGGGGAGCAGAGCCTTTTGGTGGATTTTACTTAGAACAACACAGTAATATGATGGTACTGCTTTATTTATTTATCTAGGTGCAGGGCCCAGTGATGGGATTTGCTATTGATCTTAGAACTTAAACAGTTGTGTGCCCAAGCCCAGGGCCAGGAAAACACTATTTTAGCACCTGTACATGAGGGAAGGTTGGGTAACGTAGAGCTTCCCTCCTTTTCCGAGCTGGCTGCTTATGAGATGTGATAATGTAGGGTTTAAAGTACTTAACAATTTGCATTTATAGAAAAAAAAAGGAAAACCATGTACAAAGAAAACCACAAACACCTCCTGAACGCCTACTGGCAGCAGTATCTTGGCATTTGCCAGTGCTTAAAGGTTATGTCTGTCATGTTTCAAAGTGGCATAAAGTCTTTCACCCTTTCCCAAGTAATTGGACATCATACTGATAGGTAAAATTGAATGTGTTATGAACAGCTCTCACACAGACTTAGAGGCTTATTGACAGACAGGGCTTGGCGAGAAGGCCATTTATGCACGAATGTGTCATGCTGCAATAATTATGCCATGGCTTTCCTGCCTCCGCGGGCCTCGGGAACTGCGTCCCGGGAACTCCTGCCTTCTTCTGGCGCTGCACAAACACAATTGCATTGGAATAATGCGGGAAAATAAACTAGCAGGGTGAATGCAACACACTTGCAAGAACAAAGAGCTAAGTAATTATAGGCACCAAACTGTCCCTCTGCCAAGGTGCCAAGGCATGAAAGTGCCTTTAGCCTGCGGACCTCTTTGCAAATGCAAAACTGGCCCTTAAGAGGAATCCAGGGCCGCTGGTTTCTTTCTCCTTGGCTGCTGGCTGATGGACATGCGTGGGCAAAACCCAAGGCAGCTTTCGACTCAGCTCCTGTGTCCCTTAAACTGGGTTCTTGTTCATGGCAAGTTCAATGAGTGAGAAGGGTTCTGCTTTACTGCAGGATAAATAACCCTTCTGGATCGCTGCTGCAGGGCACTGACACCCCAGCTCTCACCCAAACAGGCTCGCAGAAAACTTGTGGTTTAGGAACATAAAACAGCGAATGGAGAGGACTTCTCTTGCACTGAAAATGGTAGGATGCAAGACTGGGACATACTTGGAGGAGGAAGGAGTAGCTTTATGCTTCCTCTGTTCTCTCCAGGCATCTGTTTCACTGCCGTATTTTTTTCCTGAATTGATGCACAATGCTCATGCTTATATATTACATTTGGAGATGTGTGTTTCAAACAGCAATACAACAAGCACCCATAATCTCTGGCAAAACTGACTCTGCTACCATTGCATTTCCAAATACAAAGGTGACTGCCATACTGCAGCTTCTGTTCATCTAGCAGGAACAGTTACTTTCTGTGTGTGTGAACAGCACCAAGTGGTGCTTCCCCTCCTTTGATTTCTTGCTGTTTAAGGCTGTTGAGCTTGCACACCTCCTAAAGAAGCAGGAATCAACGGCAGGGCTGGTTTATGGGGACACAGCAAAGGGAGCCACTGAGGGTCATTAACGGCGGAGGAGAAGTCTCCAGTGTCCATCTCCAGCTGTGATGTGGTGTCAGTTGCCAGTGTATGGAAGCATCTGATAACCTCTTGACCTCCATAATTTTGCATTTCCTGGCTCCCTCCCGCTTCCCTTAGCCAGAACGTCCCTGGGTTCCCAGTCTGCCGTTGGTCACCCCCAGTTCCAGGGGGCAGGAGGGCTGGTGTCTGTGGCCATGGAGACCCTGGGCTCTCCCAATTCCCAACTCAGGGAGACAGGCCTGGCTTTCTGCTGGGACACAGGGACTGCTACTGCTTCCAGGGAATAACTCATCCCCATTCAGTCCTCAGCCACGTGTGGGATTTCTCCTGGTGCAAGAGAAACAGGGCAGTGTTTGTTCCCTTCTGTTCCCATTAATTGTGAGGCATTTCTGCTGCTCTTCATGTGTTCATTTTTTCCTCTCTGCTTTCCCTTATTTGCATTTACTCGGCAGCAACAGAGCATATCCATCTCCGAAGCAAGCTTAAATAAACGCTGCTAGTCGATGACTATCAATCCTGCACAAATGCTTGCATAAGAAGATAAGTTTTCTCCAAGCTGTTTGCTTAGGGGTAGATGGCTGGTCTAATGGCGTGTTTATTGAACAGTGATTTATCTGTTGTAATTATTTGCCCTTTAGGGCCGGGGATATTATATTAGTAGGCTTGATCTTTGCACGCACCTGGATCCCTCTCTGCAATTAGTGAGTGATGCACTGTGTCTGCCAGGCTGCTCCTGCCCGCCCTGCTCCTAAACCCAAGGCTGAGCGTAGAAAACCGTATCCTCCAAACAATAAACAGGAATGATGTTGATCAGGACCTGCTTCTGGGTTTGAAGGGAAGGCTGATTACTCAGAGAGAGCACAAGCAAAACTTTCTTCACATGGGCAAATAATCCGTGATGCATCTGCGGGCATCCGGAAACTCTGTTATTGCAGCAGGGTGACAAATGCGCTGAAAGGGACAGCAAATGGGACGTATCATTCTCCTGACTTGACAAAGATTAGGACAAGAAGGGAAGCAGGACAAATGTAACTCATTCTGGAGACAGTCCCAGAGCTGTAATCGCATTTGTTCTTCAGCGTGAATTATACAGCAGCGCAGAGGATGAGAATATGATTTTTTACCATGTTGTATATTTTAATCACTTTTCTTTGCTACTAAACGAATAACTCACTGTGATATGCCGATGGATGGGGAATATTAGTTTTAGTACTATGAACTAAACAAAAAGAAGGTGGCTGTGATATTAAGAGTTCTGCTAGTTGTATTGAAATTGGATAAGGGTTAAATTCAGCCCAGGTTTAGGCAAACTGAAGTCCTGCAGATTTCTGAAAATCGCCTACCTTGTCCCAAAGTGGAACTGGCCCCATGCCCTTGTCTTCCTCAGCATGAGTTTGGCTCCACTGTAGATTATCCTGGAGCTGGAGCCACCAAAGCCATGTGGCTGCTGGGTGAGAAGCCTTGATTTGGAAGCTGTGGTAGAAAAACTGTGACCGCCCAGCCCCATTGGACCCGGTTCTTCTGGCAAGGAGAGAGGGCAGCTTGACTGCTGTTTATGCCAACAACCAATTTGGACTGCTCTTTGGTGAGGAAAGGCAACATCTGAAGCTTCCCAAGGAGGCTAATTGGAGGCCGAAGTCCTTAGCTAATGCATCCTGTAGGAGAAGACAGAGAAGGAAGCTCCCGAAGGTGCGTGAGGTTTCCCAGAGCTTGTCTGCTGGGTAAGGGGTGTTTTGGTCAAACTCGGTATGAAGGAGGAGCAGACCCAGCCATCGGCTCGTGCACAAGCTGTTCTGGGAGCAGCTCCTGCCTCCCTACACCCTGGCTGCCTGTTTGAAGCCCCTGAGGCTCCCCGGCACGCTGAGCGCGCGGCGCCGTGCTGGGATGAAGGATGCGCTTCCCCTTCCTTCCCTCCTTCCCGCTGCGGGAGCCTCTAGGGCAGCACCGTGGGGCCAAGGGCCACCGGGACCACCCCTGGGTTAGGCTGCTATGACAGCAGGGCTGTGATGAGGGTGCAAGGCACGGAGCAGTTCCCGTGCATCACGGACAGCCCGGGTGAGCGGAGCAGGGATGCAGGGAGCCCAGGGCATGGCAGCTCCGCAGCGGAACTGCCTGGCAAAGCCCTGGGAATGGGCATGGGCTCTGCCTGCTCTGCAGCATTGCGGACAGGGCCGCCCGCGCCCTCCTTGGGCTTCTGCTGCCGCTCCTGTCTCAATTTCAGGATGAGGTTTGCAGCCTCAGCTGGCTCCACTGTGACCCGGGCCCAGCCTACGGCATGAACCACCTCGAACTGCGGCTGCGGCTCCGTGGCCTCGGCTCGCTGCAGTGCCGGCAGGATTATCCGGCCAATGCCGCAAATTCCTTGGAGGAGGGATCACGTAGCGCTCGCTGGGTCGCAGTGGTTTCCATCGCACGTGGTGGAAGCTCCCTTGTGTGACACTGAAGCATTGTTTCCTTGGGAAGTGGAAGGGTTTAGAAGGGACAAGCCCAAGATCTGCTGGAGACCCCAGGCTGCTCTGTGATTTAGCCAGGTTGCTGAGAGAGCTGCTGATATGAGGCCAGTAAAGGATGAGAAGGGTTTTTGCTTTCAAGCTGAAGGACTTGGGAAGACAACAAATATGCTAATATTGGGTGTCTTCTCTAGAGACTAAGAACTTTTTATATTTTTGTATGTGTTTGGAATTAACAGAAAGGGTATTTGGGGGAGCTTCATATTTTTCTCTCAAACTGTCCTTCCAGGAAAAGATGCCATGGACTGTGTTTGGAGTGAGAAACGCCACCGTGAGCTTCGGGTAGCGCATGTGAAGTAAAAAGGCTTATTTAAAATTTATGGTTGCTACAGGTCAGAGCAGAATTTATTAGTCTAGCAGTGAAATTCCCTGGAGGGCTGGCTGGTCTCCAGGCTGCAGTGATCTCAGCTTCTTGGAGGACAGATTTGATATCAACATGTCTCCAATAATGAAATGTTTGATTCCCCTTATTCAAAGGAAGCAAAAGCAAAGCTCTTCCCTGCGCTGAAGCAGCAAGCGAGGAGCCCAGCTCCAAATCAGGTTCCTGGTCAGGAAGCCCAGGAGCAGGAAGAGAGAGGTTTCTGCAGGGGAAAGGGTTGATGTCACTCCCTAAAGCCTTCGTGTCTCCTATTAAAATGATCTGGAGACTGCACAGATTTCACAGTCCTTTTTCCCTTCGTCGCTTTCTGCTCCAACCTGCCTTTGGTCACTTCCATTCATCTGTCCATGGCTGGCTGCCTGGATTAATTTCTTCACTGAATCCATTTCCTTGCGTTACCAACATATGTGACAAATAAGTAATGGGACTCATCACAAGGCACGGGGATGCAGTGTTCCAGCTACTGAAGGACATTTCGAATTCAGCAACTTGCCACCTTTGTGTCGCTCCCAAACACTGTATAATGTAAACAGACAGATCTAAAAGGAGCTGCAAAGCACTGACTTGCCCAGAACTCTGCTTGTTTTCATTCTCAGCTTCAATAAGTAAACTGTAATGAAACACAGTGACACAGTTTTGGCAGTTTTGATTTACATTTTCTCTGAGACCCAGTAAACACTTCCTCAAGATCGTATCTGGGGTTAAAAATATTTCCATGTTTCAATGCACACCTTCGAGAAGTATCAAACATTTTAGCCACGGTTTGTGCAAATTCAGGTATTTTCCCCCCTTTTTATTATGAAAAACTTCTGGAAAGTGTACTCAGAGGCAACATGAACTGCTTGTGAAGGGTGAAGTGTACTTCTTGCACAAACTGCCTGTGCTGCCTAAATGGTAGGTAGGTCCCCCTTTCACCTACGTATAGGAGAGACCCTGATGTGGGGAGTTTCAGTCTAAGCGGGGGTGGCAGCTGAGCTGGGCTGATGCTGGCCCTAGGAGGAGGCTCCTGCCCGGCTCACCCAGCCCAGCTACCAGCTGGGGGCAGCCAGGACCTTGCTAGAGGTTCAGTTCTTTCCTTTGGAGGCGCTCAGCATCACTCAGGCTCAGGGGAGATGGACAGGAAGGTCCCCAAGGAGCGACCTCTGTTGCAAATAAAGACGCAAAGGGTCTGTGCAGCATGACCGGGAACATGTCAGTGTCCTCTGGTCTGGATTTGGCAGCTCAGAGGTGTGGAGGACAGCACTGGAACAGCCACGATCCCATCCCATGTCGGGGGAGGAATCCCAGCACATGGGTGCAAATGCCCCTGGAGCAGCAGAAGAGATTCTTCCCTGGGCTTCCCCATCAAGCCAGGAACAACACGAGGCAAATAACCAGCGCACTGAGGCTGCCCCTGTTTTCTCCTGAGGTCCTGGTCCTGCTTCTGCCCTCCCTTGAAGCTGGTTCCACCTCCACATGGCCTGTAGAAATGGCCGTGGGGTGTGCAGAGCTCAGCTGCAGGTCCAGGGGACGGATCTCTTCACTGTAGCTGGGCAAGCTGAAGACAGACTGTCATTTCCTCACTTTTGGACAGGGATCCCCCCTTTTAACACTTAAATATTATCCACATACTGGTATTCTGGCAAGCCTGTGCTCATGCTAATCTGTTCGGATGGTCCTGTTCCCACTCGTAATGTGGCACAGTATGTCAGCTCCAACCAGGCAAGGATGCCAGCCTCGGTTGGATGGTGAATAGCCTGCAGAAGAGCCTCCTGCTGGGGGAAGAAGTGCCAAATTGGGCCACATGCTCTCTCCCTGGGATGCGCTGTGCCCAGAGCTGCTTCGCTAGCAATTACGGAGGCAGCAACACCCCTCTCCAGGGAAGGGGTTAACCCTTCCAGCACGTGCGCCCTGTCCCCCTCTCTTCCGTTTCCATGTGCTGTTTTGGGGCTGCCTGCACAGAAGGAAGATATTCTTCTTCCATGACAGCTAAGGGAAAGGTCAAACGCGGCTGTGCAGATTACCCTTCCCAACTGTGTTTGTCGTTGGCTTTGAAGTTGTCTCTTTTTATTAGACCATTTGCCGCTGAGGGAGCAGCATTTGGCGACACGGGCTCCGAGGGCAGCCTGGGTTCCCAGAGGGATCCTGCTCGCTGCTTCCGTGCAGGAGCGCTGCAGAGCCCGGCTATCCCCGCGTGAGCGCCTGGGGGACACGCACTGTGCTCCAGTGCCCTCCTCCTGGCACCTGCAGGAAGCACCACACTCGCACAGGTAGGGCTATTCGGGACAGAAGAGCTTTGGGAATTCTCTTCCGAGCAGGAGGATCCCTACAGCTCCAGGCATATATAAATATCCTACGTGTCACCCTCAGCACAGCCTGCCACAGCCTCTCTTCCACAGTCTTGCATTACCAAGCTATAACCTGTTTTTCTGGAGGTTCCTGGTTGTTTTTGCCTTTCTTGCTACAGAGCTGTTTATCCTTTGTGTAAGTACCCTATTTCTTTTTTTTTTGCCCTTTAACAATGTGAATGGGGAACAATATTCCTCCAGCTCAAACGGCTGCCTTTCCCTGCTCCCTCACCACAGGAACTCTTTAATCAGCAGTGTCAGCCAGGGACAGAAATCTCATACTTGAGAGATAACAGTTATTTGCTGGCAACTTCTTGTATGATAAGCCCAACAACTGGGTGATTACACGCTCTCTCAAATAACCCAAGAAAATGCCTCGCCACATTTCCTAACGTGCGTGTTGTAGCATGTGGAAAATTCACAAGAATTTCCTCAAGACTTTTTCCTTCCTGTTCATTTTTTTTTCCACGCTCTGAAATCTGAACGTGATTTTGACATCCTTGAGCTCCCCAGCACCTTTTCTGCAGGGAAAGGCTTCATGAAGAGTGCAAAGTCAGGACTAGGGACAAAGTGCAGCTGATTAATGGGAGAGGGTTCCTGGTGCAGCGAGGCTGCCTAAGGTCAAGGTAGGCCATTTATCACTGCTGCTTCACCCGCTGATCTGCACTCGCGTGGCTGCACTGCTGGGCGGAAGGGAAACCAACAAGTACCTGCTGCATGAGTAAATTATTAAAATGCTTAAGCTGGAGCAAAGCTATTTCTGCGACAACCCTGTTAATGAAGAGAGATCATGCCTTTGCTGCGATGAAATTACTCTGAAGTGAGCAGGTGGGGAAATGGCAATTGTAAACACTCTGGGCACATTTAAAAGGTATAGGAGAGGCCTTGATGAAGCTAGAGAATCAGCCTGAATCCCTTCAACAATCATTCCTATGAAGATGGCTGCTGGTCTGCAAGGCCCATCTTTACAACGTAGCTGGGCTTGTTTTAAATGTAGAGCTGTGTTTGCAGCTGTGTTTGGCATCCAAGACCAAACCATGGTGTGTTCTTTGGTTTCTTCACCTTCATGACTTATGGTGTGAAATACCTGTTGTTGGGAGGCATAAGGAGAAGGAGAATTTGGACTGCTGCTCCCAATGCCCAAATGTTGGGTCGTGTTGTCATGGGCTGTCATGCTAGGCAGCTGCTGATGGGAAATACATTTTCTAGCAAAGGAGATTCTTTTCCTTCTCTTTCTTCTCTGAGACTGGATGTGATGGATACAGAGTCCTGGAGAACAGCAGAAACTTCCTGAAGACTTGGTCCTAGAGCCAGGAGAGAAGCCGCAGCGCAGCTGCAAGAGACAGATGAAGGACTGGGTGAGAGGGATAAAGGATGGAGCCAGAAGCACATCTGGCTTCCCAGGGGTGAGACCTGATGGGTTCATGTCTGTGGTGATCCGAGCTATTCTTGAGATTTCTCTCCGAGTCATTCAATTTTGTGATATTTGTCTCAGCCTGAACAGCCTTTTGAACTGCATGCTTGCATGAGGAGCTTGGGCTTTCTTTTTCGAGTGGGATCATCTCTTTCAGAACTAAAGGATTTAGAGCCTTTCTGCTTCTGTATCCAAACCTGAAGTTGTCTGCGAACAGAGGAAGGTAAATCCAAACACCCTTCAATCCTTAGCCTGCTGGTGAAGAGGAGTCAGGACTTGTGGCTGTGCTGCTGGCCTTGCTCTCTGGATGGGGACAAGGAGCACACCCTGCAGATGTCTTGGCATGGGCTTGCACTCAGGCAAGGGAAAAGCCTCCTAAGTTGCTCTGTTTTCTCCTTTCCATGCCATGAGATATGTTTGTTCCTGCAAAAGCAACTGCAGGTCTTGCTTT
>JAUBOD010001095.1:1155762-1171606 GCA_032353885.1 Nothura maculosa
TTACTGTTCCTCCATAAAAACTGAACAGCCTTGGTGGAGACACGCGATGAGCTGGAGAGCAAGGCCGGCTTTGTCCCGTCTGCGGTGACCTGCTGGATGTGCGGCTGCAGCAGAGCTGCTGGCGCCTCTCGGACACCGGAGCAGAGAGGAGAACACCGAGGAGCAACTTCCCTTCTCCTCATCTGCTGCTGCCTTTCAGGGATGCTCGTGAGCTTTCTGTCCTGGCCACCTCTAACTGCTGTTATGGAGGAGCCTGCAGGCCCAGTGTGGTGGCCTCTTACAGCAGACTCTGTCCATCCTGCTGCTTCCTTGCACATAGTCGGATGGGCTCCCCTATACTTAAGCACTCCAGGGTTTGCTGTGGAGCTCAGCGTGAGACTGCAAGAGCTGCTCCTTCCATGTGACTGCCCGGTTCTCTTGATGCTGCATCCACGTCAACACATGTCAGAGAGGAGAGCTCTCCGTCTCCTCTCAGTAGCCTTCTGCGGCTCTCCTGAGCCCTTTTGTTACAAAAGAAATCCTTAAATCCTTTCCCCCTTCACTGGCTTTCTGTCAGCGTGCAGCCTCAGCGCCGAGCAGCAGCTGGGGCCGTCCGCACAGGCCTCTCGCTGCCCTGGCCTCTGCCTCTCCGCAAGGCACGGCGAATCCCACTTTTCCTGGCACTTACGGCTCAATTTGTGCAGAGAGGAATTACACCAAGGGCTGCGAGTGAGAGATGCAACAGCAGAAGGCAAAGCTGGGAGTAGCGGGAGCAGGTGTCTGGCACCTCATAGAGTTGGAGCTAGTTCCCTGACATTTAGAAGGGATAATGGCTGCGCTATTCCATGCCAAGAATTGGGAGCATGGGATCTATCCAGCCTGTGCCCACCTACTTTCTGCATGTGGACATTTGTTCTCCCACCCACCTAATTAGGAAAATAGAGTGTAGAAAATGAAGGGGCGGATTTGTTATTTTGTTGTGGCTGTTTGAAAGCAAAGTTTGCTTTGCAGCCTCATATTACAGCCCATGGAAGGACAGTATTGTCTCCAAACCTGGCATTAGCATTGGCTTTCCTCGGGAAGTCTAATGGGAGACAAAGCTACACCACAAAATGTCACTGCAGCCGGGGAAAGGCTCAGAATTATTGGAACAACTCTCATCCCGACACGGGAGGTTTGGGAGCGAACTGCCTTTGGAGACAGGCAGAAATAACTCTAGGTAAACAGGGAAAATGGACACTTAGACACTGTCCAAATGTTTCAGTACAGGAAAGCAGCTCTCTCATCCGGGGAATTTCTAAAAAACACGGGCTTAGCTCATTAATATTTAAAATTCAACTCTGAGAAAGAAACTTCATACTCCTGCAACCAATTCTCCTTATGCAGGAGTTCCTATTTTCACTTCTTCAGTTTGGGCCCAGGATTATTTTGTACCAATGGGTCTTTCAGCACCGTCAGGAGAGCGCAGGGGAGCCCCACTCGGTCACTCATCCAGCCAGCCGTGACTCACGTGTATTCATCCAGTCACCCTCACATAACTTGTTAAGCTATAAAATAGTAAATACAGCTAAATAGTAAATAGAGCTAAACAGCAAACTGAGGTTTTGTTTTATCCCAGAACTGCCCCTTAGAATGACAGAGAGGGGGAGCTAGGAGGGCTGCTGAGGAAGCCATTTCTCAGCCAAGCACTCAGTGGGCAGCTTTGGGGTTCTGCTTGTCCCCATTAGTAAATCCTTTCTGAAAGAAGGCTCCGGAGGGAAGTGCCTTAACCACTGCTGAGGGCCCAAACCTGGGGACAGCCCGTTCTGCCTCCTCTGTGAATCTAAACTTTGTTGCTTCTGCTTCTCATACAAGTCCTTGAAAACAAAACATTCCATTTTGGCCCACATGAGATCTCTGTTCAGCACTAAGGAAGAATGTGGGGAGATTTTGTTTCAGCCGGGGGGGAAAGAAGAGCTTAAAAACAAAGGCTCTAGTTCAGTCCAAATAAAATATTCATGCATTCTTCTGGTTCAGACGCTGGTTTGAAAAAATCACTGTTTGCAAGCCCTTGAAAACCAGCGGCCCTCCCACTAAATGTGGTTGCTCCAGTTCCTCGTCTACCTGGTGGCCTTGGGCAAGAGTCTTGTCACAGCAAGAGGCTCTGCTCTGCTCGCAGCCCATGGGGCAGCAGGGCTGAGAACGGGTGACTTCGCCCGTGGTCTCATGAGCAGGAATGCTCCATAGCTTCCCAGTTCAGTTGCCTTTAGGATGCTGCTATGAGCCAGGACCTTTTAATGCCCTTTCAGCTCAGAGGGTTGTGAACAGATGGGCCGATGGACCCTTACTAGCTACCTGTTGAGAGCCCAGTTCTGCCAACGCATCGACTGTTTGGCTCGTAGCCGCTTTTCCCCAGGAGCTGCCTTCCAAACCTGACCACGTTGGGTAAAAGCCATCACACTACAGACCACAGAATTACACGTTAAAGAGTCTAAAACTATAAAGCCAAACCATATCCTACAGCTTCTGAGACACAGAGCCACAAGGACAAAGGTATTTAGAGCTTGTAAACCACAAACCCGCACGAGGTCCCTTCTCTCTCTGCAATATCTGGGGAGGATTAGGTAGCTCCGAGCGAGATTCACCAAAGGCCCACGCTGAAGACAGATGCGTGCTGCAAGTTGTGCCCGTCCAGAACCGCGGCTCAGTGCTGCTGGATGAGACATCTGCTCACGGAGCTTCACAAGCAGCTGCTCCTTCCTCAGAGCTGCTCTGGAAGCTTCTCCTTTCCCAGTACCCTATTGCAAAATGTTCCCCATCTATCCTGACCCTCTTCCCCGCCACCAACCCAGGGATTTGAAGGCTTATCTCAAATACAGAGGATGTCCTAGCTGGCAAAGTACTGACTAGGGAGAGGTTTCAGTTCCCTCCGTGAGAATTGCCATGGAGGGTGCTTGGGAGCAGGGTGTTCATCCAGGGACCTGGATTCAGCTCTTCTGCAGTCTGTTAGATGTACTTTTTCCCACCACTTCTTAATATGAAGCTTCAATATGAACTCCTGAGCCTCCACCACCTGTGTCAGTCCTTCAAGCACTGCGGGGATGCTTGTTTGTTCAGCCTTATTGAAGGGCAGTAGCTACAGCTCTGCTCTCTACTGAGCTGGTCCTGTAGTTGTGCACAGGGATGCTCTGATGTCTACGGGGTTACCAAAAACTCGAGCATGGGGAGCCTGGGGACAGTTCACACGGCCCTGGAAGGACTTGAGGCGACAGATCAGTGTGCTAGATCCTTTGGGACCCCACGCCCAGGGGCTTTTCCTTCATGAGTCCCCTACCCATGGGTGATGATGCACTGTGGTTCCTGCTGGCTCCAGGGCAGGAAGCAGAGCCTTGAATTTACACTAAGCAGAATAGCAGACAGGAGCAACAAGGGCCATAACATGGCTACCCAGCCCACCTGGGGCTTGCCAAAGAGTTTGGGCTGAAGGACGGCATCCTGGAAGCCTTTTGTAATGTTCTTCCTCCAGCCTCTTCTGAGATTAAACCCAGCCGGCATGAAATTTGCTGGCAGCGGTTCCCCACTTAGCAGTAATCAGACCATATTGGGGCAAAGTATTTAAAATACGTAGCAATGTGGGACTTTGGAAAATATCAGCTTAAAATTACGTCTTGCAGCCTAGCACACCAATAGACATGCTGGAGCTGAGTAGCATGACTTCTAATGAATGAGACCCTGGCTACACTTCTTGTTTGGCATTGTGCTGCCAAAGTATATCACTTGCCTTAGCACCTTTTGAAGCAAATCCATGAATTTTGCAGTTTTTGGATTACAAGAATTATTAATAAATCAGAATTATTAATAAATACAAAAGTCTGAGTGAATGTAACCAACTCTCGTGGAATATTGGTGCTGAGTAAGGGCGACGTGATGCTCAGGTAATTGGCAAACAAGACACCAGTTGGTTTTCTCGTCAGTGTTGTTGCTACCTGGGGTATGGTTCTGCTCAAGGAGAAAATAGAGCTCTTTTAATTAAAACAATTTGTGCAACACCATTTCACCTAAAATCATCCGTGACTTTTTAACGAAGATTGAAAACAGCCTAATCAGGCCTTGATTTGGGTCGTATGGGCAGGAGGAGAAAAGCAGAGAGTCAGAGGTAGTTTCAGAGCGCGCATGTGAGAGGGGAGGGCGTTAAACCCAGCAGTGGAAGTTGTTGAGCACCCTCGTGCTCTGCACTGCTCCCCTTCTTGCTGTGCTTGGTGGCCACTCCAAGCAGCAGCACCGATTCCAGGCACTCAGGTCCTTCATTATGTGTGTTCCAGCACTTTTTACAGTCGTGGCTTAGATAATTAATGCTAACCAGGAGTACCAGCCAAGGGACTCTTTGGCTTCTATGGAAAGTGAATACTCTTCCCTAAATTCATGGCATGTGTTGCTGGTAGAAGGAATAGTAATACTGTGTGTGCATACAGCTTTTTAACTCCAACACCTTTTAGAAGCACTACGCACAGTGCAGCTGCTTCAGCTACTGCCCCAAATAGTTACCCTGCAGGGAGTGAAGCAGGTACCTTGACCGCAGTAACTGTCTGATTTTAGGACATGAAATGCAGAACGGAGCTGAATACATCAGTTAAAAATGTGGCCCATAATGAGATAAGAAATCAGGATGCCGCGATCAGCACTTCTGTCCTGCAGCATGGAACGCTGCCAGCTTGAATTCAATGATACCTCAATCGATGAAAGAGTGAGAATCCTGAATACTAAATCTGCAGGAACTGTGAATATATTTGTTGTGATGTTCTAACCAGTAAGGGAAGCAGGTGGGAATGTGAAAACTGAATTACTCACAGTGTTTGAAGCGAGCGTGCTTTAACCAGCACCGAGCCTGGATGAACATTCCCAACGGAGGTATCTGGCCAGGGTTAACCACAGCTGCTGCCTGTGGCTGCTCCTGGTGCACGGGCTGCAAGGGGCTCCCTGCCTCTGCATGGAAGGCAGCTGGAGGAAGGAAACTTGTGCAAGAAGGTCCTGATTGATCCTCCTCAGTATCTGCAAATAAAGCCCATGTCTCAGGATCCGAGGGGGAGTGAATTCGTTTCCATGGATGCTTTTGAGGCTCTCCCATTCCCGTGCAATGGATTTGAGCAGGCTAGCACGGTCCTTCTAGGAACGGAGAGGAAGTGAATTATCTCTTTGCAAACTGCTGCTGCTTTTAGAGTATGAGGTCTTGGCAGAGACAAGTATGTGAAAGGGATGGCAAGGAAGAAAATAAAACAGGGAAGCATAGGGAAGGGCAGGAAACAGTGGAGCAAGGGAGAGTCCGGAAGCTGGCAAACTGCAGGCACCTCAGCAACTCCTCTGGTAAAGAGAAAACAAGAACAAATCAAATCCTCCCTTGTGCTGCCCCTTGTAATTTTCCAGAAATCTTCCATAATTTTCCCTGGAGTCCCACACTGACAGCTGGCAGATGCCGCACGAGAGAGGGTCCCCTGCAATGACTGATGGCAAGGTCGCAGCTGGAGCGCCAGGAAGACGCCGATGCCGGGAATGCCGAGGAGCTGCTGCTGCTGCCACGTTGTGGTGGAGGGAAAAGCTGCCGCTTCCTAGATCCTTTCCTGTCATCCCTGTCCAAAGATGATGTCTCTGTACATTACTAGAGTTGTTCTCATGAGTGTGCTAATTCTAGGATATGAAAAGTCACTGGGAAGGGGGAGCACCTTCTGGTGCTCCCCCTTCCCAGTGACTTTTCATATCCTAGAATTGCTGCAGAACTCAGTGTGCAAGTTGCTCGTAATAAGCCACCCAGCACACGTGCCACAGGTTTATCAACAAGTGTTGCTAAGAGGCTCACGTCGCATAGGCAGTGTGTGAACAGTACCTCTCATTGCCGTGGTTGCTATAGTAAACCCTTGTTCTTAATTGAATACCGCAGTAAATAATACTCTAAAAACTGGAGAGCCAAATAAAAAGAAAGAACTCGATCTGGAGTTCCCCAAGCCACTTGAAATTACTGCTCCTTTTTATGTTCTGCAAGTACTGGGTGGTTTGTGCTGGGGGTTACAGAACAGAAACACCTGCACCTTTAATGCTTCTTCTGCAGAATTTCTTGTCCCTCAAAATTTTGCAGGATAGGATGTGGTTCAGAACACCTCCATAAACAAGGAAAACAGCAATTAGTGGGATTAAAATAAGATGTTGTTTTCTGAAAATTACACCTATTTTTACACCAAATTTTGTGGGGGAATAAGCTGCAAAGGGTTGAAATGATCCTTGAAATGATGCATGCTGTAACTGCTGCTGGTGGTGTGCACCAGAGATAAATACTGCAGTCCTCCTCCATGGTGTCAAGCTGCAACGACATGGAAATGCTGCAACCAGGGAGCTTGCTTGTGCAGAGGGCAGCCTCAGAGTGCTGCGGGGCAGCGCTGCCCAGGGGCAACACGTCCTGTGCAGAGGGGCCAGCAGGATGTGCGGGCAGGGGATAACGCAGGGGAAACTGGTGCGCAGCTGAGGGCTACAGCAAAGAGCAGGGGATGTCTCCGGGGCCAGATGAACCCTCCAAGGGACACGTCCCACACCTCGCCGCAGACAGCTGCGAGGCAGAAGGCTTAAGGCCCCTGAGGGGAAACACAAGGGAGGTTAATAGAAGGAGATGGCGCTACTGTAGCAGCAGTGAGAAGAGGTTGAATGAGATGTGAAGCGCTGGTTTGAGAGTTAGTCACGAGGCAAACAATGGATTTGTATGTAAAGCACTGCTGTGACTGCACTGTGATGTGGGCCTGGTTGGTGCTTTGGTTGGGCCCTATGTGTGGCCTTGGGCCTCTGTCTCTCCTCCCGAGCTGCTCAGTGGTGTTCGTGCTTTTCCTTCTGCAGAGAGACATAGTCCTGCTTGAGAGCAGCTCCGATGCTGCAGCAACACGGGGCACAGGCACAAGGCATCTTTTGTAATCTGCTGCTCCCCCAAGGAGCGGAGAACACGCTTATTCCTCAGCAGCTCCGGTGTTTTTCATGGATGTGCATCCTCGTTAGCAGACAACATCTGCTTCTTGTTGTAATTAGCTCACAGTTCAATAGGTAGCTGCAGTCTCTTTCACACCTGGACCGCAGGCAGCAAGGCAATCACAGCAGCACATGTCCTGCAGCCCCCCTCTTCCACAGAGCAGCCCGACTTACACACGTTGTTAAGCACCTAACAGACAGCGAGCGTGCGAGAGGGCTCTCCAGCGCGTGAATGGAAGGATCTTCCCTTGGTTTCTTTTTGCCGGGCTTCGGTTCCAGGAGCTCTTTGCTTCCCGTGGCCTCTGCTGAGCGGCCGGCGCGGGGAGGCCATGCCGAGGGGCTGGCGAGGTGCACAGGCCACCAGCTGCTCCCGCTGCTGCTCCCGCTCCGCGCGCTTTGGGGCAGAAGGGTGTGAGCTCGCAGGTCATTTCCTGCCAGGTTGCCTCCGAATGGGAGGGGGACGTGTAATTGTGCTGTCTCTTGGTGCCATTAGTGTCAAGACTCATTAGGGCCCCGAGCTAGTCGGTGGCAGTCGGCATACAAAGGGGAGGACTCGCCAAAGTCTGCAGACTGCAGAGCAGGACTTGGTGGAGGAAGCAATTGCAGAATTCCCGGCTGGGTAATTAGAGCCAGCGGGGAATCGCATCGGCTGCGGCAGGGCTTTCATTTTTCCCCGTGCTGTTTTAACAGGATTGGCAGGTGCTGCTTTCTTCCAGGGGCGAGGTGATGTGCCGGTGTCATAACTCACAATGAGGAATGATCATCAATTTGCTGCCGCGCTCCTGGGGCGAGGCGAGCAGGCAAACTGTGATTACTATTGTGATTAGTCCCTCGTTAGCAGGGAGCAGGCGGAGCGGCGCGGGCCCTGTCACGAGCAGGGCGCCCCTCGTGCGCACAGGAACGTGGCCCTCGCGGCCGGGAAGCTGGGATCTATTTGGGAGCGCAGGAGCCCAGAGCCCCAGCGGCCTCTGGAAGGAAGCAGTTCCATTAGCACCGTGTGCTGTGCAAACCAGCACGAAACGCAGTCCCTGTTCTCCACGTGAAGCTGAGCTCCCAGGTTTCCTCAATGGGAGTAAGACTTACCTTGAGCCGGGCAGAACGTGTCCTGTTATGGGCAGCAGGCGCTTCTCCTCACTAAAACCCGCAGCATTGGGCCCACGGCGAGGAAATAAAGGCAGCAAAATAAAAGCAGTGCAGCTTTCCAGGCACTCCTGGGAAATGAGACATAAAGGCCAAGTATTTCCCTATTCTGCATGCGGGAGAACTGAGATGTTTAAGAGTTTGTTTAGGAAGTCTATGAAAGAGGAGTGAAACTACTGTTGTGGAGACGAGTGTCTGGAGCCTTGGCTGAGGTGTTCTGACCTTGCTCTCCCATAGCTCGGGAAGGCCTCCTGCTTGCCAGCCCTTTCCTTGGGCTCCGGAAGGAATTCCATGCCGAAGGTGGCCCTCTTCCTTACTGACAGCAGCAGGAAGCCCATGAAGATTTTCACTTTGAATAATTCAGTGTTTTCTAATCCAAAAAAGCAATTTAAGCAGAAAAGAAAGGAGGATGCTCCCTGCCAGCTCCACTCGGAGGTGCCTGATGATCCTCTTTGGAGCACAGGCAGGAGCAGACACGTGTTTCCTTAGCATCTTCCTTTGAGCCTCCGTGCACCTCCTCGGCATGTTGGGGCGCCAGGAGGATAAGGAACAAGCACACGAGGAGCTCCCCTTCCCTTCATCTGTAGCCTCCTGGCTGCAGTGACTCAAGCTCAGAGCTGTGAAGCGCTCAGACCTTCCGAACACTCCAGGCTGAACGGTGGCTTTGCTACCTCAGGATTTCTGTAGCTAAGAGTCTCTCTCTAAAGGCAAAGGCTGATTCTCTACACAGATATACGTGCTATTGCAGATCAATCCTCAAGGCCCGTTTGGGCTATTGCCCACACAGGACAACTGTCTTACTGAGGGAAAAATAAACTACCAACCACACGCTTGTGTCTGCCCTCCATCCCCTTTTCCCCCTTCTCACTTAATCAGCATGATTTTCTTCCATGAAAACAAGGCAGCCCCTCTCCCTTCCCCCTTGCCCATCCTTGGCGGGTCGTCTGCCTAGATGCCTTTAAATCTGATTTGGGATTTGAGCAGTATTTGGATTAACTCATTAGTGGGGCATCGTTCTGGCAAGCCTGCTAATCTGCAGCAGCGGTGCATAGCTCTGTGACAATATTATACTGAAAATGAGAAATCTAATGAGATTAGCATGTTATGCATTCAGACGGGGCCGGGGTGTTAGCACGGTCTGCAGACACATGCTAGGAAGGCTCAGGAGGGGACAAGGTGACCGGACTGTAAGGCAGCAGCAGGCGAAGAGAGGGGCCGTTGCCACCACGCCATGAAACATCATGGGCTCGGCTGGGGATGCATCCCTGTGCCTAGGAAGCCATGGGGCTGATCCACGAGCAGGGGAGCGCCCTGTGGGTTGCTCCTGCCCTTAGTGGTGCCAGGGATGCGGTGCTGGCTGCTGTCATGGGGGAAACGGCTGCTGAGCCCCAGGGAGGAGGTGCAGGAGATGCCAGTGCACGTGGGGCACTGCCAGGCTGCTCCGCTCTAACATGACACCAATGAGATGAGCTGCCCAGGCAGATTCCCGACGTGCCTCTCCCTCTCAAAGGCGCTGTTGTTTCTGCCTCGCAGCAAAGAGGGAGCCAGTATCCGCAAGCTCCTTGGATCTCTGCAGTCAGTAGGTGCATCCAGCCAGCGAGTGCCAGGGTTCCTCCTGCTCCAGCACCCAGCTGGGGCTCCAGGAGCCTTCCCGAGGTGAGGAGGAGGCTGCAGCGGGGCTGGGAGCAGCTAAGTGCTGTCCTCGCCTGCCACCCAGTGCTGGCTCTGCGCACTCCCGGCGAGCTCCAGCTTGGCAGCCTCTTGGGCTGCTTCTCCCCGTTGGCCCAGCCCTTCCCAAGCTACTGGGAAAGGTCCCCAGGCCCTGGCTCAAGGCAGCAGAGGGTTCAGGTGGGCGTCCTGGAGAAGGGAGAAGCCGCCCTTGGACCCGCATCCCTTTGGTTTGCAGGTCCCTTTGGTCCTGCTGCCACCAAATGACGCCTGTGTTACAGGGCTGAGGTGCTGCAGGGTTCCAGGAAGATGCTCCTTGCTGAATGCTTTGCACCTGCACTCCGGGGTAGACAGCTTAGGGAATTACTTCAAGTATTTTGTTCAATAGAAGGTGCCTGTCTCCTAACTGTCAGACGAAAAGCAGTAATTGAGCAGTGCCACTGACAGAACAAAATAAATATGAGCGCAGTTGATAGCAGCTTTAACTGGGTAAAGCAGGAAAAGAATCTGCAGAAGCTGCTGTTCAGGGGAGTCCATAAGCAACAGGAGGTCGCTGTTAGCAAGGACGCAGCCTAAGGGCAGGATACAGGGCTTACCAGAGCAGTAACCCGGGTTAATCCAGGGACTGGAGCCGGGGCTGGGAAGGGACCTGGGTCCCTGTTCTTGAAGTACAGACAGTTTTTGTTGCCAGCCGAAAAGCAAGGAGAGAAGAGAACCTGAGATGAGATGGCCGCGTTTTAAAGCATGTGAGGTGCAGGAAAAGGCACGGATAGAAGCGGGAGAAGCAGGAAAACAAAGGCCTATTTACTCTAAAAGGAGTTTAAATGGCATTAATATGTATTGTAAATCTTTAAATGCTCTGTTATTCAAGCACTGCATTAAGTGGAAAGGAAAAAAAAAAGCCGCTGCTACTGATTTGCATTTTGTTATTAATTCTGAGAAAAGAGAGAAATTTTTTCAGAAAAATTGTCAGCAAGGTGCCTTAGCGAATCTTTATATAATAGTAACAATTTGTGTATGGGAAGCAAATACTTAAAAAAAACCGAGCGAAATGAATAGAAATGTAATTCAGAGCAGCACTAGCACTTCATCTTCACGTAATGATATGGGCAAAGGCTGAATTCCTGTGCTCGGCAGTGAGTTATGGGACATGGTAGAGCTTGCATGACTGCAGAAATAAACCCCCATCGCTTATAATGTCCCATTAGGAGAAGGTGATATAATGAATTCTTCTTTCACAGCCTAGCAATGGCACATCTCATTCACTAGGTTATTTACTCCCCTGGATAAAATTCATCATCTTTCTCATAACACAGAAATACCTGCTCAGATACGCTTGTGGGGGGATCGCATTAGCAGCGTTTGCTGCATGGGATTTGATCCGGGTTTTGCAGGCAGCGAGGGGCAGGAAAAGGGAGATGCCCGGGAGGACCTGGGCTGCACTGCTGGCTCTGCGGGGCCAAGGCAGGTGAAGGGGAGATTTTGGCTGTGGGCTCCCTGCAACAGGATGGGAAGAGGGATCCTCCCCAGCAACTGCTGCCATCTCTGGATGTCCATGGGAAGTGGCCCCTCCTTGAAGGAAAGGCGGTTTCAATCCCATCTTTCCAAGAATTCTCAAGCTTCCTTTGAGGATTTAAAACAGCCCACCTGGAACCCGCACTGGCAGAACAGGTTTAAAAAACATACAAGTCATCCCCAAAGAGGCCCTGTAATTTCTCGTACCATGTGGCGTATCTGTCTCTGCTAACAGGTATCTGCTAGCACATCTCTGTAAATATTCAAGAATTCACTTTAATGAAAAACACTGTCTCTACAGAGGGAAAAGGTAACAGTTTATATGCAAATGCTGCAGTGCTATCTTTTGAGTTATCTTAGTTAAAAAAAATCAAACCGTGGCCTTCAGTCCTACTTAAACATAATAAAATAAAAAAATTACTTTCTCTCCAGAGATCCAAGAAGCGGAATACATTTTCCTAGCTGATTGATGCTTTTCCATTTATTCTTAAATGCAATTTTCCCCGGGTAAGGAATTGTTCTCTTGAATGTCAAGGAGGAAATATGCCCCGTGTGGTGGGTGCGCTGGCTGCTCGGGGCGCGAGGGGGCCGCGAGGCCGCCCATCCGTCACGGCCACGGCGCGGAGCTCGGCCCCGCCGCCCAGCGCCCTGCTCCCCGCGGCCGCACGCTCGCCCTCCGCATCCCTCACTGACAGCAGAGTTATTAAACACAAGCTCGGCCCCGGGAATTATTAATCGCCCGTCTTCGTTTCTTTATCAAATGGTGGGGCCCGGAGGGAGAGCTCTTGAAGCTTTCGGGAAGGCTGGAGCACATCCGTCACAGGCGGGGAGAGGGGGACGGGCTTGGCGTTGGTAACACTTGTCAGAGCAGAACCAGGAGATGCGCAGATCAAAGGTGTTCAGGATTTGGAGGCTGAAGGGCTTCGCTTTTTCTTGTTGCTCTTGGGGCCTTCCCTTTCTCACTGTTTGTCTTGGGCTTGTTTGTTTGCCATTTCGGGCTGTCTCGGAGCTGAGGCTGCCCTGCTCGCACTGCCCTGCTTGCCATGTGGCCAGCAGCCAAACCGTGGTGCCCTGCAGGAGGGCTGCAACGCGGGGCACTGGGGTCCTCGGGGGCTGAAACCCCCTCTCCTTGTCCATATCTGCAGCCTGAACACGGGGCCCAGCACTGCAGCTTGCTTCTGGAAAACATGCCTAACTGCTGGGAAACTTAGTGCAGAATCCATTACTGTATGTAACATGTATATGTATGTGTATGTGTATATGTATGAGCTTTTTTAAGACTGCAAAAGCTACAGTAATTCTGCACTGTACAGAGGGCAGGCTAAGCCAACACCGCAGGCTGCCCCTGGCTGGAAGCACTTAGGCTGCGATTAGCCAAAGCGTTAATTAGCACTGACCTTGTTGGCGCTAATCCCGCACCCCTTAGCCCCTCCAGTGGCCGGGGCGGTGTCAAAGGAGGCAGCCTTAATCTGCAATACATAATAATTTTAGCAGATATTACAGACGTGCTCCCCCTTCTAGCACAACCTGGAGCTAACTACTCATCTAGGCTTCGTTAAAGCAATTACATCTATACATGTATATTCAGAAAGACAGGATACAGTAGGTGAATGAAAGCTGTAAGAGATTGAGCATGTGCAATTGACTCACATTTTCCATAGATTTGAGAGGGAACACCGATATGTTTTAACAAAAATATCTCGCCTGAAGTTTCTTTGCACTGATTTCCCAGGAGAGCCATGCGGAGTTGCAGGGAGAGGGATATCTGGAAGCTCCCTGTCTCACAGGAGCACTGCAGAGGGAAGAGTGTTTAATTCCGCGGCACGTGCGAGAGGCTGCAGTGAGGGCCCTGGTGCACGGCGAGGGGCTCTGTGTTAACGTGCATTTATACCGTGCCTGGCACACGGCCTGGCTTGCACAGCCCTGCTGCTCGCTGCAGCCCCTAGGCGCTACCGTAATATAAATATTCTGGAAGAATAATAGGGCTATTTGCAGCTCCTGAGGGCAACTAATGCGGCTGCTCTGCAGCGTGTTTTTCAAGCCCTCATCCCTTATGTTTCTAAGCGTGCAGCAAGAGAGGAGAAACAAACCAGGGTTTTTGCATGCAGACTAAGGAGAGAAGGGATGGCTCACATCAAATGGCTGCTCTGAGAGCCCCAGGGCACTTGTTGCGGGTTGTCCCGCTGCTGCAATGTGATATTTGCATCAACACGGGAGATGATGCATCCGCTTGGGAGGCTCGCTGCTGGTGAGGCGGCTCCCAGCTCCAAGGCTCCCTTCCTTTAAAGGGATTCTGCCTGTGCCGCTATAAGCAGCCGCCAATTCGTTGGGATCTGAGGGCAATCCCTGTAGTTTAAGCACTAGAAAATGTGACTGACCTAAAATTATACAGGCAAAGAATTCCAACGATTGCTTGTGCCCTCAAGTACATCATCGTGCACTGAAGAGCACATGGGCACATGCTGAATGACGGAATCAGGCAGGCTTCCCAACGAGCGGCCAAAGGCAGCGCGGGGGCTCAGCACAGCACTCTGCAGCCTGGCTTTCCTCTCCAGGAAGCCCTGAAACATCCCTACCTTTGGAGAGGTCTGGCTCGGCAGGAACCGCCCGCGTGTGTTTATTGCTAATTGAATCCAGCGCTAAAGGAATTGCTTCTGTCTCATTAAATGGGTTATCCCCTGTTTGCTGCCTTTGTCTTTTTTAAAGGAGAGTGGAGGAGGCTCTAAACAAAAACCGCTGCTGTGTTATCATTTTTCTCCCCTAGATTGTAATCTTGTAAGAAAGAGCACACACATACACGTCACAATCCACTCACCCCTGAAATACGCTCTTATAAAGAGGTTTTGCTGCTCTTCCCAGGGAATATTGCAGCTAGTACTCAGAGACTCTGGGAATTAATGGGATTTGAGCTAGGACTCTGCAGTAAGACGGGAATTATTAGAAGAGAAACTCAGTGTAGACGGGAGCACAGTTTCTTTGTTCCCTACGGCTGTGTTCACACCTTGCTGCAAGGAGCTGTCGCCGCGTTTCCACGCGGGGAAGCGCGCCCGGGGTGTCTGCACCTCTCACACTGGCAGAGCCAGAGATCTCGGGGAGCTGTGGAGCTCAGGGGCTTATCTGGCCATGCCTTTTCTTTAATTACCATCTCTCTAGCTTCCTTACATCTTGGCCTTGTGCTTTCACGGCCCCCTGGGGTAGCCGCTGCAGCACAGCGGTGCCCCTGCTCCACGGGAGCCCCTCGGCGCGTCCGGCAGAGCACGTGCCCTGGAATGACACCGCTCCCACTTGGCAAGCTGCTGCCAGCCGAGGTGCACCGGGCGCTGCAGCCGAGGAACCTGCTTCTTAGGCAGTTGTTAAGTGTAATTTATGGGTGTTGAAGGGAGGTTTTGTGGCTTCAGGAGCCTGCACTGCAGGCGCTCCCTGCAGCTGCTGCGCGCGGTGCAGGCTTAGCTGCAGCTCTGCACGAGCTGTGCCAGCCCCTGCAACGCAGCCCTCTCTCTGCATTCATCACTTCTGACTGAGTTATGGTTAAAAACAGCATTGTGGCAGGCTTTGTCTGCATCTGAAGTTTCGGCTTCTACATATCCCTGGCATCTAGGGCCTAAATAATTTATCCTAATGATAGTGTCTTTCCCACTGCCATCACTTCACTGAGTTGACTCTTCCTCTCAGAAGACCTATATTGCGTATACATATGTATAAACTTATTCTAAAGCACGAGTTACTTCACAGCAGAGAAGAGGCCTCATGGTTTTAGTGCTGTGCTGCAGAGGGACCGTTCTGCCATTCCCTTGGACAGAAACATGCCGTGAGCCCCGACAGCGACAGCTCTTACTGCTCTCTGCTTAATTGCATTAGGTGACACTGCAGAGCCCGGGCTGAGATGGAGACCTCACTGCAGGCAGCGCTGCAGAGACATCCAGCACGACAGCCCTGTCTGCCAGGGAATGGAGGTGGGCAGGACGCAGGAATCACTGATGTCTAATGCTGCAAAATGGGGCAAGAGGAAAGGAAAGAAAAAGTGTGAGGAAGCAACCAGCGAGCTCCTGGAAGTCCCAGATTTCCTACTTTTTATGGTAATAAAGGGTCAAGGGGATCTAGCTTGGAGAAACAGAAGACACTTCACTTTGGAAAAAGCTCCTTAAACTATACACAAATATATGTGTATGTACATGCAGGGATTATGTTTTACTAGGTTGAAACCTATCCAGGGAGAGAAAAAGTCAATGAAGACATCGTCTCAATGTGCAGAGCTGGTAAAAAAAACAAACCAGGAAACCTGTCAGATTGTATGAAGGAGGGAGGAAGAACAATACAGAATGTGCTGAATGAGGATTATATTGATTGGTGTTACAGCTGCAGCAAGTGCTGCGCTCGGCTCTGGTCGCCTCCTTTCTGAATGGCCATTGCAGGAAGAGCACCAAAGACGCAGCATGGAGGAATGGGGGAGTCTCTGCCAGATGGAGTTAAAAAAGAGTAAGATGACTTAATTTGAAAAGTGCAAAGTAATAGAGAAGATAAGAGACAAGAGATAATGAATTCCATTCCGTCCCATGGCTTAAAC
>JAUBOD010001095.1:1171706-1185535 GCA_032353885.1 Nothura maculosa
TTTTCCGCCCATTCCCGCGTCCAGCAGCTCCCACGTGTTGCAGCCAGTGGCTGCCAGCCGCCGTTGGGGAAACAGCTCTTTCAGGGGAAGCGCTTTTCCATGTTGCTTTCTATGTGGAGAGATAAACAGCGTTTCTCACCTTTTGTTGTTGTCTGAACAATGTAAGCACAAATACTGCAGAGGATCACAATGCCTGCTGTGTTATCCCGGGAATACATTAGCCAGCAGGAGCAAGGCAGAGGTGGAGGGGAGGGGAAATCTCTTAATATCTCTTGCTTAACTCATGACTTAGCAAAAAGGGCTCTCTGTGAGGCACTCAAAGTGGTTCTGTGCAGTCGTTGCCTCCAGTCAGCTCTCTACATTCAGCAAACAAGGCTCATGTCCAGATTATGCCACTGCTTTGAGAATGGCTGAAGTCAAGGAACAAAGCCTGAGATTGCAGCAGTTTGAAGGATTTAACTCCAGAGGAGCTTGGGGGACTTCCTTGGAGTTTCTCCGTTTGCTCTTACACTGTTGTACTATCTGGAATGTTGTCTGAAGCTCCTTTACCATCGACCAGCTCTTCCTGTCAGCTTGAGAACATCTCTCTAATGCAACCTGATTGGGCTTTGGCTCTTAGGATTTAATTAGAGCCAGGAAAGGATTCTCTTAATTAGGGCTCCTGATTGAAGGAGATCTAGGCGCATTCCATGGGTGGGGAAAGAGAAGGATTATTGGGGATTTAACTCCCTGCATTCTGGTTTCCTTGTCAGAAGTTGGTGCTAATTGTTGTGTGGACAGAAGGGGTAGTGTAGACATGGACCTGAGCTGTGTGCCAGTAGAAAGGGGCCCTGCTCCTGCCTTGCATATCCTGGAGCTCCCTCAGGACACACAAAGGGACCCCAGGACACACAAAGGGAATCCACAGCCGGGCTGCTTCCATCACTGCCAGCTTGTCCGGAGAGCCACGTCACAGGGTGGTAAAGAAGGGTGTGATTCTGAAGTACATCATCAAAGCTGTACGAAATGAGAGAGCGGCTGCTGCCCACAAAAGCAGCGCCAGTGCCACAGGCACCAGACAGGGTTAGCGTGAGGTAGGTTTTAAGCACTAAATTTGTAGTCAAGTCTATAATTACCCACACGGAAGCCAGCTCTGTCCACAGGTGGAACAGGGCAAGTGGGGGAAACGTCTGCGGGGAAGCGCCGCTTGGGAGAGGCGCTGGATAAACCTGCAGATGTGGCAGGGACCCTGCTAACGTGGCAAGGAGGAAAGAACAGAGACCTTGTAATTGACCAATTCTAGGGTTTCTAGTCTGTATGTGAGACCCGGCTGCAGGGAACTGAGAGATGCGGAACTGGGAACAGTGGGTTTCTTTAGCGGGAAAGGTGCAGGAAAGAGCTGATAATTCCGAAGGCTCTGATTTGATTCTGAAGGCTCTCAATTTAAGTAAGGAAAATACCAGGTATTTGAGGAACATTCTGCACTCAGACAATCAAATCTGCAAAGAAATCAGTAACCTGAAAGAGCTTTAGTTAAACAGGCTAAGGCCTTAAAGTTGCACTCTGTAAAGGTAATGGTGTTTCGGAGAAAAGGGTTCCCTGAAATGGCCGTCCCTTAGGAACTTATTCAACCAGAGAAAGACGTTTAAAGGAAAAACAGTCAAAGTACAAAACCAGAGAGAGAACAGAGCTCTGAACTTCATAGCTGATGGGATTATTCACATAAACTTGATACAGTTTATAAAAAGGCCATGGAAATAACTGAGTTTAAACACTAAAATAACACTAGCAGCAAAATTAGATTTAACATCTGCACATGCCTGGTACCAAAGAGGTGTGTGTCTGGTCGCTCATAAAGATGTGCTTATATATCTGCAGTCAAAGTACTTTTCAGAACCGTAAGGCACACTTTCTGCCTATAAAACCCAAGGTTTGAGTGGGGACTGGATTTTGAAATCATTTTAATTGAAGTTACTGAGCTTTCAAAGGTGCACAGAACCAGGCATGTGCTGGTTTTTAATGTGATCCAGCCAGCCCAGCTCCACAAGCCTCGGTGCACTTTGTAACACAGCCCTCGTAACTGTTTATGATTGTGTAAGGTGATTTCCCCAGGCTCACAAATCAAATTGCAGTGGCAGGATTGGGAGCAGGGCAAAAATTAAAACTCTCAGCACTCCTCGTTCTTGCCACTAGATCAAACTCCCCTTCTACACTTCACCAAAGTAAAGCCTTCATTAGGAAAACCCACTTTAAACAAACAGATGAAGTGCACATAATATTTTTACTCCTCAAAATCTGGAATACTAAATGCCATTAACACTGAGTCATTGAAATTGCTCCAAAATGAAATACTATACTGTGTTGAGCCAAAGCTTTAAGAGTCTTTGTGTTAAGGTTTCAACAAGTGAAACCAAACCAAAACTCCAAACCTGAAATTTCCAGTGTAGGCATCACATTTCGGTCCTAATGCATAGGAAATATCAAAGCATTATGAGCCATCATGTCCACACGGAGAGGCTGATAAAAGTCTAAAGTCGACAAAGATCAGGCTGCAAATAGGATTCACATTTAACTGCGGATAATTAACCACTGGAACAGATGGCAAAGAGATGTGGTAAATTAATCGCCTGGAGTCTTTAAATCAAGAATGGATGTCCTTCCTTCTAAGAGAGATGCCATGGTTCAACTATAAATTATTGAGCTGGATGGTGGTATTGCTGGGTGAAACGCTCTGGACTGTGTCATATACAGGAGGTCAGAGTTGATGAGCATAATGATCCATCCCTCCAGACCTTGCTATCCATGAATCCATTATGTTAGCTGGAAAAGTTTTATAGCTTAACAAAGCAGTTACAGGCTGTTAGGTTCACAGTGTGCAGCTTTAGAAGTTCCTAAATACTCTTTCAGTCAGTGTTGTAAGGGCTCTGAATTAATCTTGTTAATATTGTTTAAAAGCATGCAACTGTAAAGGGGAAAGATGTGAGGATGCCTTGTTTTTTATCACATTTATTGTGATATCTTACTAAAACCAAAAATGATCATCGGATGCACGCTGTGTTATTTACCCCATACATTCCTGTGTATAGCTCTCAGGTGGCTAGATCAGAGAAAATACTTTTCTCCATCTGTGTCTCTGGAGGCAGTGGGAAAAAGTGGGGTGCCCTGGATGAACATGGGCCCAGGGCACTGGGATGTCTCCACTTCCGAGGGCTTGGAAGGAGGCTCCCACAGACGGATTGCTAGGGGCCACTTCCTAATTGAGTTAGCCAGAGAGTTTGACAGCACTGAGAGAGGCACTGAAGTGGCTTCATAAGAAGGCTAAATAATGACAGAAGGGAAAGAAAAGGTCATCTGGAAACCACAGCAGCTGTGTTTTGGAGCCTACTCTCTAAATGAACAATCTCCAAATGCCAAAAAGTTGATGTGGAGCCTGTGACAAAGTGGAGGGAGAAATTCGAGTTCACCTCCCCTGCTGCCTGCTGAGTGATGCAACGCACTTCTGCTGTCGCTTCCCAGCACATCTGTCCGTCGGCTTCCGACAAAATTGTGGTCTCCTTCTCCCCAGGCCATTTCTTTTTGACAAAGTACCAATCTGCCCAAGTAGAGAAGTGATAGTTCTTACTTCTATCATGGTAATGTTGGGTCAACAAATACGCTTGTAGCCACAGGAACTTCCAGGTGAGAGGAATCGATTGGCATTCAGGTGCTTGAACAGAGGGCTCTCGGGCTGGCTGGAAGGCTCTGCGTGGGCTCTGCACGCTGCCCTGGGCAGTGTGGCTCTCTAGTCCTCTGCAGCAGGAGCACAGCCAAGGTCACCATGGACTGACACAGGATGCCCCCATTTATGCACGGAACCATTACCAAAATGGTCATTAGAAATCCCAGGGTGCCCTCGCTAAGTCCAGAGTGCCTGATCTAATCAGGCTGCAATCTGGAAAATTACTTTGTGCCACCCAGACGTCATCCCCGCCGCCTCATTTGCCTACAAGGGCCGTCACTTGGTGCTCCGAGCCGCTGCCTTGTGGGGCTGAGCATCTCCGTGCAGCTGCTGCTCTTCGGCGTGCACTCATCTGTGGTGATGCTTCCTGACAGATATATTGTTTTGTAGAATGTTTCGGGATCATTCCTTAATATACCTTCCCTGTGTAAGATCCCAGAGCACTCCCTGAGAGTTATATTTAGAAAATTCTCTCTTGTTACACGGCAAGGTTATCAAAGCATGCTTAATGATTTGGGGGTGGTTCTGTTTTTACACGTTTAACTTTTTGCTAAAAGGAACTTGAGGACTCCCTCAGTGAGTGACTGCTGAGCCCCTGGAGTCTTAAGCAGAGCACCCCATAGTGGAGACACCCCCGGATTTTCATTTGCTCCTTAGGAATCTCAGTCCTAACGTATTTTCATTGTCATTCCGTGCACATGTTAACATCTTTTGTGATTATGAGAAACAGCCTTGCATATCTAAAAGGCAGATTTTAGTCGAGCGCCAGGGAAATAACATTTTGAATATCTAGCCCCTGATGCTGCCTAAATTAAATCTGTTTCTCGCCTCTCCTCCTGCTTTCTTAATTCTGACTGACCCTCCGCACTCCTCTGAATTGCATTCTTTTCCTGTGTCCTCTCATCTATTCTCCAAGTTTGTAGTCCCTTGGTTAGATAACTATAAACATTCTGCCTCACTCATATATAACCAAGATTAAAGCTGTGTATATAAACCTGGCAGCAAAGTGGTATTTTTGCCTGCTCTGGACTGTAGATATATTTCTTCAGTAATGACTGAACAATAATTCATCATTTTCACTTTTCCTATCCCCACAGATTTTTATATTCCCATATAAATATGTAAACCAAAACTGCAGCAAATATTTTTGCTGGCAAGTGGCTGTTGCACTTAAACACCTGGGAAACCAAGGCAGTATCTGTCAGCAAATCTCATTGCGGAGCCCTTCCATGCTATTACAGAGTAATTCTGTTTCTCTTGCACTGCCACTGTAAGATGTAGAGCAGAGCACTTTGGAAAGAAAGTTGTTGAGTGACCTTCCCTCCGCAGTATACTGGAGCACCTGGAGTCTCGTGCTTCGATGTATGATATGGCCCTATGCTACTTCTCATCTATTTATTTTCTGAATCTCACACATACACGTACAGATGAAGCTGTATTCGGTGTTCTGGGAGATAGTGCAGGTCTGCCCAAGCTGGAAGTGGCATACATGGATTTATTTCTTACAGATGATGCACAGATGTGTCATAAGGGATGCCTAAAGGTGTGTTCAAGCATCCCTGCTCCCCACTTGTAAACACAGTGCAGCGAACTTGAGGATAAGCTTGTCTTACCTGCCTAGACGCTTCCCAAGGCACTGCCTGCTGCAGCTTCAGCGCTGCCTGGGGTCCTGTGCGAGGGCTGCAGTCTCCAGCGCTGGCCCTCGTGCAGGGGCTGCCCTGTGCTCCCTCTCACCCTGGCAGGGCTCCCTCCAGGAAGGAAGGCCCTGCGTCTGACTCCTGGGAAGGCTCTGGGGCCAAGCGCTCCCCGCTCACCTGTGCTATTCCTCAAAAAAGGCATCCTCAGTAAGGTCTACTCTCCTCCAGCCCCCAACAAGATGCTTTCCCGCTATGGAAACAAGACACTTTGCCACTTGTCCCACTTTAAAGTGTTTTATGCAGCACTCCTGTTCTGCGCTGCACATTAACTGCTTTTTACATTCCCTGCTGCACCTGAGCCTCTGCGTGTCCCCAGCGCCCAGCCAGATGGGAAGCTCTGGGTGTGTTTGTGTCACTCTTACACACACACACTGAGATCTGCATCCTCAGAGCCTGCCCTTGCTGTCAGCCAGCTCCACCACAGCGCTCTCCAACTTTGATCAGATGTCCAGGACGTTTGGTAGCCTCCTGGTCTCTACTTTCACACACTCTGTCCCCTTTTTAAAATTCAGCACTCCAAACAAATCTAGATAAAATCAATGAGGGAGTGAAATTAATCTCCATTCCATCTAGATTCAGGATGCAGACTTCTGGTCTGCTGAATAGGCTTGGATGGCCTATCTCCCAGAGACAGCTCCTGCACAACCCGAGCTTTCCTGTAGATAAAAATAAATGATAGTTCTCGGGTTGCTAAATATATATATAAATACACAGCATATTTGCAAGGCTAGGTCTGTAGGAAGAGATAATACTCTGTATCAAATCAGGTAACTTAGCTAGAAAAAGACATAGGCAAGATTTTGGGTACCTTTTCCTGAATGAGTGAACACCCTGACCTCTACTTGAGACAAAATTCCCAGTGACCCCAGTCTGTGAGGGGGATAAGTCCTCAGCCTCACAATGCTGTGAGCGCGGTTCCGTTCAGATGCAGGAGCTGCCTTTGGACGGCCCTTCACTGAGGAACACTCCTGGTCTCCTCAAGCTGCAAAAGATGGATGAAGCTGGAGGCCAAACGACCCTCCTTTAATCTTACAACTTGCTTGGCACTTGAATAGGGACTAAGGTGCGTGAGGGACCTTAAAGCTAGTTTGGTTTACACTCTGGCTAGAAGAAAATGAAGGACAAGTTCCCAAGAACATCTAGGCCAGTCTCTTGCTGTTTGGAGGCTAAAGGCCCCTCTGTGCAAGTAAGGATTTAAGGAATGTGGGTTTTAGGGAGTGATTGACTAATATTACCAAAAAAAAATGCACTTGCCTAAATGGAAAAAAAATGAATCAGCTCTCTTAAACAATCTGGTTTGGGATGTGTGGAAAAATCCTTTAAAGTTTGGAATGAGAAAACCAGTCTTTGCTTTCACTGCAGTTAATAACTGCCAGATCTGAATTACAACAGTGTGGTCCAGCAAGTACTGGGCTTTGTTGTCAGTCAAACTTTATTCCCTGTTCTGCCATGAATCTTTGCTAGGAGATAACCTCAGTTCCTTTCCATGCTCCTGCTTTTGTCCCTAAACTCCTGGGCTGGCCTTATGTGCCTTATCAGATACTTGGAGCAAACTCAGCATGGACAGTGGGGTGCTTTGGTGAGGACCTCTGCCTGCTGCTGTCACATTAGTAAATGCCATCAAACCAGGACTGCAGCTGCTTGTCCTAGAGTGAGGGTAGGAATAATGGGAACCGCATGCTCCCATTTTGCTGCCAACTGCCCAGGGAAAAAGAACATGTATGAAATACATAAACATAAAAGGCTTTAAATGAAGGATGGTCTGGTAATCTGAGATTTAGGATAGCTGCAGTTGATTAGCAGCACTACTGCCAGCTTGCTTTGTGATTTAGGGGGAGGTGGTTAATAAGCTTTAAAATGAAGATATTAGCATTTACACACCTTGTGGTGCTGTTAAGGGCATAAATAACGAGAAGCTTGAGGTGCTAATAAATTTGCTTTAACCAGAGTGTCAGTGCAATGCCTAGGGCACATACCTTCAGAGTGGGCCCTGCTAACACAGTCATTCCTCATTCCTCTGGAGATAATGCTGTAAGAGGTAAAGATGGGGCTCACAATTGTGGCACTGACAGGGACTCAAAAACCCACCTATGAGAATTGAGATTATTTCTACCTTCGATTTTGTGCATGTATGGGAAAGGAGAAAGTAAGGACAGCTGGCTGCTGTATGAAATACAGGTCTAAGTTTTGCCTGCATTTCAAGTCACCACATTGAAGTGGTACCCTTGTAGGATAGCAACTTAAAATGCTGTTTTTTCTTGCTGAACTCAGTTTGCCCAGGATAGCACCTTTGAGTAAAGGGTGCATATTAAAGTCCATGGCATCATTATCCTACTGATGAGTGGATGTGGAATGTTGCAAGAATCTCGGACACCAAATCCAAATGTGTCTTTGCAGCTTTGCCCCCTTATCTTCTGAATTATTGGGACCCTTTTAAATTTCCCCCTTTGTAATGCCCCAAGATGCAACTCCCTCTGGGAGTTCCTTAATCTATGCATCAGTGGCAATCCTATAATCCCATATAATTGTATTAGTCTCAATAGCAGATTAGCTCCAAGTGCCCCTACAGACAAGGAGCTGTCAGCTCTGCTATTGTTTTCCACTTAATGTGATTCCAGGCAGCAAAGAAGAAAAGCAGCTGAGAGCCCTCTGTCTCACATTACAGCCCCCAGTTTCTAAACCAATTAAGAAAAAGGGATTTACAGTCAACTGGATTAGGGACTCTGTTTATATTATCCCATATTTCTTTTTATAATACCTTCCATTTTCTATCTAGCCTTGTAATCAACTACCCTTTTCTCTGGCTTTCGAAACACCCATCCATGTCCTTACCTATCCATTTACCAATCCATCTCCCATGCAGAATTTCCGCCATCTGTCTGGTTAGGATCACCAGCCTGCTGTACTGTGTATTTGTTTAGAGGACACATGGTGTATGGCGCATACTGAGTAATGCTGAGATTAAAACCAGTGCCTGATCTCAGATCGGTTTCAGAATGACCTCACTGATGTAAGTGTGTTTGTGAGACAGTGTTTGGGTGAAACTCTCTTCTCTGCTAGCTAAAGCATTCTGCCAGAACCCCTATCAGAGCCAAACAATGCTGGTATCTGAACAGCAAGATGGTCACTCATTGCTAAGCAGGAAAATGATGCTCATAAAATCCAGACATTTGTCTGGTAGAAGAGGTAAAATGAGACTCTGGCAGCACAGTGGTAACTGAGACCAAATAATACCATCTTGCTGGTTTGGTCCTTGATTTGGCCATCTCAGCAGCAGACCACGAGCAGACCATGGCACTCCCCTCTCCTATTAGACGTGTCCCCTCCGCATCTCTGTGAGGAGAGGTAATGACTGCAGGAAATGTGGGCTAAGACCTCGCTTCACCAGACAACAGGCATCAGGAACTGAGAGACTGGCAGCTGGTCGCCCGCAGGGTTTGTGCTTTTAAAAATACTTACTAAAATGCCATGCATCAACTTCCAACAGTAACTGTTTGCTTTTATTAGATCAAAATAAATCAATAAAATAAAGTTAGCTCAATCCGTATTGCCTAGAATGTCTCTGTTATCATCCTGCAGGGTGAATTACCTTGCATTCCCTTGAATTCCTAATTCAGCATAAATTCCCACTAAAGGGACATTAACACATTCAGGTAACTGTGCTTTTTATGTGCTTTTCTTGATGGAAGTAGTCCAGCAAATACCTTCCTTTATCATTTGTTCTTACAGCAAAATGAGTTTGGGGCTGTCTTTTCTCTGAGTAGAGATTCTTTTCCCATTGAATTCCATTTCTCAGAAATATTTTTTCCCGATCAATTCAATATTTAATCAGGTTTAAATTTTAAATCTCACTGTACAAATCCACTTAGATTTTTAAATTACAGTAATAGTTCACCAGCTTTCATTTTTAAGGCAATGCAGTATGTATAATTCATTCCATGAATCTTAGATAAGTTTGATATTCTGATACTGTGCAATTTGCTGCCTTGCAGTGAAGCTTTACAGCTAAGGTGGGTTCTTGCACTTCAGACTCTAGCCTTATTACAAATTACTTTAAAAGAAATAAGAATGAAAAATGGGAAACGAAGAGTTCCAATAGCTGCAGAGCTCCAGGACCAGTGGCTTTTTTTAGCACTTGTGCTTGTTCCTGGAGTACTTGTGATACAAAGTACTGCTCCGTCTCACAGTAATCTTTGGGCAAGGAGGCTCTTTTATTGAATGAGTTCCCTTCCTAACACCTTGAAATGCATTTGGGGGAAACTCAGAGAAAAGGATAAATGATGAGAGTGTGAAAAGATTAGATGGTGTTCAAAAGATTAAGCCAGATAGGCAAAAGTCTCCAAAAGCAATGATTAGCTTTCTGTAGTTGAACATTTGAGAGCCAAATGTAATGCATTTAAAGAAAGACATCTTTTTCTTCCTCTCTTTTTTTCCTTTTTCCTGCCTTCTTTTCCTTCTTATTCCTTTTCTTCTTTCTTCTTTTTTCTCTTTTCCTTTTCCTTTCCCTTTCCTCTTTCCTTTTTCTTTCTCCTCCTTATTTCTTTTTTTTTCTCTTTTTTTTCCTCTCTTTCATTTAGTAGATGTTTAAGGTATATGTGTTCCAAATAAGTGTATCAACTAACTATGCAAACACCCAAAGCCTAATATGACAGAGTCCATTTCCAATGGACTCCAGCTCTTTTCCCAAAGCCAGCACAGAAACACAGAAAGCCCAGTGGGTACCAGTAGAGCCTTTAGTGGAGTTCCTCAGGATCCCAGTGACAGTAAGAGCTCGCAACCCTTTGATAACCAGTCAGCCAAAGAAAGCTTCTCAAACTGGGCACCTAAAATAGGAGATACCCAAAATTACAAATTAATCCTGATCCTGGACCAGCTGGGTGCTGCTTACATGACAGCAGTTGATTCAGGAGCCAGATGGCAAATGAACTTTATACTGTTATACGATGATGGAAAATCATTCAGGATCCAGATGGAGTTGGATTGCCAGTTTGACAGTCTTAATGCAGGCTACTTAGCGCCTATTTTCCAGCACTGGTATAATATCTGCAGTGCTCAGAATGGGTTTTTTGGTGTATGCTCTGTGATGGCCTAAGGATGTAAGAAGGTGTTAACATGAAGGTGGACAGTGTCCAGCACTTCAGAATTACTTAAGTTTTCAAAGCCTTGGTTCTGGGCTGCCCTAGCAGAGCTGTTGCAACCAGCAACCAGGTGCTAGCTATGTTTTTGCTGGTAAACATTCACAGGATTTATTAGCACAGACACAAGTTGAGAGCATAGCTTCTAAAGCTTTCAGTCAGTAGCAATCTGGAAAAAATGATGTTTACACAGAAATCCTGTACCGTTCATAATTTGAAGATGCTGCTGCCATGGTGTATTTCTGTCAGCTTGCCCAGAATCAAATCTCCCAGTGATAACCACTGAAGGATGGGAACATCCAACTCATCATGGGGAGGTAGAATCAATTGAATGCAGAAACACTTGGTTGGCAAAGAAAAGGATGCATACTGGGGAGATTTTTAAAGAGACCATTTTTATTCACCTTCAAAGGTGTTTTTGGAAACAGTTCTCCTGTTCTATGCTATTCTTCTTTTTTTTCTTTTTTCCCTTAATAATGGTCATTTGATTTTTTACAAAATGTGTTACCTACTTGGAAGAATCTGATTTTACCTTGTTTTTCCTGAAAGGCTCCTGAACTGTACTGGTATGGTGACACTGAAACAGGTATGAGTAACATTTAAAAAATAGTGAAGGGATAGTTAGTCCAATTTTATAAGAGACTTAGGCATGTTTTTTAAGAAGAGCTATGTTTCTGCTTTGCTTTGTTGTGTAATGAAGACCTAAATGGTTGTATATATTTTTACGAATGAGCTGGTTTTCAATTTGCTTTTTGCCTCAGAAATATCAGCACTGGCAGCTTGCAGAAAAGCTGTGCAGCATGTTTATCATTGCACCTGTATAGACCTTTAGCACTAGAAGTCAGTGTTTTTGTAAGAAAAAAACAGCAGGTGAATAGTTCCAAACAGGCTGGTGATAAACCTTCCCACCTGCTCACTGCGCAATTCCAGTCTTGTGGGGTTTATGTTGTGAAGATTTTGGTTAAAAAAAAAAAAAAAAGGAAAACCTAAACCTAAACTACAGTTTTTCTAGGTGATGGTACCTGAAATTTTAACCTACTGAGAAGCTGCAGTTTGAGGTCAATTCTGATCTAAGCCTTTCACACTATTTACAGAAAGCAAACATTTTCCAGATCCTTCCTCTGTATAATAACCGAGAACATAGAGACAGTGTCGTGCCTAGCTCTGATATCCTGGAAACCCAGACATGGAAAAGGTCCTTGATAAATCATCTCTTGTTCTGTTCCTTCCGTCAGTGGCACAGTATTTCCAAGAGACTCATCTCTCATCTACCTCCTTTTATGCAAAAATACAAAGATTGATACTGCGCATATTAGAAAGAGTGTAAAACAAAAAAAGCCCTTCTAAATATTCTTGTGTATTTTTGTATATAAATCTGTCCCGAAACACCCAAAAATCACTCCTCCTCGTGTGCTTTCTCCTGACTGCAAAGTTTTGCCTGATAGCATTTAAAGTTCTGAGCACATCTAAATTAAGTTTTATAACACCGATCTAATAGTTACTATAAAACCCCTAGGCAATAAAAAAGGAAAAAAAAATAAAAGGCAACCATAAAACTAGATTTTTCACCTTGATTGTGATGAAGTTACAGCTTGCCTCGATGATTAATCTTTCTTAGGTTGTAAAGCACATGGATTATATGGAGTACAAAAGCACGCGGAGAGCATCAAGCACGTAGCACCAGAAACAATTCAGGAGTAAATTATTTCCCATTAAACTAGCACATGCCACAAACACCTACCTTATGTGGAAGTCTTGCTGGGTATTTATTTCAAGGCAGATCACTCAGGGGTAAAGATTGGATTTGGGGAGTGAAGGGATTTGAAAGACCCCGAAGACGAACAATTTTCATGTGCATTTTCAACCATGTTTTCTATCAAAGTTTCCTGCAAAGTGCTGCATTTTTAAGCAATAAATGCAAACCAATTATGTTCCCAATGCCTAGAGGTATTTTAGCAGGGTGTTAGCCTCCGGCTTTCCCACAAGCTTTCCAAAACCATGGCAGGCTGTGCCCCCATCCCAGTGCTCACCTCGTGCCTGCAGGATGAAGGTCCGCGGCGCCTCGGTTCCCTCTGCAGCAGTTGCTCCCTGCATTCCTGGCCACTGTTCCAGCACCTTCCGCGGGCCCAGATGCTCGTGTCGCGTCACAGCTCGGATCAGCACCTTATCCCAGCGGTGGCGGGGAGCCCTCTCCTTGGACCAGGCCCAGTCCTGGCACTCGTTCACCTGGGGCTTTCAGGGGGCTGCCAGGCTACAGAGAGGCGCCTCCCTGAGGTGACAGGGGCCTCCATGAGGAGAAGGCCTAGAGCTCCCTGAAGAGAGGGGCTGGTGCTCCCTGAGGGAGGGCCTAGAGTTCCCTGAAGGGAGGGGCCACTTCCCGCTGAGGTGATGGCCGCATCGCCATGCTGAGGAGGTGGCACGAGTCTCCTCTGAGGTGATGGCGTCACTGCCCTGTCGAGGAGAGGGGCTAGTGCCCGCTGAGGAGATGGCATCAGTGAACACTGAGGAGATGGTGGTGCTTGCTGAGGACTTGATGTAGAGGCCTCACTGTGGAGGTGGCAACCATGCCCCACTGAGGAGATAGGATGGTGCCTGCTGAGGAGATGGCAGCAGTGCCCTGCTGAGGAGACTTGGAGGCCTCACTGAGGTGCTGCTGTCCTGATGAAGATGGTGGTGCCCACTGAAGAGCTAGCGCTAGTGCCCTCTGAAGTGTTGATGCCCAAGTCTGCTGAGGAGATTCCCCTTTGAGGACATGGGCCAGTGCCCTGTGAGGTGATGATGAAGGTTCCGCACTGAGGAAATGGCCGCAGTGCCTGCTGAGGAGACGCGACCACCGAATGCTGAGGAGATGGCACTGATGCCCCCTTGAGGAAATAGTGCCAGCATCTGCTGAGGAGATGGTGGCGGTACCCCTTTGAGAAGATGGTGGCGCCTGCTAAGGAGAAGGTGCTGACGCCTGCCCAGGAGTTAGCAGCAGTGCCTGCTGAGGAAATGGCGGCAGTGGCTGCTGAGGAGACGACAGTGGTGTCCACTGAGGAGATGACAGTGTATCTGCTGAGGAGATGGCAGCAGTGCCTCCTGAGATGGCGGCAGTGCCTGCTAAGGAGATGGCGGCGGTGCCTGCTTGAGAAGATGGCGGCGGTGCCTGCTAAGGAGACGGCGGCGGTGCCTGCTGAGAAGATGGCGGCGGTGCTGGCAGCTGAGGCGGCAGCAGGAAGAGACGAGGTAACTGTGCTGAGCTGTGCAAGGCCCTGGGATACTGCCACATACCCCCATGTTCTAGGATCCCTAGGGAATCGA